>CM076575.1:391437553-391780053 GCA_034641835.2 Pinus albicaulis
ATGACTCATACTTACATCAAAGATCCATCCAAGTGGATTTACATGTGAGACTCAGATACCCAACCAAGTGGGTTTACACATCTCAACTCAACTACCCAACCAAGTGGGTTTAAAAATTTGAACAAGTCCTTACATGACTGAATATAACAATTTTACATCATGGGTCTCAACAAGACCTTTTCATCAAATTACAAATATGACTTTTCATAACCAATATCCAAGAGATCTCAAGAGAGAGATCACATTTCAGAACCATCATAATGCCAACAATGCATTATACTCAGCAAGGCTAATGCTCCCCCTGAAAATTTGCATCCAAGTCTCCTTTCTATATGACCAAGGCTCCTCCTTAGTTTGTGCAACCTGAACAACTTCAACAGCAAGTCATCAGCAACAATCTCTGCATAATTTGTCTGAATCATAAGACTTCCATCATATCCAAAAGATATTCTTCATCAAATAACAATCCGAGCTCATCCATGATCTTCAACATAAGAAACCAAGTATCATATCATCATTATTTAGAACTAAGAAAATAAGTTGATACAGAGTCAATAATACAGTTATTAATAGTCAGACTGATGCTCCCCTTGAACCTCTGCTCCAGATCTTCAGCTATCATATAAATTCTCTTATCATCAATGCATATGCGACTGTGTCTGCTGGAACTCGCGTGTATACGCGACTTTGTTTCACCGAACCTGCGTATGGAAAGTGAAATATAGAAAATTTCACACCTTCATCTCCCCCTGCTATTGTACCTTCTGTTCCTGTCTTTTCTTCACACTAGATGCACTGTCAGAAATACACATACTCGGAATTACCAAAACAATCATGGAAATCACCATACATCGCTCCCCCTGTGATGATTCATTCACATCATTCCTGTAGTCAATAAGAGAAGTAAACTTCAGAAGCGGATGACTGCAGTAGGGTCAGTATTCCCTACGTTTCTGACCGGTCCTCCTTCTTTTTCCAGCTTTGCTTGAAGTTTCTTATTGTGGGCTGGAAGTTATCCAATTTCTCATATCTATTCATCCTGCATTCTTTTTCCACATGTCCATACTTGTTACAAGCATAACATATTATGTGACCAGAAAAGTAAGCATAAGGATCAAAGTGTGTTCTTCTATTCTTCCTTCTATTGCAATCAGCTGCTTTATGCCCATACTTGTTGCATGAAAAACAATATCCCTTGAAGCCACCAGAGTACCTTTCCGAATAAAATCTATTTTATTGTGACTGAAATGATCTGCTTCTGCAATTTGCCGCAACATGCCCATAATTATGACATTTAAAGCATTCAACATTATTGAATGATTTCCTTTGAGAATTCATCATTGTCGGTTGACCTTTTGTTTCTTTCAACACTTCAGGTTTTGCATTGATATCCTTTGCATCTTTATCACTTCCTTGGGAACTAGATTCTCCTTTAACAGTTTCATGAAAACCAAGACCAAGTTTAATAGAAGGAGACCTTTGACTATTAAGAATATTATCCAAAATCTTAGTACTATCTTGAAACCTCAACAGCTTATCCTTTTCTTCTAATTTACCTTTGAGAATGTTTACCTCAACTTCCAATCTTTGGCATTGCTTCTTCATACTTTCTTCACCCCTTTTTTCTTCTTCAACTTGATCATTCAATTTTAAAATTTCTTCCTTCAAGCAATTTTCTTGTTCTTCACATGTTTGCAGTAGTTCTTCATTCTTCTTATTTGATTTTTCCAGATCTTCTTTGAGGGAGATGATTTCTGCTTCAAGAGCTTCCTTTTCAAATGATTGTAGAGGTTCCTCATTCTTCTTACTTGATGCTTCAAGATCTGCTTGCAGAGAGATGATTCCAGCTTCAAGTCCTTCATTCTTCTTGTTTGATTTTTCGAGATCTGCATTTAGATCGTTGATTTCTGCTTCTAGTCTTTTAATTCGATTGGATGCATAAGCATGGAACCTTTGATATTTGTCTACATGTTCATTCAGTATTTCTATCTGTCCTTTCATTTGAGCGATCATCTCATTGTAGATAACTTCTTGCTTATTAGATGCTCTTTGTTGTTCTTCAACTTTATTCTTGAGAGCTTCTTCTAGATCCATAATATTCATTTCACTATCTTCACTATTACATGCACAAGAAGATGAATCACAAGAACAACAATCAGTATCTGTTTTATCTTCTTTATTTTCTTCCGCACATGTTTTCTGAGATGTCTCCTTTTGATTAGTCTTCTTCTTTTGCTTCTTTGCCATGAGCGCTAGCAGATCTTTGTCAGAATCTTCTTCATCTTCATTAGATACTTCATCATTATCTTTATTTGCATAATAACTCTTTCCTTTTTCATGATTTTCTCTATAAGAACATCTAGCAGCATAATGACCAACTCGTCCACACTCAAAACACTTGAAGGGGAGCTTACCTTTGAATCTTCCAGTTCCTAGTTGGAGTTTTCTTACAAAATTTGCCTCTTCTTCTTCTGATATATAATTTGATTCCTTGACATCTTCCTTTTCTTTTCCTCTTGCACACGCCTTAAAAGTAGCTTCTTTGATTTGAGAGGGACCTCCTTGTCTCATTTCATAAGCAGTCAGGATACCATGTAGTTGAACAATAGTAAGAGTTTGCAGATCTTGCCTTTCTTCAATAGAAGATACTTTAGATTCAAATTTTGAAGTCAAAGATCTTAAGACTTTTTCCACCAGAGTAGTATCAGTTATAGTTTCACCTAAATTTCTCATTCGATTTACAATATCATCTAGTCGTAAAAATAAATTGGCAATACTCTCATCACTATGCATCCTTAAATTTTCATATTCAATTCTAAGAGTCTGGAGTTTTGCATTTTTTACCTTTGTATCTCCTTCATAGCTTAGAATGATCTTGTCCCATATTTCTTTTGCTGAATTTAGCTTCATCACTTTGGAAAATTCTGGTTTAGACATGCTTCCCAATAAAACATTAACTGCTTTGGCATTGATTTCATATTTCTTCCTTTCTGCTGCATCAGTAGGAATACTTGCCGGATACGGATACCCTTCTTCCATGATTGCCCACACTTCTGCACCAAGACTTTGTAAATATGCTTTTGTTCGTACCTTCAAGAATATCAGATTACTTCCATTGAATAGAGGTGGCTTTATATACATTACTCCTTCATGACTTCCCATTGCGACAGATCTCCTTCAAGCGATCAAGCTTCTGCAGAAGGACCTGCTCTGAAACCAATTGTTGGGAAAAATACTAAGAGGGGGGGGTGAATCAGTATTTAGGGCATACTCAAACTTTTTACTTTTTCATTCCTTCTAAAACCCATACGCTACTTTCCTGATACAGACTCGCGTATATACGCGGATACCCTTTATTAAACTCGCGTATACACAGAGATCTAATTATGCCATTAATTCTTCACTTATATCATTCCATCATTCATTCATCAGATGTTCAATAAACAGTAAACAAGTGCAGTAAGAACAGAATAAACCATCACACATGAACACCAGGATTTTAGGTGGAAACCCAAGTCGGGAGAAAACCACCGCTGCCGTTGCTCAGCCTTCAATATTTTATTATAAAGAAAACATCTTACAACTTATGTACTGGCGCAGACTCATACCAGTACGCAGGCACCCACCTACGCTCGTTTACCAGCCTCTCCTGGAAGGGAGCACCAACCCCCTGCTCTCGTTTACCAGCCTCTCCTGGAAGGGAGCTACGACCCCCTGATCTCGTTTACCAGCCTCACCTGGAAGGGAGCTACAACCCCCTGACTGAAGGCTACAACCCTCAGCACCTCTATGGACCACGTTTCATCAATTTTCACACTGGATCCAACCCACACAATTAAGCTCAAGGAACATTCTTCAATTCAACAACTTGCTCTATAGCAGCATAATCAATATTCAAACTACCCAGATCAACATAGCAGTACACATCAGAAACAGATATCAGCAAGACAGCAGAACAGATCAGATATCTCACAACTTCAGCAAACCCTAGTTTATCATATGTGCTTTCCTTTCACTGATCCTGTGTATATACGCGCCTTCGACCATACAAACACGCGTATACTTCTGTACATATTACAGATTTAATTTCTCTGCCCATACGCGCTTTCTCTTCAGCAAACTCGCGTATATACGCGCTTCCTCTGCGGCGAACTAGCGTATGGTTCTTCAGACATTTAGGTCATTACAATTCTTTAGAACAGATACATCACACAGATTTTACCCTTTACTTCAGACAGATGTTCACCTCTTCTCAGATCTAATCATTCCATAAACAGATCTAGCAAGTACAAATACATTTCAGATCTAGATACCCTTCTTCATCATTTTCTTCATTGGTGCATCATGCATTCAGATCTATCATTCAACTGTAACCCTTTCCATTCAGATATACTTCAGAGAGAAGTATTCATTCAAGCTCAGAAGTCTTGCACCCACGCTCATGATTTGCACAATGAATTTCTTCTCCTTATATAGGTTTACCCTTTTTCAATACCATGAGCCAAAACCACATTACTTCCGATGGTATTCCTGGACGGGGTCACATAGACGAATCATTACTCAATAAAATGGGTCAATACCATGGTGATTACCCCTGGTTTTGTTCTTTATGAGCGCTTTTTCCCATACGCGACTTGGCACGTTATTTCCCGCGTGCATACGCGACTTCTCCTAGACAAATCCGCGTATGCCTTGAGACATACTCTTTTCTTCATAGATCTAGCACATACTGAATTCCTTTCTTCATTACCTTCTATACTCACTGTAGATACATCATATTTACATCATTTAACAAGTTCATCAAGACATATTCTATCAGGGACAACTTCATCAAGTAGGTTTCCATTCAAGGACAACACTCTATCAAGTGGGTTGCCATCAAGGACAACACTCTGCATCATATTGCCAACAGATACCATAGGAAGGCATGTCGCCATATTTTCCTTACATAGAGTTTGAAGAGAGCGATAGTTTAAGTGACCAAATCGCTCATGCCAAAGTTTGCTCACATCATCATTATGAGCAACAAAAACCGAGGGAGGAGATGATGACCCAAAGTTGTCAAACTTATACAACCTTGTGGAATCATCATTAATGCCAGTAGCTAAAATATGTTTAAGATTTTTGAGGTCCTTGATTACAACATCATGAGGTGAGAATTCTACTATTTTCCCTTCACCTGAATGAGTTATCTGATAAACAGATAGAAGGTTTCATGACAAGGTAGGAACGCATAGTACATCATTAAACTGGCCGTTATCTAGATGAATGGTTCTAGATCCTACAACACTAAGAGATCTATCATCACCAACATAAATATTTTTTGTGTTACAATCATTTAAAGAAGAAAACATGGATTTATTTTTAGCCATGTGGTAAGAAGCTCCAGAATCAATGAGCCACTCATGAGAAGGAGAAGAAGAAGATACATTTAATGCATAGCCAGATCTTGATGCTTGACAACCACAATCAAAAAGTGTCATGCTTGAAGATGAAGGTGAAGAGTGCTCCAAATTGATGTTGTGCTTCTTCATTGCTACTTCTAAGGCTTCCATCTTCTTAAAACATTTGGACTATATGGCCATCCCAATTGCAAAAGTTGCAATGTCTATCTTCCTTCTTCCCTTTGTTTTGATTTGCCTTATTATTTTGGTGATTTGATTTTTCAGTTTGCAGCTGAAATTTCTTAGGGCCCTTGTTTGGTTTAGGACCATATTTTTTAGGATACTACTTCTTGGGATTCTTTTGATATGTTTTTTGTTGGGCTGCTAAGGCTTTCTTAGAAGCGTTTCCAGCAGTGATAAGACCAAGGTGTAAAATTTTTCTTGTTCTCTCATCAAAGAATCACAAAAGGCATCAAAAGAGGGATTCTTGTAGGTGGTTCCTGAAGAAATGATGGCTTCCCTGGTGGAATGGAAGGCAGAAACAAATACAGAGTATGCAGGACCAAGCTTAGCAAGAATGCAATATATGAGGCTACCATCTTTTTTTTTGACCTTACACCCTTCTAAAAGAAGTCTAAGGGTCTTGAATTTGGACAAAAAGTCTTCAATAGAGGAGAAATTATTAGGGTCCAAAGTAAGCAACTCATTTTGAAGCTGGTGGGCCCTGATTTGATTTTGAAAGCCAAAAACATTATTTAGCTTTTCTAGGGCTTTATCAGGGGTGTCAATGTCAAGGATGTGAAATCGAAGATCTTGAGCAATGGACATTCCTATCAACCCTCGTGCTTGATCTTGTTTATTTTCCCATTTAGGAACTTTATCATCATCGGAAGGTTTAGTTTCTTGACCTGTGGTTATTCTATAAAGCCCTTTACTTCTAAGTATATCTACCATGTGAGGTAGCCATTGGAAATAATTGGTGCTGTTAAGAATAATCAGGCATGCACTTTCCATTTTGTTTTAAATGAAGCTGAGGAAAGCTGAAAATAACTACTCCAATGGAAAGATCTCGAAAAATTAGGCCGTTTAAAAAAAAACGGCTCGAAAAATGGCTTCCGGATGAAGAAGTTGTGCCTTTTGAAAAATCTGAGTTGTAGATGCTGAATAGTTGTGGGAACGAGATGAAGTGCGACTTTTCTTTTCTTTTTTTAATCCACCCCTTTGAACAAATTTTTCTTACAAAAGAAGCTTGAGAAGGAGACTTGAACCCAAGACCTCTATTCTCATAAACTAACCCCTCACCAAGTGAGATAGTAAAAGGATCATGTTATTTTAGAAAGGAGGAAGGGATTATTATTATTATTATTATTATTATTATTATTATTATTATTATTATTATTATTATTATTATTATTATTATTATTATTATTATTATTATTATTATTATTATTATTATTATTATTCCTCTTCGGTGTGCGTGCCTTTTACCTGCACAAAAAACACAAAAAATGAGTTAAAAAAAAAATGAAATGCAAAGCCTTACGGCAAAATGTTAGATTCTCAGTTAGCCTTACCGGCAACTATCACTTTTTCACTATTTCTGATTTCCCAAGCACAAAGACGTGGGGAAAGAGCATACGTAACAAAAAAATCCCTTTTTCCTGTTTCTGATTTTTCGAGATCGCACGGAGCGCACAACAAAGAGCATACACAGAGAAGAGGGTATAGATCCGGCAAATAAATAAAACCTTAATATAGAGAAAAAAAAACCGAAATAAGTAGAACTATTAACAAATATAACTGCAAAATAAATGCTTTATACCTCCAGATCTAAACTGACATAACTTGGGCAGCCGGAAACCTTTTCGAATGAAATGAAAGGAATTCCTCACTGTAACAGACACTCCAGACACAACAGAGCAGTTATCCAAGCCCAAAAATGTTCAGAAATAGTAGATCTACAAAACGACATTCGCATGCAGTCAAACTGGCTTCGGATTTTGATCAACAACGGACGCGGCCCTCAAAATAGCTCTGATACCATGTAGGAATTTACAGGGTAAGTTACGTAGATCAAGAACCAAAGGTCATTGCTCAAAAACAGATCACAAATCAGTACACCAGTATAATCACGTGGTTAAAACCCTCAAAGAGGGAAATATTCCACGCCCTGAGCCAACGCGGCCACTTCAGGGAATTTATTAATATAAAAAGAAAAGTTGCATATGTTTCTCTCATAAACGGTTATCGAACAAATGACCCTCCATGCTCTTTAAATAGAGATCATGGACCAATCGGGTGTTAAGCCACGGATCAAGTGCCATTAATATAGAGGTGAGAGATAACCCTGAGGAGACGAGACTGAAGAACTAGAACCTGAGGAGACGAGACTTACAGGTGCAACAAGTCTCTTTTTATGAGAGGGTACCTGTGTTAAAGGCGGGGGGGAGGCATACCTATGCCCGCCGAGACAAAGTACAAAAGAATAGTGTGTCCAGTAAACAAGGGACTGAACCATAAAGTACAGCCGGCATAAACATGAGCCAGATAGAAATACAATGAGGGATCCCACATACATGTTGTGCCTGGGATAACAGCCAGGACTTCTACAATAATATCTGAGTACATGAGATACAAATACAACCCAAATGCCCCCTGGAAATGGGGAAGGGCTCGCAAAATCTGACTGATACATGCAAATCAAAGAGGCGCTGCAAGTGGCTAAGGCCGACATCATCAAATATATGGAGCTACATCGAGGGCTGCAATGAAGAGGTCATCCGGGTATGTGGGGGGCTACCTGCAGGGCCACCCCCTCATGAGGGTTGAGACATCTCACACACACCCGGGAATCACCAAGAGTTGTTGATGCATCACTGAACCATCAAGTATACAGATCTCGATCATGCTGAAAGGAGCTGGAGCTGAGAAACAATCAAGTCAAAGGGTAATGAGAAAGCCCTTTTCCTGATCTGAGGCACCGAACAAGAGTGGAAGCTGGAACCAAGGTACACCGCCCTCTAGACCTGTCTTCTGGAATGAATTAGCTGATGTCAACAGAAGGAAGTCCGCCATAGGTGAGGCGATAAGGGATCCTCAACTAAGGAACGAGAGAAAATAGTAGAGCGACTGACAGACTAATACCAATGATGATGATGAAATGGAGGGGACTGAGTAGCGAATGGATGACTTCCCTTGTTAGAGCATAAAGGGCATGAATGACATGGCAGAGACTGACACAATATCATGAGGGATAGGGTACAGTGGGACTGAAGGCCATAATGTGCGACACGAGAGAGGGACCAAGCAATGAAGGATGGAGGACTATAGCGGGATACAAAGGGACTCGGGATAGACTCCAGGAATGCGGTGTGTTGGGGTTCCCATGTTTTGGCCAGATTGGCAAGACCAAAAGATGAGATAACATCAGAACCACTTTCAGACCTTAGGATCTAGCCCTCCTAGGTCCAGAGAGGGATCTCTCTATATTTGCCAAAGCATATGTCTTTGAGGCTCAATGTTTCAATGTTAGGCTAGTTATGGGGCTCAGGGTTTGTTTGTTTGATTGAGTTTGGTTGTTGGGAATCAAGAAAGAAGTGTCCAATACAAGACAAGGATGAGCAAAGAGGAAGCTTAGGCAGAGACAGATAACTCAGAGAACATCAAAGCCATTGGGCTATGGAGTCAAGAAAGGGTTTACTTGTGTTCAATGTGCAAGCTTTCAGTTGGGCAAGTCATCTAAATCATCTGCATCTTAAATGATAGAAGATGGAATGGAACATTAAGGACTGAAAATGAAACGAGGAGAACCATCTAATTCTGTCTATAGATCAGGTCAGAGGTCATTTAACTCCAGGCCTGCTTGGACAAAATCATAGGCAATTACAAGGGATCTTAGAAAGGCTAGCTGGTCGTGCAAAGATCCTAGTGGACAGGGCTAACACTAATCCCCAGTGTTCCCAAACCTTCCAGCTGAATCCTACCAAGAATATCTAAACATGGACTTCATCAATTCATACATCAAAGAGCAGGCAATATCATCCACTACACTGGTTAAATCAATTGAAATCAACATTCAGATACACATATAAGAAGAAAACATTGAGGTAGGGAGAGCAGGAAACATAGGGCACCTAACAAGGGTGAATCCTATGTTATACTTCTGTTGCCTACCAGCAGAAATGAAATGAAACGGAACATAACATGAGAGCAATTCAATCACAAATACAGAGAAAGAGGAAACATCACCAGCTGCTTTAGATCAGGATCCAAAGAAACATGCTTGTCATATTAAAAACAACAACAATCAGGTACATCATAGCCCATAGCTTGAACATTCAGTCTGAATACATCTAATCTCAGCCTATCTTACAATATTACACGGAGAACCTGTCACAAGAGGAAAATACTTGCATTTCACTGATATCTCATCAACAACCTTTACAATGTTTCCTTCTGTGCTTTATAGCAGATGATGGACAGAAGATCGACTGAGAGGGTAGGTGGAAATTTAAAAGTAACATTAAACACAAAAATGAATGCAGGGCCGAAACCCATTCTGTTTGAGTACTGAGTTTTAAATGTCTATCACCTCTATATGCAGGGATGATCTGCTCCAGATTTGATCTTGACATCTTTTGGCTGAAGTACTCCTGGATGATTTGAACAAAAATGAAATAAACTGCTAGGAAGGTCTGTCTCATAAATGTCTGACTGTTTTTGAGCTGTAGTTAGGGCGGAAATTATTTCAGGGATGTTATGTATAATAAAATTTGTATGGGCGCCCTGTACTTTGATAAAGAGAAACATTCTGCTGACAAATAACCCTGATGGTACCTTTTACTTGTGCACAGGATCCTTTGATCGATCCTCGAGGTCTTCAAACTGCTGCTTTCATTGGAATGTAATTCCAACTGCCCGAATCAATTCACAGGCAGCAAGACGATTGGAACAGCGCGGAGCTAAACCGGCAGCAGGTTTGAACAGATCGACGGAGTACGGGAGGTCGACCAGCGCGGAGGTTAACGGGATGTGTACCCCCTGTAGTTGACCAGTCGATCGGGGTTTGACCGCCGATCAATGGCCAATATGTACTACGGGGCCTCACCTCATTTGGTCTGTACGGGCAGACTCATAACCCCGTAACCACCATGGAAGGTGGCTCCGCCAACGTGCACCACCGTCGCGCCACCAATGCACTGCCGCTTAATCTTCCTTTGCTCTGTACTGTAACACTGCCGCTCCATTCTGCTTCTGATAGGGTAGCTCGGGCTTTTAATGGTGCTGAGAGGTTTTCAATGCCCGAAATCTGCTTTTCCTTGATGCAAATCTCACCAGCCGCTTTCTTTGACTATTTCTCGATAGTATCATCTCTCTGGATTTAAATCTATCTGTCCTGCGTGCCATGTAGAAACATGACGGCTTTTTTGCCTTCAGAAACCCTGCAAATCAACAAACCTGTGAGGAAAACCATGGATATGAATGATGGAGGTGGCGAGGACGAGAGGTGGATGCAGAAAAAATCCATGCAGATGGAGAACCGGGGAGAAATCGTGGAAAACAATGGCGGATTTCTCTGGTAGGTGTTTGGTGGCCTGCGAAGTGACAAATGCATGAAAAACATTAAAAAACATGAACTTTGGACGTATATATGCAACAGAATGAGAGACTGTACGGGGGCGCACGTGGAGTGACGTGGCGGGACAGAAAACGGTGGACGGGTGACGTGGAGACCCGGGGCAACGGAGCGGTCAACAATGGAGGGACAGATTTGGGATCGTCGATTATGGTGGAGATCGACGGCGGAGAGTAACGGACAGTGGGCCAATGGGTACGATGGACGGGGTTAAGCAGTGTGCAGCTTCGGTGAATGTCGACCGTCAGATGGGACGTGCGATATCCAACGGCGCACGATGATTTCGCTACATGGTTTGGGCTGAACAATAACGCGCGGGAAGATAGTGGTTTTGCCACTGTACAGAGGACACGCGGCGGGCGCCTAGTGGAATCGCTGGGCGATGGAAGAATACCGCCGGCTCGCAAATGGTGGTGCGGAAAATACCGGTGGGTTTGGAGGTATGACGTATGGCAGGCGGGGTCCATATGAAGAGTTGCGTGCCACACCGTTGGATCTGTGGGAGTAATGGACGGTAGATCTGCGACCCCAAATATTTAATCAAAACCTTATAACAATGTTTATAATTGGCGCGCAGCCTTTGGAAATTATGTAAGGACCCGAAAATATGAATTATCAAAGGTTTTAGGATTTTGGGTGGGAAAGCATTGGGGAAAGCAAGCACCTGACGGATTTAACGGGTGGTTCTGGCGCTAGGTCCTGTGGAAGGCGGAAGGGTGCGGGGCTCTGGCCAAAGGTGCTAGGCCTTTTATAATGAAATACATGGGTTTTATTCATTTTTAATGCAATTTGAGGCCAGCCAGGGTAACGATAGGGCAATGAGGGGTAGGAGAGGCCAGAACAGGGGCAGGAATGGGATTTCAAGGGGGAGTGGGGAAAAGTGGTATTTTGCAGGGATATGAGAGGTAATATAGGCCCTTTTGAGAAATGCGGCAGCAGATAGAATTTATATAAGGCAAAGCACTCAGATGCTTCAAGGAGAATGGGTTTTCAAGGGAAATACATTCCTTGAAGGCTCCAAAACAATTCAGCCCCCAGCTTGCTTGTCAAGAATTTCATAGGGGGGCTAACAATGGCTCCACATGGGGATGGCTGCTCCTTGGAGGAGTCAAGAAACCAGATATGATATTTGGAATAGGCCAGTTGCCTGCTGTCATAAGCCATATTTCTTCATTTATTTCAGCTGCCACCATAAGATTTAAACATCAGCAGAAATATTCCCTCAACCAATCTACCTACCCAAGCTACAGTTCTACAATTTTCCCTTGGGTGCATTTGAACTAGCAGACCCTTTACATTATTTTATTTTGAAAGCAAAAACAAACCTACTCTAAATCTACCCTTATTTCTCCATGAGGCCAGATTAGACTGTTGGCCTCATCTATTTCTTTACCTAATCTAATACCTGTTGGGATTAAACTATCCAGCAGGTTCCTTCTCCTACATTCTAAAACAGAAAATGAAACAACTAACTACATGCTCATAGACTGAGCCTTATTGAGCTTTCCTACCTACCCTACTTTACTGAAATATTTACAGGTCTAGCTTACAAACACTGTCTTCCAATGTAACCAGTCCATCAAATGATCCCATGGCTGGTCCTTCTTGCTCAATTCCTTGAGCACGCTGGATAGGCAGAGCAGCTCCCACTCTTCTTGTCCCATAACAGCAGCCTTGAAAAATGTTCTCTCTATTTGCGACATGCTGCTCAAAAATACCCTTGATCCTTCTTCAAGTATATGCAGTAAATGTGCATAAGGATCATGAAATGATACCTGGTTATGAATATCTGGCAAGCAGGCTTCAACCAGGACTTCCTCTTCTTCCACTGGATCGAGGATGAGACTCTCTCAAGAAAGAGAATCTCCTTCATCTGCTTCACTTTCTGAACTGGAGGACTCATCATATATGGCAGTGCTGTCCTCTGGGAGCTCTGATATGTTCTGCTCTGACGTGCTGATCTCAGTGAAGAGATCAGTGCATTCTTGAGCAAGGGCAGGTTCCATTGCTTCCTCTTTTTCAGGAGAAGGCACCTTATTTCCAACCTGCTCAAGGGTCTCTTCTTCATCTTCTGAAAGGAAAAACTGCTGGTTTCCGGTCTCACTGATGATCTGTGGTAAAGCAGAATGAAGATTCAATGAATCTTCATTTGCTATTATACTGTCATAGCTCTCCCCATCAGTGTCATAAATAGCCTGCATTGGCTCATTACTCTCTGGAAGTGAAGATGATTGATTCTCCTCCCATAAATCTACTAATGATGACCCTACAAGATCTTCTTCTGTTTGGAGAACATCATCATCAGATAGATCAAAAATATGAGAGTCATGAATGTAAGTAATGCTACCAACCGGACATACTGGATCATCAGCAGATTTCTCTTCACTCTGGTTTACATTTGAGCTTTCCAACTCTGTACAATAGAGCTCATCAGATGAATGGGCAAGGATGTCTGATTTGTAAAAAAATTCAGAGGCTGGCTGTCTATTGATGATCTGATCTATTTCTACTTCTGTCAAAGGGGAAGATGGTCTTGTATTCCTTTGTGCAGAAGTGCAGCAGCTCTCTGTTTCCTCTGAAGACCGGATTTGAGGCTAGATGTCATCTTGAGCCTCAACTATAAGGAATGATGAATCAACAACTGAGTTTTCAGGAATATCTTGAAAAAAGTCCACAGTCTCTTGACTGTTTTCTTCCTCAGCCGATTCATCCATGTTCTTGTGATAGCTAGGATGCATATGAAATTCTTGAATGGCTGTCAACAGATCTTCATATTGCGTATTAACCAAATCCTTATCGATGTCTAACAGGTATTGTATGATATTCCGAGACTAATCACAATAGTCCCATGATAAGGATGGCGAGTTTCCTTTATA
Source organism: Pinus albicaulis (assembly GCA_034641835.2). Taxonomy (NCBI): domain Eukaryota; kingdom Viridiplantae; phylum Streptophyta; class Pinopsida; order Pinales; family Pinaceae; genus Pinus; species Pinus albicaulis. The sequence continues at coordinate 391,451,449 of CM076575.1, forward strand.
ATTCTTGTAAAATACTTGGTGCATGTCCTTTAAAGAAAACAAACTCCTAGGTTCTAACCATTCATACCAGACCCTAGCCTTTCCTTCTAATGTTTCCATGAACATTTTCATTAAGTAGTCTTCGTGCCATTCAACTTTAAATTTCCACACATGTATATGAAACTTGATGAGATGTAGCAAGGGGTCCTCAACGTTTTCACCCTGAAAAATAGGCAGGTTTTTAAACCAGTCCACTTCAGGCATTTTGTGTGGAAATCCAGGGATATGCTCCCTACTCATTGGGGCATATCTTCTCTGTATGCGTGGAAGCATGTTTGTAAATCAGAAAGAGGTCATTGTATCTTCTCAACCAGTTCAGAGTCTTCTACCCATGGAGTCATTTGATCCTTTGGGAGTTATGGAGTGTGGAGTCGCCAGGTGGATGAATTTCACTGTTTGAAGCAGGCTGTTGTCCACCATCAGCAATGTGACCGCCAATCTAACCAGAGATCTTGGGTCTATGAGTGCCTAAGAATGTTTACAGTGAAATGCACTCAATCCCCAGTGGAGTCGCCATTATGTTGGGGTTCCCATGTTTTGGCCAGATTGGCAAGACCAAAAGATGAGACAACATCAGAACCACTTTCAGACCTTAGGATCTAGCCCTCCTAGGTCCAGAGAGGGATCTCTCTATATTTTCCAAAGCATATGTCTTTGAGGCTCAATGTTTCAATGTTAGGCTAGTTATGGGGCTCAGGGTTTGTTTTTTTGATTGAGTTTGGTTGTTGGGAATCAGGAAAGAAGTGTCCAATACAAGACAAGGATGAGCAAAGAGGAAGCTTAGGCAGAGACAGATAACTCAGAGAACATCAAAGCCATTGGGCTATGGAGTCAAGAAAGGGTTTACTTGTGTTCAATGTGCAAGCTTTCAGTTGGGCAAGTCATCTAAATCATCTGGATCTTAAAGGATAGAAGATGGAATGGAACATTAAGGACTGAAAATTAAAGGAGGAGAACCATCTAATTCTGTCTATAGATTAGGTCAGAGGTCATTTAACTCCAGGCCTGCTTGGAAAAAATCAGAGGCAATTACAAGGGATCTTAGAAAGGCTAGCTGGTCGTGCAAAGATCCTAGTGGACAGGGCTAACACTAATCCCCAGTGTTCCCAAACCTTCCAGCTAAATCCTACCAAGAACATCTAAACATGGACTTCATCAATTCATGCATCAGAGAGCAGGCAATATCATCCACTACACTGGTTAAATCAATTGAAATCAACATTCAGATACACACATAAGCAGAAAACATTGAGGTAGGGAGAGCAGGAAACATAGGGCACCTATCAAGGGTGAATCCTATATTATACTTCTGTTGCCTACCAATAGAAATGAAATGAAATGGAACATAACATAAGAGCAAGTCAATCACAAATACAGAGAAAGAGGAAACATCACCAACTGCTTTAGATCAGGATCCAAAGAAACATGCTTGTCATATTAAAACAACACCAATCAGGTACATCATTACCCACAGCTTGAACATTCAGTCTGAATACATCAAATCTCAGCCTATCTTACAATATACACAGAGAACTTGTCTAAGAGGAAAATACTTGCATTTCACTGATATCTCATCAACAACCATTACAATGTTTCCTTCTGTGCTTTATAGCGAAGGGTGAGCCTAAGATCGACTGAAGGAGTAGGTGAAAATTAAATGTATCTTTAAACACAACAATGAATGCAGGGCTGAAACCCATTCTGCTTGACATGCTATATATTTAATCTCTGTCACCTTCCTTGTGAGAGAATGATCTGCTCCAGATTTGATCTTGACATCTTTTGGCTGAAGTACTCCTGGATGATTTGAACAAAAATGAAATAAACTACTAGGAAGGTCTGTCTCATAAATGTCTGACTGTTTTTGAGCTGTAGTTAGGGCGGAAATTCTTTCAGGGATGTTATGTATAATAAAAGTTGTATGGGTGCCCTGTACTTTGATAAAGAGAAACATTCTGCTGACAAATAACCCTGATGGTACCTTTTACTTGTGCACAGGATCCTTTGATCGATCCTCGGGGTCTTCAAACTGTTGCTTTCGTTGGAATGTAATTCCAACTGCCCAGATCAATTCACAGGCGGCAGGACGATTGGAACAGCGCAGAGCTAAACTGGTAGCAGGTTTGAACAGATCGACGGAGTACTTGAGGTCGACCAGCGCGGAGGTTAACGGGATGTGTACCCCCCGTAGTTGACCAGTCGATCGGGGTTTGACAGCCGATCAACGGCCAATATGTACTACGGGGCCTCACCTCATTTGGTCTGTACGGGCAGACTCATACCCCCCGTAACCACCAGGGAAGGTGGCTCCGCCAACGTGCACCACCATCGCGCCACCAATGCACCGCCGCTTAATCTTCCTTTGCTCTGTACTGTAACATTTCCGCTCCATTCTGCTTCTGACAAGGTAGCTCGGGCTTTTAATGGTGCTGAGAGGTTTTCAATGCCCGAAATCTGCTTTTCCTTGATGCAAATCTCGCCAGCCGCTTTCTTTGACTATTTCTCGACAGTATCAGCTCTCTGGATTTAAATCTATCCGTCCTGTGTGCCATGTAGAAACATGACGGCTTTTTTTCCTTCAGAAACCCTGCAAATCAACAAACCTGTGAGGAAAACCATGGATATGAATGATGGAGGTGGCGAGGACGAGAGGTGGATGCAGAAAAAATCCATGCAGATGGAGAACCGGGGAGAAATCATGGAAAACAATGGCGGATTGCTCTGGTAGGTGTTTTGTGGCCTGCGGAGTGACAAATGCATGAAAAACATTAAAAAACACGAACTTTGGACGTATATATGCAACAAAATGAGAGACTGTACGGGGGCGCACGTGGAGTGACGTGGTGGGATGGAAAAAGGTGGACGGGTGATGTGGAGACCCGGGGCAACGGAGTGGTCAACAATGGAGGGACGGATTCGGGATCATCGATTATGGTGGAGATCGATGGCGGAGAGTAACGGACAGTGGGCCAGTGGGTACGATGGACGGGGTTAAGCAGTGTGCAGCTTCGGTGAATGTCGACCGTCAGATGGGACGCGCGGGATCCAACGGCGCACGATGATTTCGCTGCATGGTTTGGGCTGAACAATAACGCGCGGTAAGATAGTGGTTTTGCCACCGTACAGAGGACACGCGGCGGGCGCCTAGTGGAATCGCTGGGCGATGGAAGAATACCGCCGGCTCGCAAATGGTGGTGCAGAAAATACCGGTGGGTTTGGAGGTATGACGTATGGCAGGCGGGGTCCATATGAAGAGTTGCGTGCCGCACCGTTGGATCTGTGGGAGTAATGGACGGTAGATCTGCGACCCCGAATATTTAATCAAAACCTTATAACAACATTTATAACCGGTGCACAGCCTTTGGAAATTATGTAAGGACCCGAAAATATGAATTATCAAAGGTTTTAGGATTTTGGGCGGGAAAGCATTGGGGAAAGCAAGCACCTGACGGATTTAACGGGTGGTTCTGGCGCTAGGTCCTGTGGAAGGCGGAAGGGCGCGGGGCTCTGGCCAAAGGTGTTAGGCCTTTTATAATGAAATACATGGGTTTTATTCGTTTTTAATGAAATTTGAGGCCAGCCAGGGTAACGATAGGGCAATGAGGGGTAGGAGAGGCCAGAACAGGGGCAGGAATGGGATTTCAAGGGGGAGAGGGGAAAAGTGGTATTTTGCAGGGATATGAGAGGTAATATAGGCCCTTTTGAGAAATGGGGTAGCAGATAGAATTTATATAAGGCAAAGCACTCAGAGGCTTCAAGGAGAATGGGTTTTCAAGGGAAAGACATTCCTTGAAGGCTCCAAAACAATTCAGCCCCCAGCTTGCTTGTCAAGAATTTCATAGGGGGGCTAATAGTGGCTCCACATGGGGATGGCTGCTCCTTGGAGGAGTCAAGAAACCAGATATGATATTTGGAATAGGCCAGTTGCCTGCTATCATAAGCCATATTTCTTCATTGATTTCAGCTGCCACCATAAGATTGAAACATCAGCAGAAATATTCCCTCAACCAATCTACCTACCCAAGCTACAGTTCTACAATTTTCCCTTGGGTGCATTTGAACTAGCAGACCCTTTACATTATTTTATTTTGAAAGCAAAAACAAACCTACTCTAAATCTACCCTTATTTCTCCTCCATGAGGCCGTATTAGACCGTTGGCTTCTATCTATTTTTACCTAATCTAATACTCGGCTGGATTAACCGTCCAGTTGGTGTTCCTTCTCCTACAATCTAAAAAAAAAATGAAACAACTAACTACATGCTCATAAAGATTCAGCTTTATTGTTTTTTCCTACCTACCCTACTCTAACTAGGATATTTACAATCTAGCTTACAAACATTGTCTTCCAATGTAACCAGTCCATCAAGTGATCCCATGGCTGGTCCCTCTTGCTCAACTCCTTGAGCATGCTGGATATGCAGGGCAGCTCCCACTCGTTTTGTTCTATAACAGCAGCCTTGAAAATTTTTCTTTCTGTCTGCAACATGCTGCTCAAAGAGACCTTTGATCCTTCATCATATGTTTGCATAAAATGTGCATAAGGATCATAAAAAGATACCTGGCTATAAATATCTGGCAGGCAGGCTTCGACCAGGATCTCTTCTTCTTCCACTGGATTAAGAATGAGACTCTCTCAAGAAAGAGAATCTCCTTCATCTGCTTCACTTTATGAACTCGAGGACTCATCATATATGGCAGTGTTGTCCTCTGGGAGCTTTGATATGTTCTGCTCTGACGTGCTGAGCTCAGTGAAGAGATCCATGTATTTCTGAGCAGGGTCATGTTCCATTGCTTCCTCTTTTTCAGGAGAAAGCACCTTATTTCCAACCTGCTCAAGGGTATCTTCTTCATCTTCTGAAAAGAAAAACTGCTGGTTTCCAATCTCACTGATGATCTGTGGTAAAGCAGAATGAAGATTCAATGAATCTTCATCCACTATTATACTGTCATAGCTCTCCCCATCAGTGTCATAAATACCCTGCATTGGCTCATTACTCTCTGGAAGTGAAGAGGATTGACTCTCCTCCTATAAATCTACTAATGATGACCCTACAAGATCTTCTTCTATTTAGAGAACATCATCATCAGATAGATCAAAAATAGGAGAGTCATGAATGTAAGTAATGCTACCAACTGGACATACTGGATCATCAGCAGATTTCTCTTCACTCTGATTTACATTTGAGCTTTCCAACTCTGTACAATAGAGCTCATCAGATGAATGGACAATAAATTTTGAGCTGTAAAAAATTTCAGAGGTTGGCTGTCTATTGATGATTTGATCTATTTCTTCCTCTGTCAAAGGGGAAGATGGTCTTGTGTCCCTTTGTGCAGAAGTGCAGCAGCTCTCTGTTTCCTCTGAAGACTGGATTTGAGGCTGGATGTCATCTTGAGCCTCCACTATAAGGAATGATGAATCAGCAACTGAGTTTTCAGGAATATCTTGAAAAAATTCCACAGTCTCTTGACTATTTTCTTCCTCAGCCGATTCATCCATGTTCTTGTGATAACTAGGACGCATATGAAATTCTTGAATGGCCGTCAACAGATCTTCAGATTGCGTATTAACCAAATCCTTATCGATGTCTAACAGGTACTGTAGGATATTCTGAGATTGATCACAACAGTCCCATGATAAGGATGGAGAGTTTCCTTTATAATTCTTGTAAAATACTTGGTGCATGTCCTTTAAAGAGAACAAACTCCTAGGTTCTAACCATTCATACCAGACCCTAGCCTTTCCTTCTAATGTTGCCATGAACATTTTCATTACGCAGTCTTCATGCCATTCAACTTTAAATTTCCACACATGTATATGAAACTTGATGAGATGTAGCAAGGGGTCCTCAACGTTTTCACCCTGAAAAATAGGCAGGTTTTTTAACCAGTCCACTTCAGGCATTTTGTGTGGAAATCCAGGGATATGCTCCTTGCTCATTGGGGCATATCTTCTCTGTATGCGTGGAAGCATGTTTGTAAATCAAGAAGAGGTCGATGTGTCTTTTCAACCAGTTCAGAGTCTTCTACCAGTGGAGTCATCAGGTCTTTGGATTATAGAGAGTGTGGAGTCGCTAGGTGGATGTATATGACTGTTTGAAGCAAAGCCGTCGTCCACCATCAAAGAATGTGAATGCCAATCCAATCCGTAGATCTTATCTATGAGTGCCTAAGAATGTTTGCGGTGATGAAATGCACCTCACCCCCTGGAGTCGCCATTGTGTTGGGGTTCCCATGTTTTGGCCAGATTGGAAAGACCAAAAGATGAGACAACATCAAAACCACTTTCAGACCTTAGGATCTAGCCCTCCTAGGTCCAGAGAGGGATCTCTCTATATTTTCCAAAGCATATGTCTTTAAGGCTCAATGTTTCAATGTTAGGCTAGTTATGGGGCTCAGGGTTTGTTTGTTTGATTAAGTTTGGTTGTTGGGAATCAGGAAAGAAGTGTCCAATACAAGACAAGGATGAGCTCCGAGATGGTTGAGGCCTGGGGGAACCGACCCGGGAGGGTAGAGGAGTTCAGGGATACCAACTGTGGGAGAAGGGCCAGAAGGAGGAGGTCCAGCTGGCAGAGATGACTGACTAGGAGCGGGTTGCGGTGGGCAAGGTTGAGTCTGAGGTCACTGACTAGCCGAAGCGGGTCACTTAAGGGCAGCCCGGGACGATTGCATCATGCAAACATTTGATAAGCTGGGATCAGAGATAGGAGGGGGAGGGGGACCAGGGAAAGTTCCAAGCAAAGAGGAGTCTTTGTAGACGCCGGGAGAGACACTGGTCAAGGAATCGATAGTTTGCTTATTGGCTACATAAGATATGTTCGTCTCAGGGGGGGTCTGAGACTTGGGCTCATGATAAGTCAACTGGTCGATGGTGACTATCTTTCCATTGTGAGGAAAATACATCTTGCGAAAAACCACGGATGGGATAGCAGACATGGCATAGGTGTAGTTTCGCCCCAAGAGAATGTTGTAATCTAGAGGGGCGTCGATGACTTCGATGTCAACGCAAACGGTCTTTCCTGCAAGAGTGATAGGACAATTATGGAAGAGGCCAATGGGCTGGGAGGTGTGGCCATCCCACGCTCGAAGGGTGATCGTGGAAGGGGCCAACTCAAGAGATCTGAGTTGCTTCCAAACCGAAGCGGACATCACACAGGTGGATGCCCCCTCATCAATTATACACCGAGAAACGTTAGCGTTCTAGATTTTGACTGGGATTTGGAAGGCTACAGAAGCAGTAAGGGGAGGATGTTCTGATTGATGGGCGTCGAAAACAATCATTTGGTCATCAGCAGGATCTACAGTGCCCATGGTAGACTGTAGAGCTTTCTTTTGGGAAGGGCACGACTGGAGGAGTTCCAATGTGGAAATGGCAGCAGGAGACTGCGCCAAATCATCTACTATGCTATACGAATGAGAAACTCGACCAGAAGAAGCATTTTGGCGTAATGGTCCCTTAGGAATCTTGGTATGAACCTCAACTTTGGGTTGAGGGATATGTAAGGGACCATTGGATGTCGAAAGAGGCTCGGTAGAACCTGAAGAAGGGGACTCGGGGGCAGACTGAGCGGGAGGCTTGGGGTACTGGCGAGACCGAGTTTGACGGTTAAGGTCGACGGTTGGGGATGGATCAGAGTTCATCATGAGGATCTGGTAATCAGAGGAACCAGAAGGGGAAGGTTGAGTGGCGACCTGTCCGTCAGGTGGTTGGGCAGCCACAAATCCTTGCTGGGGGAAAGGATCGGTAAACACAGCCGGTTGAGCAGTGGCCACATTAGGGGGAGCATGAGGGGAGGCGTGTTGTCCTCGCAATGTGGCTTGAGACTCCCACATCTGTCGCATCTATGGTAGAAGGGGACAATCGTGAGTGTAATGACCGTAAACAGCGCAACACAAACAAGGCTTATTTGTGCGAATAGGCCTGTCCGGCTTGGGCTAAGTGCCATGTTGCTGGTTAGCAGTGTTAGGGTCAGTACCACGAGGATTGGGTCCACGAGCACCGGGGGCAGATTGATTTTGATTGCCTCTCCGCCTTCTTTGAGAGGAAGGGGGATTATTCGAGCCCTGTTGTGAAAATACTTGCCCTGGAGGGGGCTGTAGGTGTTGTTGCTGGGGTTGAGAAGGCAAGGGAGGTGAAAGTGCATATGCTAGAGGAGCTAGAGCACCAGGCTGTGGATAAGGATAATGGTTAGGTTGGGCAACATTTAGGTAAGCAGGAGGTTGGGCAAAAGGATGAGGCATGCCGTATCCTGGATACATGCTACCTGGAGGGGGAAAAGTGCTAGAGGTGTTGGCCCCTCCTGGAGGGAGACCATAGCCCATAGGAGGTTGAGCATACGGATGAGAAAGGGCTCCAACGATACCGTCGGTGGAATGAGATGCCCCTAGGGCGTTAGCTCCACCGGGCCTGGGGAGGTCAGGAAGGATAGTATAAACATAACCAGACTGAGCGTAGATCAGGTCATACTTCAAAGCTATTTGGAGGGCAGCTTCTTCGGTTTGAGGGAAATGGGAGGTGACATCTTTGCCAATGGGAGGTAAGAGAGTGTGAAGGAACCAGTCCATATAAACCCGATCTTCGAAGGTGGGAGCTCGACATAAGCTCCGTCTTCTCCGCCATTCCTGGACATGAGTGGAAAGGCGGGTTGAAGAGGTTTGACGGAAAGAAGTCAAAAGCTCTGTACCAATGTCGTATCGGAGAGGGAGCTGGAAATAAGATAAAAAGTCTTGGGCAATGGTCACAAAGGTGGTATGGGAAGAGGTGGCCTAGTCAACATACCATTTAGAAGCTTCGCCCGTAAGCGTGCGTTGGAACAACCGAAGACGGATGGAATCATCGGTAATGGAATTGGAGGAACACCACATGTGGAAAGATCGGACATGGTTGGTGGGATCTTCTCCAGCAAGGCCTTCGAACTTAGGGATGTCAGAGGGGAGCTTGGTTGGCATAGCAGGCCAACCAACATCGTGGCAGATAGGGTCATTGGTCAACTGATTGAGATCGGGGAGGCTGAGGCCTGCCATGTAAGGGAGCAAAGGTGCAGCCGAGGTAGTTCCTGTGGTGGTTCCGCTAGTAGTAGTCCCGGCATTAGGGCCGGGATTACCGCTAGCATTAGGCCCTGGACCAGACATAGTGAAGGTGATAGGGGGAGAACCAGAAGTAAAAGGAGAACCCAATGAATCAGAAGAGGAGTTGGAGTGTGGACTCGGAGGAGGACTAACTCGACGATGGTGGAAGGAGTAGCTCGACCGACTAGAAACCGAGGGTGAAGGCCAAGAAGTCTCTAGGATGTGCGCCTTGGGGGCGCAATGGTGACAACACAAACACGGCACAAGGGGAAGAAGAACGACCAACAAAGGAAGGGAGGTGCAGAATCAAGTGATTACAATGTCAAAACAAGGGTAGAAAGGTGCAGTGTCAATTGATTTTACCATGTTTTAAAGTCTTTGCCTGGCGGTGTTAACCAGGCTCTTCTTCGCTTAGGGTGAGTGTGTGGCGTGCGTTAATTTTAATTTTTAAACCCAGACGTTTTGAGAGTAAAAGAAAAAGTGTGTTGCGTAACTGAAAATAAATCTGCAGAGAACAGTAGATAATGCTGAAATAACAGAAAATTAACAGCTAACAATGCATCAATCTAACCCAAAAAGGCGGGTCTCTCAAAACTAGTCTAAAAGAGGGAAAAAATCTAGTCAAAACACATGAAAAAGAGGCCAATAGATCTAAGGTCGGGAGGGACAGGGATCTAAAGGAAAAATCTGCTGAAAAGAGGTGCAGAACACAGCCAAGAGGCAGAGGCAAGGGGGCTGTAAAAAAGGAGGAGATCAGCAAAAAGTAGAAGGTACAAGGAGGAGGCCCTAAAGGTAGATCCAAAAAAAACCTCAGGAGGTGATTTGAAAGGGAGAGGAGTTGATTAAAAGGGATCTGAAAAGGAGGTATCAGATCTGAAAAAAGGGAAGGCTGAAACTCTGAAAAAATAGACACCTGAAACAGCTAAAACTCTTCCACCAAAAGTGGAGGGTACTGAAGCCCCAGGGGGCTATGTTCCCACTTAGATGAGAAAAACAACTCAGAAACAGGTCTAGATGGGCTGAGACAAAGGCTGTAAAACCCTGACAAAAGCTTCAGAAAAACCCATAAAAATTGCAGAAAAAGAGCAGAAAAACTGGCAGGTCGCAGGTTCTGACCTGTTTTCTGTGCAGGTCGCAGATAATGGGCTAAAAAGTGCGACCTAGAGGCCAGGTCGCAGTTTCTGGGCTGAAAAGTGCGACCTGAAGCTCTCGGTGTCCCGGCGGCAGATTTCCGAAAAAGTTGTCGTCTCAGTTGCGGCTGATGTCTGTCACCTGCGCAATAGGTCCAGAAACACGCGAAAGTTAGAAATTTTAATGTTTTATGGTTTTATAGGTGAAAAAAAACATAAAAATAGGAAAACAAAAAGCTAAAAAGAAACCCTAGGGTCTGAAGTAGCTGGATATGCAGGAATATGAAAAACGACAGCGGTCGTAATTGAAAACCCGTGTGGAGTCGCCAGTTGTTAGTATGAATCTTTTGTCTAAGTGTACGAAAAAATACCACTTTAGCTATGCATAACTTATAGCCCTAACATCAAATATGGCTGCCAATATCTTCAGATCTATAGTTAGTTGATCATGACAAGTGCTGCAAAAATCCAGATCTATGCATAAAGAGACATTAAACAGTAAAAAATAAGGTTTTTCTCCATACATCCAATAGACAAGACAAGAACAATGTTTTTGAAAGAATTTTTTGTATTAGGGGCACCTGGGAGGAAAACAAGAAGGTGTTTCCAATTCTCCTCAATGGGATGGGTTCTTGGAAGTCCTCAGCACTTCAGATCTAGCATTTCTCTCTCTTGTTGGTGTAGAAAACCCAGACAAAGATAGAACTCAAAGGGAGCTCACACAAAAAATAATGGAAAATATGACAATGATAATGGCTCAAAGTCAGACCAAGAGTCTAGATCCAGAGTGATCTAATAGGCAACAAAAGGTGAAGAATGGTAGGAAAAACCTCCTATTTATAACAAAATATTGGGTCATTCTAGATCTCGGTGCATGATTAAAATAACATTAACCAAATCTAGATCCACCTTTTATGGAATATTTTATTATATTTGTTGGAGGGAAAAAGTATTTGACTTGGGTCAAATCCCTTTATTTGTGAATAATAAATAAATAAATGATTTATTTATCATTTTAAGGAAGTGGCTGAAAGATAATCAAATAAATAATGATTTATTTAATTATTTATGGGTGATTTAGTCATATTTAACAAGGAATATTATTTAAATAAGATTTAAATAATTATTCCTAGAAAATAATGAGATAAATAAAGATTTATCTAATTAATTTATTTGTTTTGGGTTAAACATGACCAGGAAAATCAAACAAATATAGGTTTGTTTAATATTTCCTTTTGGGGTTTCCTGTTTAGACCATAAACAACCTAATAAATGTGCTTTATTAAGTTATTTTACATAGTGAAAGCAATTTTACCTAGGGTAAAATTGGTCTTACATGGTGTACTTGGGTCCATCTTATGATAATAGGTTAGATGACCAAATAATGGTGTAACAGTCGGATCACTGCAAATCGTGACTGTCGGATTATAAGTTACATATGTACATGGTAAAGAAACACACTTTACCTAACTCTACACTAGACTAATTTATTCTTAACTATTTCCTATGTGTCGAAATATCCTAACATCCCCCCTTAAGAACAACTTGGGATAGGATTGAAGGATTTACAAAGGTGACACAAAAGGCGCCTATTTCCTATGTGTCGAAATATCCTAACATTCCCCCTTAAGAACAAATTGGGATAGGATTGAAGGATTTACAAAAGTGACACAATGGGAGAAGGAAGGAGGAATTAGAGCCTATATGTTGCATATGAAAAGGTTGCTTTTTCCCCTTACCCAAATTATTATGAACTATGTTCAATTTACCATAGAAATATGAGAATGACATCTTCTTCTCAAGTTTTCTCTCTAAACCCGAACTTCTACCATTAAAAAAAAAAAAAAGGGGGCCATATCTCATTATCTCACTTTTTAATAGATTTTTCGAGTGGAAAAGATGTGCCTGTTGTATTTCCCTAAAAGGTTTATTATATATTGATTTCAGTTTCCTTCTTAAATTTTCACATTATTATTATATTAATGGACTCTGAGAAGAAGAATCATGAACCATCTCTTGCTTCAGTGCTCATGATATTGCATAAAACAACAATACTATTAATGCAATTCAAGAACCACAAAAATTGATAGCAATTTGGATTTACTATTAATGAAATCCAAGAATCTCAACGGTCACAATTGTATCAATTTATCATTATTCTAATAATCTGTAAGTATTGCAAGGCATAATAATATTTAAATTTAGTATTTTGTGAATAGAATGTGAGAATTCCAAACTACCTCTAGCAGTGATTCAGAGTCACAACATACACTAAAACCCCAAGTCTTGTTCATACCAAATGTATGTATAAATTTGTTAACATCCGGGTTTGAGCACCAGACAGTTCAATTACTAATGCACAAATATGCTCAGTACTCTTTCAAATAGCACAGGACCTCATTTTTAACGCGATACACTTTCTATGATAAGCACTTCTGCACAACATAGTTGAGATCTCAAGAACAAATTGAATTAGTTGATTCATTGAAGACTTGATACAAATAGAATTGAAAGATATTATTAAACCCGATATGGCAGTGAGGTACACAAAAAAATATAGGCCAAGCATGGTGCCATGGCTTAATTCTAACACACTTTCTATGTTAAGCACTCATGCACAAAATAGTTGAGATGTCAACTTGCACTATATATCACAACTAATTCATTCAACACTTGAAACAAATTGAATTGAATAATGTTATTAAAATTGATATGCCAGTGAGGGAACACAAATAAACATAGGCAAATCAGGGACTTATTGGCTTATCTATTTTCAAGAAAAAATTGAGCATGATTATGATCTAAACTTACACTATAGATGACACTTTAGATCAATTGAATTGAAATATGTTATTAAACATGATATGCCAGTAAGGGGACACAAATAAATCTAGTCCAAGCATGGCCTTGTGAGCTTATATATTTACTAGCTGAGGAGACGGTGTGTGATTTCCATACTCAAATTCAAGATTTAGGCTCACTCGGTCTTCATTAGCTCTCCTCTTCCTGAGAAGATTCAAGAAAAATATTCAATTTGAACTTTGAAAAATATTATGTGATTTCCATACTTGGATTCGAGATTTAGGTTCCCCCAGTGTTCATTATCTCTCCTCTTCTTGAGAAGATTCAAGAAAAATATTCAATTTGAATTTTGAAAAAACTTTAGTTCTTTTAGGATATGAAATTAAATAAAGAGCAGAAAATTCAAACAATAACTGAATCAATATCAATAAAATCTAATCCTTTCACAATTTGGCTTAGATTTATAATATAAGAGAGAATTTTTTTTTAATTTTACATGAAATTTTGATCTTCGTAGATGAACAATCTGAAATTAACTTTCTTTCTCCAAAACACGGAATTTATTAACACTAGGAGAATAAACACAAATAAAAACACAGTCACACAATTTATAGAATAATTTTTCTTGGAAACCCAACTGGGAAAACCCTCTTCTTTTTTGTAGTATTTATTGACAGATTTTGAGAAATTATATCTCTTACAAGGAAATTTGTTTCACTCTAAGAACACACTTGTTCTCACTACTAACCTATCTTGAAACACCCTCATACACTTGATCAACCTCCTACTTCCTTGCGGGTTGTCTGGCCCTATTTCCTTGTGTTGATTCCACTACCTGGACTAAATTCCTTGCACACAAGTCTCCACTTCCTGGCTAGAAATTCCTTGCACAGAGGCCCCATATTCTCTAGCGCGGAGAGCCTTCTATTATTTAGGATGAAACTCCTAACTCCTAGACCAATTCTACACAAGAAACTGTCTCCAAAATTGTGTATTGGATCCTCGAAGGTATGTACTCATAGCAAGGATGATCTCAAACAAAATTGTGCTCTCTCACAATATAGTGAGTTGTGTCTTGTCACAGTCCTTCATGAGAAAAAAAAATTATGAAAATATGTGCCTTCGTCCTCTTTATTGATGTTGTCCACACTAAATCTGGAAAATGAAAATTTAGAACTTGAGTTGTGAGTGACTTAATTAACTAAGTCTAACTGGTTTTCTAACTCATCCTTGCCTCAATCAAAGGCTCATTATGGGAATTTTGAGGTCTAAAATGGGCCTCCTAAGGAAATGACAAAATAATAATTAAACCAATAAAATAATATTTACGAATTTTAAATTCACTTTTTGCATCAAAATCCATGTAACCATGGTTAAATTCAATTCAAAAGTTGTACCAAAATAAAATTAATAAAAAATTGTATTGATGTGACTATAAATAAGAATAAAATTTTCAAGAAAAATTCATTATCATTGAACAAATAATGCATTTTTCCTTTTTACTTAAATAAATTAAAATAAAATATAAATATAAATTCATAAATTCTAATTATATAATATACTATTAATAAAAAATTATATTATTTAAATTATATAATAGCATGTAGTTAATATACTATATATAACATGTAACATGTAGGGATATGCATTGTTTCTTTCAAAAAATATGAAATGACAACGACTTTAAAAGTACTTAGAGCACTACCATGGATATGCATTGTTTCTTTCAAAAAATATGAAATGGCAATAATAATATTTTATTCAAAAAGTATGAAATGGAATTTACTATGAGTACTTTACTTTATGACTTTAAAAGTACTTAGAGCACTACCATGGTTAACCATGAGTTTTTATCCACCATTGAGAATGTGAAAATTAAGTACCTTTAACTCAAGCAATGCCACCTCAACCATTAGGGATGATGTCATCCCCTAAAATGTGATTTGTTCTCATAAAGTTAATTTTGATTGTACATTTTCCTTAGGAGGCCCATTTTATAACTCAAAAGTCCCCTAATGAAAGCTCCCAACTTTTCTTCTTCTAAACTCAAATTGTCACTCGATCCTGTAGTTAACTAAGGAAGGCTCCACGTGATTGAATATACATCACTAAACATGAAATTTTCATCTCCATGATTCGCTCCATGGTCAAATGAAGACAAATCGTGGTCATTCTGGCTAAGGCATGAACCAAAGAAGACCTTATCTTGCTACAATTTTGAACACTCCCTCTTAGTGAGGAAGGTACTTCTAGAAGAACCTCCACTTGGATCTATCTCCAGCACTACCACATTCTTCGTTGTTGTAGATTCTCCCTATGAACTATAATACTTCCTTGTTGTCTCCTGCGGAATTTGATCTGAATACTTTTTCTTTCCAACCATACTCTATGAGTTTATCACTTTAGTCATAAGTGCCATGTACCCCATGTACCTCTCTGGTTGCTTCCTCTGGTAGAAGGTAATATAGGAATATCCAACTCTCTTCTGATCTCCCATAAACAACTCTTATTCCCACTTGGCTCAAAATCTGCCTATACTGGGAGTCACTGACTGAGTGGTTGTCTCCACTCGCCCTGGGCTCTGCTCCTCATCATCTTGTTGGTCGGCCCAACTACCAGCTAGTCAAGACTCAAACTGAGATATGAGTTGAGGCTCCATCTTGATTAGCTTCTTCTCAGGTGCCCTAACCTTCCCTTCTTCTAAGTACTTCCTCTGATATTTTCTCTCCTCAACCCTCATGTCTCTACTATGTGCACTTCCTTCCTTACTGCTCAAGACTATGCATGTCTCTACCTCGAAATTGTAGAGATTCTTCATCCTCGCACCATTCTACTTATTACATATAGAAGTACGTATTACATATATAAGTTAAGTGCTTGAGGTAAGATTTACCTCTATTGAATATTACATCATAACCCTTCTCCTCAAGGGTAGATACTGAAATAAGATTTTGCTTCAGGCTGTTGAAAATGGCACCAAGAAAGGATTCTAATTTAATTTTCCCTTGAATTAAACTAGAATAAGATTGTAATTCCACATCACAAGACAAATTTTTAGAGTTAACTAAGTTAGTAGGACTTAGTTGGTTCATTTAATTTGAGTTGAGGGTCTAACTTGAGTCATGTAGAGTGTCTCCTACATTATATGAGCCATGGTTGAGTTTATTTTGAGTTGTAATTAATCAACTCAATTTATCTAAGTTAAAATCAGTTTAACTAGTTCTAACTGATGGAGGAACTAGTGAGAGGTAAGAGAGTAGAACTTGGACTTGAACCACATCTAGTGATAAATCAGATAACTGATAATTCACTCATAAATAAATCATGCATGTCAGTTCTGAGAAATACCCAGTTGAGATTGGAGTTCAAGGGTAGTGTACTATCAGTTGTATAATCATCCAAATTGTACAAGTGGTGCATGCAGTCAGGGGAAGGAAAGTAATGGATTGCGCAGTGTGGATTGAGAATTTCCCTAATTAATAGGGCCTGATTACCCAAGGAAACAGCGTAAGGAAATAGGGATCCTAGAGGGAAGAAAATTGGTTAAGTATTGAAACAAGCTTGTCTAGGAATCAGTGATCCAGATAGAGATATTGTAGACGCTTCTCAGCTTGGATAAAATCATTGTAATCTTCTCATATTTTATGAGATATGAGATATACATATAGAGGGGTTTTTAGCTGAGGGTTTTCCCAGGAAATACTTGTTTATTGTGTGATTGAAATTATTTCCCTTTCATGTTTTTTGATTTCATGATCTAAATTGGTTTCCGCAATTGGTAGAGTAGATTCAATTATATTGTTTTAGAATATTACAATTATCAGTTTGAATCTACGTAGATTTTCTGCATGGTATCAGAGCAAGAATCACTCTAGAAGATAAGAATATGGTTGTATTTTGTGTTGGTGAATCAAATTTGCAGATGCAATCTTCAGGACTAGCAGCAGGATTAGGATGTCTTTCTCTGGGTTGAGACCCGAATATGACCTTGAGGGTAGTTCTAATTACATAGCTTGGAAGGATAGGCTGGAAGTAGTTTTGGAAGACAACGGGCTGAAGGAGTTCATAGACAGTGATATCTGTAAGCCTGTAGTAGCAAACGCTCAAGATCTGGTGGCTTGGAAGAAGAATGCAGCAAAGGAAAGAAGGATTATATTGGAAGGTGTTTGAGATCATATTGTCTCAAACCTCCATGGAAAGGAAACTCCATATGCTATGTGGAAGTCCTTAACAGATTTGTTTCAAAACAGCAGCGACCATAGGAAGCCAGAACTGAAGGACAAGCTCAGAAAAATCAAGAGGAGAAGGGAAATACAATACCAAAGTACTTGACCAATTTCAAACGATGTCAAGATGAGGTTCGAAGTGTTGGTGTTACAGTTTTCGAGGATTATCTGGTGAGCCTAGAACTTCTAGGCCTCCCCAAGAGTTGGCATAGCTACTATGATTTGGTGAATGGGAGGGAGAAGCTACTAGAGTGGGAGTACTTTTGATCTGACTTGATGCAAGAATAGATTCAGAAGAAAACCAAATATGGATCCTCATCAAAGCATGATTATCAGGATAATTGTGCCTTGGTTGGAAAGGAAAAGAAAGGGAAAGGGAAGTAATCACATTCAAAATCATATTCTAGTCAGGAAGGCAAGAAGAAGGACTTGTCAAAGGTTAAATGTTTTCACTGTCATAAGATGGGACACTATGCCACGAAGTGTCCGAACAAGAAGTTCGGAAAGAAACCCTCGGGAGGAGTGGCAAGTGAAGATCTTGCTTCACAATTCAAGTTGGATTTTAATCTCATTGCATGCATGGTGTCATTAGTGATGGGTTCTATTTGGTACCTGAATAGTGGATCCTCATTCCATATGACTGGCAACAAATAGTTCTTCAGCGTCTTGGATGAGAAGGACCTCCAGATGCACATCAAGATGGGAGATGATGGTAGGCATAGAATTATTGGCATCGGTATTGTTACCTTTTAAAGGGAGTATAATTCTCCTCTCACATTAAAATATGTCATGTATGTTCCTGATTTGAAGAAGAAATTAGTTTTAGTTTTTATGTTGGAAGTTCGTAGATACGATGTGATATTTAGCAAAGGAAAGGTGTTCCTTCATCACATATCCAAAGGAAAAGTGAAGAATATCAGGGTTGAGGTAAAGAACCTATACAATTTGGATGTATAAGATTTTTTTTCCTTGAGCACGAAAGAAGAGAATGCCCCAATATCGATACACTGGATACATGGCTCTTATGAGCGAGAGTGTAGAGACTAAGTCATCCTCATTTGAGAAGCAGTGCAGCAACCACTATGGGTTGATGCCATGGTAGACGAGTATGACTCCATCATTAGAAACAGTGCATGCAAAGTTGTCCCAATATTGGAGGACAAGTCATTTGTAGGATCCATGTGGATCTACAAGGTGAAGCAAGCATCAAATGGGAGTGTGGAGAAACACAAGGCCATATTTGTGGCCAAAGGGTTCTCTCGGATGGAGGGAATAGATTATGAGGAGAACTTTTCTCCAGTAGCAAGGTACTCTTCAATCATATCTATTCTTGCACTTTCAGCGCAGATGGGATGGAAGATACATCATATGGATGTAAATACAAGTTTCCTCAATGGATTGGTTGAGGAAGAGGTTTACATATATCAGCCAGAAGGATTTGAGACCTTGGACAGATAGTCACATGTGTGTAGACTCAAGCGAGCATTGTATGGACTGAAAAAACCACCCTATGCTTGGTACACAAAAATCAATAATTGTTTCACCGGGTTGAGCTTCACAAAAAGTGAAGTAGATGCGAACCTTTACCATATTGTAGTTGAAGGTAAATTATTGATTATAGTATTATATGTTGATGATTTAATTCTAACGGGTGATGAGAAGTTGATAAATTCTTGCAAAGAAGATTTGGAAAGATAATTTGAGATGAAATACATGGGGCTCTTGCATTATTTCCTTGGTTTGGAAATTTGGTAAAGAGATGGGGAAATTTTTTTCTCTCGTGGAAAGTATGCCAATGAGATACTGAAGAAGTTTCACATGGAGAGCAGCAAACCCATGGAGACTCCACTAGCAGGGAATTGGAGGAAGGAAGATGCTACTTCAGGCGAACTGGTAGAAGCTACCATTTAGAAGCAGCTTGTGGGTTCACTCTTGTACTTGATGAACACATGACAATACATGTGTTATGCAGTTAATAAGCTTAGTCAAGCAATGGTTAATCCAATCAAGCTCTATTGGAAGGCAACCAAACATGGGTTGAGATACCTCAAAGGCACCACTTAGTTTGGTCTTTGTTATAGATGGGCAGAAGGAGTGAAGATTTAAGGCTTCAAATATGGATACTGGGTAGGGATTTGATCCAACAAGAAGATCACATCAGGGGGGATCTTCAATATTGGGTCAGCAGCAATTTCTTGGTACAGTAGGAAGCGGAGATCAGTTTCACTCAGTTTAGCAGAAACAGAGTACATGGATTTTATTCAAGAAGCTTGTGAGGCTATCTAGATGAGGAATATCATTGTTTGGTTTTTTGGTCAACAGATGGATCCTACAGTGATTTAATGTGACAACCAGAGTTGCATCAAACTCTCAATTAATCCATATTTTCATGATAGGTCCAAGAAAATCGACATCTAGTATCACAATCTCAAAGATTGTGTGTAGAGATGGATCATGATGCTAGAGTAAATTCCTATAGAGGAACATGATGCAGACATCTTGACAAAGGAACTATCAAAAGGAAAATTTGAGTTCCATAGAGGCAAGATCGGGGTATCAGATAATTCCTTTCTTGTTGAGAGGGAGTGTTGAAAATGGAACCAAGAAATGATTCTAATTTAATTTTTCCTTGAATTAAATTAGAATAAAATTCTAATTCTACATCATAATACAACTTGTATGAGTTAACTAAGTTAGTAGGACTTGTTTGGTTTAATTAATTTAAGCTGAGGGTCTAACTTGAGTCATGTAGAGTTTCTCCTACATTATAAGAGTCATAGTTGATTTTATTTTGAGTTTTAATTAATTAAATCAAATTATCTTAGTTAAAATCAGTTTAAATAGTTCTAATTAATGGAGGACTTGAATTGCATCTAGTGATCAATTGGATAATCGATAATTCACTCATAAATAACTCATGCATGTCAGTTCTGAGAAAGACCCATTTGATATTGGAGTTCAAGAGAAGTGTACTATCAGTTGTATAATCATCCAAATTGTACAGGTGGTGCATGCAGTTAGAGGAATGCCCCTAATTGATTTCATAGTATCGATTGGGAATTTCCCTAATTAATAGGGCCTAATTAACCAAGGAAATAGCGCAAGGAAATATGGATCCTGGAGGGCATAAAATTGGTTAAGTATTGAACCAAGCTTGTATAGGAATCAATGAGACAGATAGAGATAGTGCAGAAGTTTCTCAACTTGGAGAAAGGCATTGTAATCTTCGCATATATTCTAACTTATGCAGTATACGGATAGTGGGGTTTTTAGCTGGGGCTTTCCCTAAGAAACACTTATGTATTGTGTGATTGAAATTATTTCTCTTTCATGTTTTATGATTTCATGATCTAAATTTGTTTCCGCAATTGGGAGAGTAGATTCAAGTATATTGTTTTAGCATATTACAATTACCAGTTTGAATCTACGTGGATTTTATACACGGGCCTCGAACATAGAGGATATCTATGACATGGAGGGGATTACCTCACTCCCTCTTAAAACTGACAATACCAACTCCTCTAGATGTATACATACCATCATCTCCTAGCTCGACCTGAAACTACATATCCTTATCCTTTAGGTGGCTGAAATACTTCTTATTCTAAGTCATGCAATATGTCATAAATTGTTATATGATGATATTGTCATGCAAGAAATCAATGAGAAATATTTCTTGAACTAGGAAGAAAATGCATCTACCTTTGTTGATGTAGCTACATGATCCTTACTAGAGTCCTTCTTTTGATTAGGCCACTTAGTGGCATAGTGCCCAAACTCATGGAGATTGAAGCACTTGATCTTTCTCAAATCCATTTTTCACTTATGTCTGGACTCGACCTCTCCTCGGCCCTCCTTCCCCTTGGCTCTATTTCCTTTTCCTGCCAGGTAAAGTTCTCCTTGTCTTTTCTCCATTGATCTACCATGTCTTGACCCTCTCCAAATTTCTTCTTGAATGAAATCATTCCATAAAATTTCCCAACTGGGAAAAATTTCTATATTGTTCACTACATCGTGGAAGCCATAACAAGACTTGTGGATTTTTAGGTCCCTATATTACTAGTTTAGCCCCTTATTTTTATTTGTATAGCCCCCTTATTGTTATTATTGTATCCCCCTCTAACCCCAATATTGTTATTATTGTACCCTTACATTGTTATTGTTAGGTCGGCTAGGATTACATTGTGGCCCCATGGACTCCTATATATAGAAAGGAGGTTTTGTCATTTGTATCATCCAATAATTAATCATTCATGTAATGTATTGGAGGTTTCCCCCTCGAAGTGGCTTATTTCTAAGGCGTTGATATCTCTTTTCTTCTCTTTTTGGAGTTGGTTTCACAACATTTGGTATTAGAGCTTTGGATTCTAGGGTTTCGCTGCTCCAAACAGGTCATCATGGAATTTTCCCTATAAATTTGTTTCTACAAAGTTTCAGAAGCTGAAATTTTTATAGTACGAAGTAGAAATCCTGAGGAACATCGTCGCAAAATTTCAAATCTTGGTTTGCAATATTTTCAGAGATATTATCTATGGAAGTTAGGTCGTTTTGCAGGCTCCTCAATTTAACCTAAACAAGTCATCGCAGAATTTACGCTATAATTTTTTTTCTACGAAGGCTCAGAATCTAAAATTATTAGAGAGTGAATCTGAACTCCTGAGGAACATCATTGCAAAAATTTTAGATCTTGGTTCACAATATTTTTGGAGATATCGTCTGTGGAAGTTAGGACTTTTTCAGGCTCCTGAATTTCATCTCAAAGAGGTGATCGTGGGAAAATATTCATAACTCTCTCTCTAAGCATCGGATTGGAATTCTCTAAAACGTGGACACAAGCACACGGAATGTAGTTTCCTATCTATAAATTTTAGAGCTGAAGGATGAAGCAGTGACACATGGCAAGTCATACAAGTTCACTCTACTGAACCAGTCCATAATTAGGTCATCGTAGGAGATTGGGCACAACTTTGTCTTCAAGAATCCAAATCAGGTCAGACTTGTGGAATTCGAAAGAGGATTCTGAGGGCTACCTCAATACCAAATTTTAGATATTGAAGATCCAAAATCATAAAGATAATTTAGTTTCAATATCGCACTCCTCAAAAGCAAGAAAAAGGTGTATATTTTTTTTCGAATTACATAAGTCTCGTTTGAAAAAAAATTAGTTGGAATTTATTCCAAGGGCATATTGAAGAATAGATATCAGTATCGGGTTCTAAAATGGCCCCTAAAAATAATTCAACACCCATTAAGCCTTCAGAAGGCTCTACTATGACTCATGAAGACAAAGAAACACAACATGAGATATCAAAATTACAAGAGCAAGTGCACCAAAACTCACTATTGCAAAGAGAAAAAAAAATGAAATGGAAGTTTTGAAAAAAGGCATGGAAACTAATATGGATGGTTTGAAGAAAGGCATGGAAGCTAAGATGAATAGTTTGGAAGCTAAGATGGAAGGCATGGAAGTGGGCATGGAAGCTAAGATCGATGGCATGGAAGCTAAGATCCATGAAAAAATGGAAAACATAAAAGTAGACATCAAAGGTTTGGAAAAGTTGATACAAGAAATGTTTCCTAATGGCGAAAAGATAGTAGAGGAAACTCATGATGAGAACAAAATAAATGTTAATCATGATTTCATAAACTCTAATGTTGGATGGAAGAACCACCATATTCCAAAGATGGATATGAGGAAGTTTGATGGTAAGGATCCCGTAACATGGATACTACAGATGGAGCAATATTTTGATCTCAATAATGTGCAAAACACACAAAAGGTATGCATTGCAACTTTACATTTAGAACAAAATACATTTGTATGGTATCGATGGCTTTGCTCTCGTAAAAAAAATTGTCACTTGGTCAATTTTTACGGAGGAAATGATAGCACATTATGAGGATACAAAGAGCTACACCTTCTTTAGCCAATTGATAAATCTCAAACAAAAGGGTTTAATGGTGGAGCACATTGAGGACTTCCAAAAATTGAATATAAGGGTAACTGATATTCCAGAGGAACACAGGATTGATCTCTTCATAGGCACTTTAAAGGATAACATCCAACATGAAGTTCGCGTTTTGGAACTGGATTCATTGGAGAAGGCATTCAGGTTGGCAAGAAAAGTTGAATGTAAAATTATGGCGACAAGGAAGCCTACCACTCAATTCTATAAAGAAGGAAGTGTTTCTACGCCTAGATTTCCGCAACCTACAAGGTTGACACCACAACAATTGGAAGAAAAAAGAGCAAAAGGGCTTTGCTACAGTTGTGATAGCAAATACACTAAATGTGATAAGTGTGCTAAGAAGAAATTATTTTACATAAATTGTGAAGAGGAAGAAGAAAATGAACAAGAAGAGGATATACACCAAGAACCAACCCTAGAAGAGGAAGAAATGAGTCCGACCATATCGTGTAATGCATTGGCAGGAATTACCACTCCTCAAACTCTCAAGTTAGAAGGACATATCAAGAAGAAAAATGTAATAGTGTTTATTGATTCAGGTAGTACCCATAATTTTATTCATTGTAAGGTAGCCAAGGAATTGAATTGTTTCCTATACCCAACACCAGAATGTCAAGTGATGGTTGCAAATGGAGGAACTATAAATTGATCTGGAAAATTCCATAATATCAAGCTAACCATGGGGGAATATGTATTGAATATTCCAATGCTTTCCATTCCTATGGGAGGTGTTGATGTTGTACTATGAGTACAATGGTTACAATCTCTAGGGACGATAGCTTTTAATTTTCAAGAACTTTTCTTGAAATTTTTTCAGAAGGAAAGGAAGTCGAATTACGAGGTATTGCAGGGAAGCCAGGAAAGATAATAAGCTCTAATTTTATGAAAAATCTTCTGAAGAAAGAACAACGTCAAAATCATCTATTTCTGCAGATCTCCAAAAAAGTCTTGGACAATCATTCCAAGGTGTTTGAAACTCCGAAAGGAATCCCACCTATTCGTGATCATGATCATGCTATTCATTTGATTACAGGAAATTTTCCTCCAAAAATCAGGCCTTATAGATATCCTTATGTCCAAAAGAGTGATATTGAACGTACTATTGCAAAAATGTTAGAGGCTGGTATAATTCGACCTAGTCAAAGTTCCTTCTCTGCTCCAGTAGTATTGGTGCACAAGAAGGATGGATCATGGCGCATGTGTCCAAATTATAGGGAGCTCAATAAGCTCACCATTAAAGATAAATTTCCCATTCCTGTGATTGATGAATTCTTGGATGGATTACATGGAACAATTTATTTTACCAAGTTGGATCTCCATTCAGGATATCATCAAATTAGAATGAAGACTAACGATATTCTGAAAACAGCATTTCGAACTCATGAGGATCATTATGAATTTTTGGTTATGCCTTTTGGCCTTACCAATGCACCTTTTACATTTCAAGGGTTGATGAATTCCATTTTCAAACCCTTCCTTAGAAAATTTGTGCTAGTATTTTTTGATGATATACTAATCTACAGCAGGTCTTGGAAGGATCATGTTGAACATGTTGACAGGGTGCTCAAACTATTGCAGGAGAAACATTTATATGCAAAAACATCCAAATGTTTCTTTGGAGTACAAGAGGTGGAATATCTGGGTCATATTGTATCTCACGAGGGTGTTAAAGTAGACCCTAACAAAATTAAAGCCATTAAGGAATGGAAAGTCCCCACAACTATAAAGAAGTTGCGAGGATTTCTCGGGTTAACAGGGTATTATCGCAAGTTTGTTAAGAATTATGGGAGAATAGCAGCACCTCTAACAACATTATTGAAGAAAGATGCATTTTCATGGACTCCTGAAGCAACTAAGGCCTTTGAACGTCTTAAAGAGGCAATGTGCCCAGCACCGGTCTTAGCTACACCAGACTTCACAAAAACCTTTATTGTGGAATGTGATGCCTCAGGAAATGGAATTGGTGCAGTTTTAATGCAGGAAGGAAGACCCATTGCTTTTGAAAGTCGTCCAATCAAAGGAAAGGATTTACAGAAACCTATTTATGAGAAGGAAATGTTAGCAATACTGCATGCACTAAAGAAATGGAGAACTTACCTAATGGGAAGACACTTCAAGGTAAAAACTGATCATGATAGTCTTAAACACTTTTTGGAACAAAGACTATCTTCAGAAGAGCAACAAAAATGGGTCACAAAGATGTTGGGTTATGACTTTGAAATAATCTACAAAAAAGGGAAGTTAAATGTTGTTGCAGATGCACTCTCAAGAAAAAATGAAGAGGTGGAAGCATTTCTTTGTGCCATTTATATTATCCAACCAGATTGGATAACCAAAGCAAGGGATGAATGGAAGAGGGACGAAGAAGTGTGGACACTCATTCAAAAGTTGCAGCAAGATCCTAGTACATCTCATATATTTATTTGGAAAAATGATTCCTTATGGTACAAATATCGCTTATATCTGTAGAAATTATATAACTTATGTGTTATATGTCCAAGATTCTCCTGATCTCACACTATTTTAACTTCATGAAAAATACATAATCTATTCCACCATTGATCATTTGCGGAAATTGAATAAAGATTGCAATGCACACATGAAACAATAAAAATTCACACACATTAACACAGTTGTTTAACAGGAAATCCTGAAGCTATAAACCCCAACTATATGTATATAATATATGTCATAGATATCATGGAAAAATCCTCATACAAATCTGATCATATCAAGCTCTCAGTACAATACAATCGCTACACACTAATCAGGCACGATCTTGCAAATCCATGCACCGATCTTTGCCACCTGCTAGCCTGCCTCTACTGCGCAATCCCTGCTGAAGAATGGCTCTGAATGAGTTCAAAATCACCAATATTTCATTGCGCAATCCTCATTGGCATCTCTATTGACTGTTGGATGAAATCAATGCATCACTATAGTCACAACTGATAGTCACACTTGTTCTTTCACCTATCTCTCCATTGGTCTTCACTAAAACTGCCATGCACTGTAGTTAACTGATGTATTCTTCAGTTGATTAATGAGTTATTATTTATTGAATTAATTAACTAATTAATTCACACCACTCTCACTACAGTTAGACTAGATACAACTAGCTCAACTGAGTCTAACTGAGTTAAACTAAATATAACTCCACCAGCTACTTCTCCAACTCCACCAAACTCTGTCACATGAGTTCTAATTGAAGTCCTCCATGCATTAGCTCCAGTAAACCCTCAGGAATAGTGTAATTCCTTCTGTCAACTGATGTGCCACATCTATGCACTTAACTGAAGTGCTCCAAGAGAATAAGATAATGTTTAGAGTCCAAATATTATTAAGATCTAATAATATTCGACATATCTATTTTTAGACTAGCAGTCTAAAAATAGATTCCGCCCAATATGTCTAAAAATATAAGTCCATCTATTTTTCCAACTTGATCAACCATCCACAAATAGCATCCTGCAACTCATAGAATATGATCGACATGTCTAAAAATAGACATAGTCTTAAAATAGACTTTGCGCCAAAAATAGCCTACGGGCCCACTTAGTGAAGGCGACTTCTTTCCACTAAGCTCATCATCTTGTTGCAATCTCAATACCCTCCTCAACAAGATAGGGATTATCCTTCACCCTGATCCTACCTCTATGGTATTCGAATGTGCTCCTGGTGAGTGCCTTCGTCAGAATATCTGCATCTTGATCTTCCATAGGAATGTACTGAAGAAAAATGATCTTCCGCTGCACACAATATCTGATATGATGATACCGGATATCAATATTTTTAGATCTATCATGAAACACATGATTAATCAAGAGTTTAATGCAACTCTTATTATCACAATGTATCACTGTAGGATCTAAATGTGAACCGAACAAACCGACCAGGATCTTCCTCATCCATAGCTCGCACGCAAACCCAAAAATCATTATGTTCTGACTTCCGCCGAGACCAGCAAGAGGATCTGTTTCGCCGTACCAAGAAACTATTTGTAGATATGATTTCAAAAATCCCCCTCTGCATGTTCTTCTCGGGTCCGCGCGCCCACTTGGTAGTCCATGAAGCCATGCAACTTCACCTCATCCGACTGTCTGTACCAAAATCCATACCCATATGTGCCCCTGAGATACCTCAGGACATGCTTTCCTGCCTTCCAAAAGAGAATGGTAGGCTTAACCATTGCTTGTGAAAGCTAGTTCACGACATAGCATATGTTCGGTCGTGTATTGACTAAATACATGAACGAACCAACCAACTGTCGATAAACAGTGACATTCACTACCTTTGCTGATGTAACATCCTCTTTCCTCCAACCACCAGGAAGAGGAGTGTCGGTAGGCTTGCAACCTTGCATGTGAAACTTCTCCAGTATCTCTTGGGCATACGTTCCTTGAGACACAAACATTTCACCTTTCCGCTGCCAAATTTCCAATCCCAGGAAATAATGAAGGAGGCCCAAATCCTTCATCTCAAACTCCTCAAGTAAGATCTTCCTCACAGAGTGTATCAACAATTCATCACCATGAACAGTATTAAATCATCTACATAAAGCACAATGATCAAAATCTTACCCTCCACCACAATCTTATATAGGTTTGGATCCACCTCACTCTTGGCAAAACCAAGTCCGGTGAAATAACTGTCTATCCATGTGTACCAAGAACGAGGTGCTTGTTTTAGCCCATACAGCGCTCTTTTGAGCATGCACACATGCAACTCGCTGCTGAAGATTTCGAATCCTTTAGGCTGCTCAATGTACACCTTCTCCTCAATGATTCTGTTGAGGAACGTAGTCTTCACATCCATCTGATGAATGTGCCAACCCATCTGCGCTGAGAGAGAAAGGATGGTCTGTATGGAATAATACCTTGCGACAAGTGAAAAGGTTTCTTCATAGTCAATCCCCTCGATCTGTGAGAAGCCCCAGGTAACAAATCTTGCCTTATACCTCTCGATGCTCCCATCAGCAGCTTGCTTCACTTTGTAGATCCATCTTGAACCTACCACTAATTTCCCTTTCATCCTTGGGGAAATCTAACATGCACTGTTTCTGACAATCGAATCATACTCTTCCACCATGGCATCTACCCATGCGAGATCCTCCACAGCTTGCTCGAAAGAGGATGGCTCTGTCACGATACAATTACTCATCAAAGCCATGTATCTAGTAAATCGATCAGGTGATTTTCTCTGTCTTTGCTGTGATGTAGGAACTCCTACATTCTGCATTGCATCAAGATTCAATCACTCAGCTTCTGTAGTGCGCTTCCTCCCTCTGATGTTTGGCGCTGCATGAGTGGTTTCTTCCACTCCATGAACCTCCTCTTGTGGCTGATCCACATCTTGAGGCTCATATTTAGGAACAAGTAGCTCCTCCTCTGCATGAAAGTGTAGCTCCCTCCCTTCAACAACTTGCTGGCTTTCTTTGTCATGAAATTTGATATCCCGTCGCACAATAGTCATCCAACTATCTGGAAAATACACACGATAATTGTGTGGTGTTTTTGTGTACCCCACAAATATCCCAACCTCTGTGGTCGGCTCCAACTTCTTCCTAGCATCCTTCTTCACATGAATGTAAACAAGTGAGCCAAAAATCTTCAAACAAGAAATATCAGGCTTCTTACCAGAAAACGCCTCTTTGGGTGTACTCATGCTAAGTACTCTATGAGGACAAAAGTTTTTCACATAAACCATAGTGTTGCATGCCTCAGCCCACAAGTGTATGGGAAGGCCCTGATCATGTAACATCACCTTTGCAGCACCCACGATCATTCAGTTCTTTCTCTCCGCGACCCCATTTTTTTGTGGGTTATGAGGCTCTATGAGTTCTCTTCGAATTCCTTCTTTGCTACAGAAGTCTTTGAATTCACCAGAGATGTATTCACCACCATTATCACTCCTTAGAGATTTCACCTGCTTCCCCGACTCTTTCTCAACCAGCGCCTTGAACTCACAAAACTTTGAGTATGTCTCGCTCTTCTTCTGCATGAAGAAGATCCAACACTTAAGAGAAAATTCATCAACAAATATCACATAATACCTGTGCTTTGTTGTTGAAGCAACAGAGAAAGGTCCACACACATCTATGTGAATTCTCTCAAGGATCGTCGAGGCGCGACTATCCTTCTCATGAAAAGTGGTCTTCACAAATTTTCCCAAAGTACATCCCTTGCACTGATCTAACTACACAAGTGTACCTTTAGGAAGCCCGGTAGAAATCTGCTGCAAAATTTTCAAAGTGCCATGGTGAAGATGGCCCAATCTCCTGTGCCACAATTCACCCTCATCCCGGCTCACCACTACTTTTGCTTTGCCTGCCATTTTTGCGCAACCATCTACCTGCAATTGATAAAGATTCTTAGCTTGAATCCCTATCCTCCTGATTTTACCAGTTGTTTTACTGCGCATGAAGGCTTTTCCTTCGCTAAAAACAACATCATAACCCTTGTCTTCCAACATCGCCACAAAGATCAGATTCTTCTTCAATCCTGGAAAATGCATGACATCCTTCAAGATGAAATGTTTTCCAGACTCCCTCTCAAAGGAAATGGTCTCGATACCAGTCGTATTGTATCTAGCATCATCGCCCATCTCGATGTGCACTCCAAGATCCTTTTCATCTAGATCACTAAACAAATATTTGTCTCTGGTCATATGGAAAGATGCACCACTGTCAAGAAACCACACTGATCCCATCACACTTGAAACCAAGCATGCGATCAAAGAAAAATCCTGCTCAAACTGTGAGGCTAAGGCCTCTCCAGCTGCAGATCCAGCAGCCTGCTTATTCTTCTTCTTTTGTGGACAGTTAGTGGCGAAATGCCCGTGCTGGTGACAGTGAAAACACTTCACCTTGGAAAATCCCGCTGCCTTTAGCACCGGACATAGCTTACTTTCTTCCCCTTCCCTTTCCTTGCTTTGGCAGCCAAAGCGCAATTCTCTTCATCTTCATTATTCGATGAAGATCCATCCCTGGTACCCCGCCTTATCTCCTCCTGCACAAGATCCGACCAAAGTCGCTCCCATCCTGGCAGTTTCTCCCGTCATTAACAGAGTCTTTGTAGCTATGCCAACTCTTCGGAAGCCCAAGGAGAGCCAAGCTCACCAAGTCTTCTTCATCAACAATAACCCCCACACTTCCCAGCTCATCCTTGCAGTGGACAAACTTCGTGAGGTATTTTGGAATACCGTCGCCTTTCTCCATTTTTATTTTTCTGAGCTTGTCTTTAAGCACCAACTTCCTCTGGTAACTTCTGCTTTGGAAAAAATTGAAAAATCCTTCCACATTAGGAATGGAGGAGCCACCATGAAGGCTGGACACAATGTGGTCCTTCACACCTTCCAACAACCTTTCGACATCTTTCTACCTTCTTTCCATATTAAGTGTAACCGTATCGCTAGAAGCAAGCGAATACGATTCAGAACTCCTTCAACCCATTATCATCCAAGACCACCCATCCTGGCCCCTTCCATACGACCGAGTCTCTATCAAGCAAGGCTACTCCAACTCCCACCGCAATCCGTTGAAAGACATTTCAATGAATGCTCAACTTCGACACCAAGAAAACACTACAACAAATTCGAATTCCACCAGCACAAACTCAACCGCTTCAATAATTGCAATCTCCTCCAATGATCAATACAGCTCTGATACCATGTAGAAATGATATAACTTATGTGTTATATGTCCAAGATTCTCCTGATATCACACTATTTTAACTTCATGCAAAATACAAAATCTATTCCACCATTGATCATTTGCGGAAATTAAATCAAGATTGCAATGCACACATGAAACAAATTCACACACATTAACACAGTTGTTTAACGGGAAAGCCTGAATCTAAAAACCCCAACTATTTGTATATAATATATTTCATAGATATAATGTAACAATGCTCATACAAAGCTGATCATATCAATCTCTCAGTACAATACAATCGCTACACACTAATCAGGCCCGATCTTGCAAATCCACGCACTGATCTTTGCCACCTGCTAGCCTGCCTCTACTGCACAATCCTTGTTGAAGAATGGCTCTAAATGAGTTCAAATTCACCAAGCTTGCACTGCACAATCTGCATTGGCATCTCCACTGACTGTTGGATGCAATCAATGCATCATTATAGTCACACTTGCTATTTCACCTATCTCTCCACTGGTCTCCACTGAAACTGCCATGCACTATAGTTAACTGATGTATTCTTCGGTTGATTAATGATTTATTATTTAGTGAATTAATTAACTAATTAATTCACACCACTCTCACTAGTGTATCAATCAGTTAGACTAGATACAACTAGCTCAACCGAGTCTAACTGAGTTAAACTAAATACAACTCCACCAACTACTTCTCCAACTCCACCAAACTCTGTCACATGAGTTCTAACTGAAGTCCTCCATGAAATAGCTCCAGTAAACCCTCAGGAATAGCGTTATTCCTTCTGTCAGCTGCTGTGCCACATCTGTGCACTTAACTGAAGTGCTCCAAGAGAATAAGATAATGTTTAGAGTCCAAATATTATTAAGAGCTAATAATATTCGACATATCTATTTTTAGACTGGCAGTCTAAAAATAGACTCTGCCAAATATGTCTAAAAAAATAAGTCCATCTATTTTTCCAACTTGACCAACCATCCACAAATAGCATCCTGCAACTGATAGAATATGATCGACATGTCTAAAAATAGACATAGTCTTCAAATAGACTTTGCACCAAAAATAGCCTGCGGGCCCACTTAGTGAAGGCGACTCTTTTCACTAAGCTCATCATCTTGTTGAATCTAAACAATATCTTTGTAATAATTCCCAACTAAAACAAAAGATTCTTTTGGAATTGCACACTTATCCTTTAGGAAGACACTCAGGATTTTTAAAAACTTACCACAGGGTGAAGAAAGAATTTTTTTGGGTTGGCCTTAAATCTGATATTCAAAAGTTTGAGGCGGAATGTTTGGTTTTCCAACAAAATAAAGTTGAGACAATTAAGACCTCGGGTCTTCTACAACCTTTATCCATTCCAAGTCAACGTTGGGAGGAGATTTCAATGGATTTTATCACAGGTTTACCTAAGTCCGAAGGAAAGAGTGTCATCGTGGTGGTAGTTGATAGACTTACCAAGTATGCACACTTTTGTGCATTATCTCATCCATTTAAAGCAAGTACAGTTGCTACTACATTTATGGACAAAATTCAAAAGCTACATGGAAGCCCAAGGGTTATTGTGAGCGACAGAGATCCCATTTTTAGTGGAAATTTTTGGATGGAGTTATTTTCTTGTTTGGGTACTCAATTAGCTCATAGCTCATCTTATCATCCTCAATCTGATGGTCAAACTGAGATAGTAAATAAATGTTTGGAAGGATATCTTCGTTGTTTTGTATCCGATAAACAAACACAATGGGTCAAGTGGTTACCTCTTGCTGAATGGTGGTATAACACTTCCTTCCATACTGTAGCAAAAATGACCCCATTTATGGCACTTTATGGATATCATCCACCATCCATCACATCATCTTTAAGGGAAAATTCGAAGGTTCAAGCAGTGGTAGATCACATCGAGCATCAGCAAGAAGTTCTCCAACTCTTAAAGGATAACCTGAATTTGGCACAAAATCGAATGAAACAACAGGCAGATCAACATCGTAGCGAGAGAAGTTTTGATGTAGGAGATCGGGTATTTTTACGGCTACAACCATACAAACAAATGTCCCTCAAGCAAGCAAAGAAGGATAATAAATTATCGCCAAAGTACTATGGTCCTTACAAGGTGTTGCAAAAGATTGGTACTATGGCATACAAATTGGAGCTTCCTGCTTCTTCGCGAGTACATCCAGTTTTCCATGTTTCATGCTTAAAGAAGGTTGTAGGTGAAAATCTTCCAGTTCAAACAATATTGCCAGAACTTGATGAGGAAGGAAAAATCATATTGGAACCTGAAGCGGTCATGGAAACAAGAACTCGACAACTACGGAATCGATCAATTTCAGAGTATTTCATCAAGTGGAAGAACTTACCCATTGAAGATTCTACATGGGAGGATGAGAATTTTATACAGAAGCACCCAGAGCTACTCAAGCGTTGAGGACAACACTTTTTTGAAGGAGAGGGGCATGTTAGGTCCCTATATTACTAGTTTAGCCCCTTATTGTTATTATTGTAGCCCCCTCTAACCCCAATATTGTTATTATTGTGCCCTTACATTGTTATTGTTAGGTCGGCTAGGATTACATTGTGGCCCCACTAGGATTACATTGTGACCCCATGGAATCCTATATATAGAAAGGAGGTTTTTTCATTTGTATCATCCAAGAATTTTTCATTCATGTAATGTATTGGAGGTTACCCCCTCGAAGTGGCTTATTTCTAAAGCGTTGATATCTCTTTTCTTCTATTTTTGGAGTTGGTTTCACAACATGGATTCTCAGAAGTGCAAGACTCACAAGGTATGTTTCTACTATTTTCTCGCCCACACCACCTAGCTCATCCAGAACCTAAGTGAACTTTGAAATATTGTGATGATGGGATCATATTTGCTCATCCAAATACTTCTTAGCTTATATTTGAGAGCTAGCTTCCTGACATCACTGGAACCCTGATACAGATCTAATATGGCCTTGAATATCTCATATGTTGTCTTATTCTCATGGATATGATGAATAATATGGTCTCTGACACTCCCTAGAATGATAATCCTTGCCTTGGTGTCATTCTTAGTATGTTGGGACAACTATTGGGGAAATTGAAGTGGAACTATCACCTCCTTGATAAGCTCTCCCACCCCATTATCTTCCAACACTGTAGTGATTCACTCCTTCCATGCATATAAATTCAAAGTTCCCTCTAAAATGTGATTTGACCTTAGCCCTAGGAACAACATACTGTTATCCAAGGAACTTATTTTCTCTGCTACTCAAACTCTTGTGCTAGCATTCTTCGTTGATCTATGCTCTAGCCAACTTATCAATTTGTGTTGGTATTTACACTGATCACTTCTCTGATACCATGTTAATTTCCCAAGAAATTTTGATATTATCAGACGAAAAATATGAAACTAACTTTATGTCACCAACACAAAATTTCTTAACACTTATAAGCAACAGAATAAACACAAAGATAAAAACACGGTCGCACAATTTACACAATAATTTTTCTTGGGAAACACAACAAGGAAAACCCTCTTCTTTGTTGTATTATTTATTGACAGAGTTTGATAAGTTAGATCTCTTATAAGGAAATCTATTTCACTTTGAGAACACGTTCTCACTCCTAAAATAGCTTGAAAAACCTTGCATACATTTGATACAGCTCCTACCTCTTTGTGGCCTGCCTCGCTCTATATCCTTGCACTAATATCCACTGCCTGGCCCAAATTCCTTGCGCACAAGTCTCCACTGTCTGGCCTGAATTCCTTGCACACAAGCTTCTTATTATCTAGTGTAGAGGAAATCCTATTATTTATGATGCATTCCCTAACTCCTAGCACAATTCTACACAAGAAACCCTCTCTAAAACTGCATATTGGCTCCTCCAAGGTACGCACTCATTGCAAGGATGATCTCACACAAAATTGAGTTCTCTCTCACAATCTAGTAGGTTGTGTCTTGTCACAGTCCTTCGTGAGAAAAAAAAATATGAAACTTTTTTCCTTCGTCCTCCTTTTATTGATTTTGTCCACGCTAAATATGGAAAATACAAATTTAGGACTTGAGTTGTGACTAAATTAGTTAACTGATTCTAATCGGTTCTCTAACTCGTCCTCACTTCAATCAATATTGAATTTCCCAACTTGTCCTCTTCTAAACTCGGACTGCTACTCTATCCTATAGTTAAATGGGGAAAGCTCCACATGATTGAAGCTCCATCACTACACATGAAATTGCCATCTCTGTGAATCACTCAATGGTCAAAGGAAGAAAAATCATGGTCTTTCTAGATAAGGAATGAAATAGAGAAGACCTTATCTTTCTACAATTTTAAACTTCAAACAATAATTGAATTCATATAAATAAAATCCAATCCTTTCACAATTTGCCTTAGATTTAAAATATAAGACAGAACTTTTAAATGCCTCAATATGAAAATATAGATCGTTCTTGTGGTATAAAATTAATTAAAATGATCTCGCTAAGTAAAGATTTAAAAACCATGCTTTTTTAACTCATCCATGTCCTTTGTTACAGTATCCATCTTTTTTCTCCATGATTCTTTTAATCTTTACATCAACCCAACCCCAAAAACAATTCACACAAAAACCCAAACCCAATGTGTTTTATACATATAAAAATCACAAAGAGTTTTTGAAGCTATAAATGGAGGGAGAATCATACCACCAAACTACCTGAACCCTAAAATGACTTCTATTGCAGCCATTCAAAGTGTTGGAATTTCAAAAGTGAATGGCTTGAGAAAATCTTATCATTGGCCAAGGCTACATTGAATTATCCGAAGGAACAAATTCAAGAGCTAAAGGACCTTGTTTATGAGGAGGCTTTACGCATTGCAATCAGTAATCAAAGTATTGTCCCATCCCCATTCGGGCCAAATATTGTGATGATTATACATCAGATCACTATACTCAATTGGCTTAATGTCCACTATTTTATAAACACCTTTGGTTTCTTGTACAGCTCCAAATAAAAATTCATTAGTTGTATCATGATCCTTTTTAAAATTATTTTTCAGGAGCATATGAATGATGTCTTAATGGTTAAACATGGTCTTGATTGTCTTCATCCCAATAATACCCATGATTTTTATTGAAAAACCTCTTATAAATAAATGGACTCATATATTATCTTGTGGACCCAAAATCACCATTGTGTGAACTAGATGGAGGAGGATAAATGGGTGTATTGATTTCTGAATCTCTAAATGTCATTGTTTTATTTTTTATTTGTGTTAGTTGGGGTTCAATATCATCATCATCATATATATTAAGTCTATATTAAAGTGGCCATAAATTTCCTTTCTTATAAGGATATTTTCTTCTAACTTCGCCAGTAAGATAGGAAAAAAGACCTCCAGTGATATCCACAATAGAATTAAAAATTTCTACAAAGAACTTCCTGAAGGAAACTCATCCACCAAGGGTTTTAGCTCAACTAATTGTTCTCAATGTTTCCTGTTGTAGCATAATTTGACTTAGCTAAAAGTCAAGAGAGGTCCTGAGAAATTCAAGGTTGTTGAGGAACATTTGTTAGAATGTCAATAAGACCTGCAATATGCCCAAAAGGATAACCACAAGCGCAACGAGGATTCATCATCACATGTGCACTGGAACCAAATTCAGGGAAGCAACAGCAGCATTGAAAGCGCAATCTAAGCCACAGGAGCTGAAAAGAAGAAAAGCGCGCACCAAGGGTCAAGTCGAGCTCATTCACAAGCTCAACAGAGACTAGCGCGATAGAACATCGGATAAGCTCATGAGGGTTACACCGTGGAGAAAAACAGACTAATTTCCTGCAGGCAGAGAAATGGCGTATTTCCCTTAGAAAAATAAGAGTTTTGGAGGAGGCATAAAGGGAAAAACAGATGGTCAAGATCAAAGCGCAAAACTGAAATGGAGAGATGGACGGCGGAGATTGTATCACATATCTCATTCAGTAAAGGTTACAAGTTTAAAATATGGTTAAACTTGCGATATTACGATGTGATGTGATCGCATATCGCATTTCACAAGTTTAAATGGTTAGCGCTAAGGAATGTATTAAAGGTTGCGATCTGCGGGTTGCGGGCAAGCCCACCTCTATTTTCCATGTCACCTTCCTCTCCTCGCATTTCACACTTCTCAATTTGTAATGTTTACCTCCACCGCTCATAAAATAAATCTGTCGATTTGCGATTTGCGATATCCGTGGGACCCATCCCTGCCATGTCACCTCCCTCTCCCCGCACTTCGCACTTCGCAATTTTTGGAGCTTACCTTCCATTTTTCATAACAAATCCACCGATTTGTGATTTGCGATTGGCCCCACCTCTGCTTGCCACGTCACCTTCCACCCGCTGCACTTCGCGCATCACACATTTTAACACTTACTTCCCATCTTTCATAATAAAATCCCCGATTTGCGATTTGCGGGTGGTTGCGATGTGGTTTCAAAAGTAAAATCCAAAGGTTTTCAAATCCATAAGGCATTTCTTGTGTTAAATCGCATCAGAGGAGGAAAGAAGGATTATAACGTAAAACCGTTGAAACGTCAAAATGCGATAGAAATCATACACGATGCATTCTTCAAAGGTGAATTGAATATATTTCATGTCCAAGTCTTCCAGCAGTTTAGGGAATAAGTCTGAACGTGGGCAGAAAGACTCAGGTATGTGATCCGACGCAGGGAAAAAAAGAAGAAAAGGCATAACGTAGCAGGCACAAGAAGAAGAGGCAGAGCCAGGTAGCAGGTGACATCATGATAGCATTCGAAAACGCAAAATCATGGGCAAAGTTTAGTGGAGATGTGTTTACACAGACTGTTGGGACATCACAGCCGAAACGGATAGAGACACATCAACAACACATGAGATCCAGCAAGTAGATTGATACTTCTAATTCTATTTTTCTTCTTGATTAAAGATCATCATTGTAATGAAGTATTTAATTGCGATGTAATAGGTAGTTTACAGATTTTTAGGAAGCTTGAGTAGTTACAAGAAGTTACAGCAGCTACAAATTGTTTTTGATGTATTTAAGCAAGA
Source organism: Pinus albicaulis (assembly GCA_034641835.2). Classification (NCBI taxonomy): domain Eukaryota; kingdom Viridiplantae; phylum Streptophyta; class Pinopsida; order Pinales; family Pinaceae; genus Pinus; species Pinus albicaulis. Next base: position 391,489,387 of record CM076575.1, read on the forward strand.
GAGAAAGAAAGAAATGGAGGGGGCTTGAGTTCTAGACCTCTTTGGGATTACATTTTGTACTTCTTTTTCTGATGGGTAAATGAAAGAAGCACTAAGTTTCCTGCAACAGTTGATGGTGATTCCCGTTTCTTATGCCATTTTGTGTCCCTTCTTCTTTGAATGAAGTGAAGTAACGTAGCAGTCGGTCTCTTAATTACATCTGTGAGTAAGAGTTAAATAACCTTAATTTGTGCTCCTTCACTCCATCTCTTCTCCCTTCACAAATTCTCTCTGAAAATTAAAAGTAATAGATTTTGTGCTTTACATCATATTACTTTTATTTTTCCCTCTCTTCACAAACTCCTGATGAAACTTTAAAGTAATAGATTATGTGTTTACATCATATTATTTTGAGTTTCCCCTCTCTCCATGAATTTCCTCTGAAACTTAAAAGTGGTAGATTCTATGTTTTCAGCAGATTACTTTGACTTTCGCCTGTAGTTCTTCTTTTCATTTAGATATCAACAGTGAATGGCATTATGAAATCTTTTATTATTCCAGATCATTAAGGTTTTTAGAAAACTAGTCTCCAGAGGGATAGAACAAAGACCTCATGATAAAATCATTTCTGTGACACGCTTTTAAAATTTCTTATGCATTGATTCCTTTCACAACCGAGGGATTTTCTCTTAAGATACAACATTTCCAATCAATATTTAATTTCTGAAAAATCGAGAAGAAAATGTGGGTGGAAAATTCAGTTAAAATACTTAGGTCGTGTGTATATTTCTTAATAGGAATTGTAAATTCCCTTCTGATACCAAGAAATACTATTTTTACAATCGCCCTTTCCTTATTCACCAAGATATTTTGAAGCTTCAATACCCTTCACACCCAAATTATTGGCGTTGTAAGATGTTAAATAAGGTAGAATACCAACAGTATGAAAACCCATTTCATCAAAAAAAATTATGCAAGGAATACATATGTGAGCACCTGTGAATTACACCACGAATATGGTAGTAAGCAACCCTTGGCACAACTAGGACATGAATATCTACAAATCTTCCAAAATAATAATCAACCAAACAACGAGCACAACCCAAAATCATGGAACATTGAATGTAAAAAATACCAAGCATGCAGAAACTATTAAATATGAAAATAGAATCATAGTGGATAATACAATAATTTTTGCAATTGATACCTAGTTACGAAATTATGCACCTCGGCCCATATTTAGAGTTATCTTATCCATAAATCCTAAAAATAATTTGAACAAAGAAACTTCAATTTTTTCAATATTGAAGAACTCTAGAAGGATTTAAAATACACACACACACAGATATATATATATATATATATATATATATATATATATATATATATATATATATATATATATATATATATATATATATATATATATATATATATATATATATATATATATATAATCCCTCGAAAAATTTGAGGGAAGCTCCATAAAACCCTTAACAAGAGTAAATAATAAACCAATTATATATTAGTGGAGGATATGATGCTTTGGGATTCCATGTTCGAATTCATCCGTGTTTGGGCTCAGTTGTTTTCAGGCTATGATTTCATGGCAGAAAATGTTAGGAAGGAAGATGGTTTTCCCACCTCACTAATGTATCAATGCCTTTGATGGATTTGATCATGGGACTTGGCATGGTGGTAGTTCCCTTGCGCTTCATACGTAAACATGATATTCGTGCAAATATATCTGTGAAATTGATCAATATACATCTAATATTTTGAATTCTTCTTGAACATGGATAGAATCGGAATTGGAACAAACACAAAACAATTGATCAGTTTGCATCTGATATTTGGAATTCTTCTCAAACCTTAATCGAATCAACCACTGAGCATACCCATTTTTTCTGGAACATCCAAATCTGAAGCATGGTTGACTTCAACTTCTCGTTTTGGAAATAATTTCAGTTTGGGCATGTGCAGGAGCTCATCCATGAACATCTGAAGAGAGGCCACTATTTCTGCATTGATTTCAGTATTCATTATGGGTGTCGAGATAGTGTAAATTTTGCATCTCATAGTGGGCATGGCGAGTGCGAAGTATGAAAAGTGTTGGTGAATAGGTGTATACAAAAAGGACAGTAACGCAGCAGGGAAACCAATGGTCAAAAATGATTCAAACTTCTAACACCAAATCGATCATGCAAAGTGACAGCGGGAGGGGAGTTCTTCCCAAAGGGAATGCCTTACAACGTAATTAGTGTACATCACTTTGGTGTCCATGTTTTATGGGTTATTTTACTTTAATTGTTATAAATTTTATTTGTAATAATTTTATATTTTTTACACCAATTAGGTGTAGACTACTAGGTTTGAGTGGGATTTAATTCCCATTCGATTTTAGGTTCATACTTCATGGGTAGGGTTGAGAATGGAAGCCACTTTTGGGAGAGTTAAGCTATCACAAGGGGCGGCCAAGCTCAACTAACCTTTGAAAAATTTTCCTGATAGAATTCCACTGTGGATAGATCGTTCTTCCATCTAATAGCCCTAGCCTATGCTCAACCTATTTAGAAAAAAAAATTAAAAATCAAAAATAAAAACAAAATTGTATATATCCTATATTTAAATTATAATATTTGTAAATACTAAAGTAAATGTAGAAAAATATATACAATAAACGGCTTAACACTTCATGTAGCCTCTTCTAATCCTTTTTCACATAAGAGGTCACGAGTTGATATTAAATGTAGTATATGTGGGGTTGTAAAGGTTGATTATCTCAACTCAAGAGGTTCTTGGTTCCAAAAAATGGCACGACTCCATTGATGAGAATGTCACCATTCTACTCTGAAGCACAATGATTCAAGACTAGTCCCAGCACCTAATGGCCTAGTGGAAACCTCTCCTGTAGATTGAGAGGTGGTGAGGAATACACACACAATGGAATCATAATGTCTTTTTTAATGACTATGATAAGATAAAGTGTGAACGCACACACACACACACAATGGAATTATAACCTTTATTGTAATAGATAATATTGAGACAAAGTATGAATATTCTAATAGATTTAAACATTGGGAATATTTAATCAACAAGGCTTCATTGGTTAGGGGCTTACGACATACCTCATTATGTCGGTGAAGTCTAACTTGCAGTAAAATTGAACTTGATCCTATCAAAACTTCTCATAAATTTTAACAAACTAATACTCCCCAACAATTTGTTTCACCATCCCCTAGAAACGATAGATACAGTGTAGGTCATTAAATATCCCACTCTTATCCAATTGAGCCTTGGAATGAATCCCTTAATAAATAACTAGCTAGGAAAAAAATATCAGTGTATAAGAAATCCAAATTTACCAAATAGTGTGGACTCTTCCCACCATCTATCCTCTATAACAATTGACACCCATGTCACATTAAGAACCAACATTAACTTGATTTCTGTATACTTTTGAAGAGAGTGACGAAAACTCTATCCCTAATCCCTACAAATGGTCTTTTAATTCCTATATTCATTTTGAATATGTCATTATATGGTGTGAGCCCTCTTAACTCCAAAATTGAAATACAATCAAGTGCAATTAGAGCATTCTACTAATCCAAGGAACACCAATCCTTCCAAGAATGTGTAGTTTTCACCCCACAAATATCCCCAAAAGAAGATGTCTTTTGTACTTGACCTAAGCCCCTAAAAGTAAGGCATCTTTGTAATAAATGTATTTAAAAAACTTTAGCTCCAAATAAGGTGTTAGTTTTAGTTGTTTTGGTAGAATAGGATAGGTGCTCTAGTCTCGATTTGTGTTAACGAGGCTAAGGGGCACAAGATATCCAAAACCCAGAAAAGGTTTCATGAGATAAGCTTGTGAAATGCCTTAATTAAATTAATTAGCCATCATTTAAAAATTTCCTAACTCTATCTTAGAAAAATTGGTTAATTAAAGGGAATTAATTAAGGAGATCAACTTATGCTCTACAGTCTTCTGGAAATGGATTGAATCAATTCTAAGATAATTTTATTCATTGATAAGGATCAAATCATGGTCGTTGAAGCTAAAACAAGATATTATAAGAACAAGTCGATGGGATGGAGAGAGATACAAGAGGGGAGCGAGTTTCCTTGGTAGATTGAGGTAACCAGTTGAAGGAAGAGAGTTCGAGCACAGAAGGATAGCATCAATGATTGAGGGATCAACAAAGGATATTTTCTAAGAGTTTCCCAACAGTTTTCCAGTGTCGAAGAGGCAGGAGAAGTGATCTGAAAATGAAACTTTGATCATCCTCTGACACTTTGAAAGCATGATAAAATTGGGTCTTTAAATGTAAAATTATTTTTTCAAATTCTTCAAATATGAGTGGTTAAGATTTCACATGAACCTAAAAGTGAAACAAATCCATATTCAAGTTAATATGATAAACATGAAGAGAAGAAACATGCAAGAGATAACAGAGTTCAACCCTACTTGACTAGGTATTTAGGCCCTGATCCAATGTCTAGGCCTCTTTATTGATCTCAGTAGAAAATGAACACATTACAATTTATTGACTCTTCGAATGGTATTATTTCTCCTACAAAGAAAATTTATTCTACAAATAATTCTCACTCAAAAAAATGACTCCCTACAAAAATTCATGATTGTGTCAACAAAAAAAGGACTCTTTCACAATAGGTCCTTGTACTCCACCTGAAATATTAACAAAACAAAAAAAAACATAAGCATACAACTAATTCATAATGAGGTGTTGAAAAGGTATTTTCCCATAAGAAAAATGATAAAATATTGAAAATAGTTTCTCTATTGAAGTAACAACTACTTCAGATGTAACTAGAAGGATGGAAAACCTATATATAATATATTTCCATGCTCAAATATGCCTCCATATGGACTCAAAACTCTATCTTTCCATAACACTAAATGAATTGACTCTACAAAAGGGACAGCATATAGTGCTTAAATCATAAATCGGATGCTTCCATTGAGTTCAGAATAGTAAAAAACCCCTATCTAGGCTCTTCTTGAGCTAAAAAAGGTTACAAGTTGAGCAAGATATGCTTCTTGGAACCAAGCTCTACTACATGTTCTACAAATCTGAAATTATGGCTAATCATCCTATAAATTTTTCCTTTTCATGGGTTTCCGAATGGAAATTTTTCCTGGGACTTGTGGGATTCCTACCGCAAATCATGTAAATTTTCACCTCATTAAATCCGCCAATAACTCTTAAGCGTAAGGTCACGGTCACATTAAGTGCCATGTGGTCGGGGGTTGGGGATAACCTGCCACCCCTATCGGTTCATCCCTCTACATTGATCGATATGGTCACCTTGAAACTGATAAGACCAATTAACATTCCAAGCGCCGCCCCCCCCCCCCCCCATCGGAGCCTCTACCATGGTCTCGTGGGCTTTAATAGGACCGGGGCCCAGCGCTAACCACCTGGCCTTGTCACTTCTTCCTGCAAGTCATATGGGTGCCGAAAAGAGTGATAGTTGGGGCCAAGTTCCCTGCCCCTCCCACCAACACACCAACAACTGCAAATTAAATATAATTGGGGTCTGATATATCGTAACAACCAAAATAATGGAGTAATTGTAAGACTCTTGATTAGTTTGGTGGAGGTCGTGGGGTCGAATCCTACAGAGGCCAATCATCCTACCAATAAAAATTTTGGCCAATGAGTGAGGACCACATGGCACCCTCTCAATGGGCCACGTGGTGACTCTTCATTGGTCCACTTCAACAATACGCGACCAATTAAAAACTGCCAACCCAGCTATACGATCCTGCCATGTGGCGGCACGGGATTGCCCTGCATCGCCCACTATGCTTCCCAATAATTTGTTGATGTCAGTGTACGACCTTCCCATTCAACATCCCAGTCAAACCTATTGTTTGACTTTTTAGTTTTTTGGCCAAAAACTCAAAATGTGATAACTTGAGCATACGATGTTGGTTTGAGGCAATTAAAGTGATGTTGGAATCAAGATGACGAACACTATGATGTGGTGCTAGTTTCTGGAGATTTAAAACACTTTCATTTTTAAGCCTATTTTTTATCTCTGGATTATACCTCCCCACTAAGAACTTTTGGACATCCAAAAGTTTGTCTTCACTCAGCAAATAAGTGAGGAAACAACACCTTTACTTTCCTGATCTCAGTCCTTCTTATTTTTCTTAAATTGGTGCCTTTGAGCCTCGTTCAAGGTACTCCACATTGCCTCTATGTGAAGTCCTTATCCTTCTGTCAAGAATTGTGCCTTGCTACAATTCTTCTAAACATTCAGGAAAAAAATATTAAATGGATGCAATCTGAGCATTCTATTCATGACCATATTTATTTAGCGACTCATATAATCTTCACCTTGAAGTATTTCCTTGTTGAAAACAAACTTGATCTTCCACTTGGAAATAAAAAGCAACTCAATGCTTTCCATGCATTGCTTTATACTTTGTTTTGTTTTCCTCAAGGTGCACTTGTACTCTTAGATGCACTGGCTGAATTTGTTTCATAAAATTCTTGGCTTTTTCCACATTAGTATGGCCATCTTCTGCAAAATATTTACCAAATATCAAACCCAAAAATACTTTGGAAAAATAACCCAAACAAGATTCATATGGAAATACTTGTGTAAATGAGTGCTTGACACAATTGTAGCATATTGAATATGATGCAAATACTCAATCCAAAGTTTAGGATGCTTACAATAATAATCCATGTTCAAGGAAAAAATATTTTACAATATGGAATAAATTTGACTCTTCAAATTCCATACAAATTGACTCGTCAACAAGCCAAAATAGCATAACAATGCCAAAGAAAACATTGTTGCATATAAGTGGTTTATTTACAAACATCACTTTTACAAAATACCCAATTGTGGGGAATTGCAACATGGGAAATACAAAATAAATGCAGTCTTTAATTAGAAAATCATTTCTTACCCAACAATGCTAGGGATTTTTCTTTTTACACTTCACTTCCTTATGGAATTGCTTCTCGAATGGTTATGGTGTGCCTTGTGTGCTCCTCTACCTTATCCTTTTCATGTGTTTCCATTACCTATTTGTCCTTCTTTGGATGAAGATGTGGATGCAGCTTCCAAAAATTTTCAATCCAATTCCCACTCATATTACAATGAGTACAAAATTTTTGCGAGCATTTGTTGGAAAATGTGCTGAGATTCAACAAGAAGATCCTAGTGAAAATTATGCACCTACACTGGGATGGAGCCTCAGGATATTTTTAGGTGGATGTATATTTATAGATGCATGAGAAAATTCTATTTATATATGAGTTCTATTTATAGATGTATGTGCAAGTTCTATTTATAGATTACATGTCTATTTATAGATGCATGTTGGCTATTATTATCCCTTAATATTAGTTGGACAATAAACACTATTCTATTCTCAATGAGCACTTGGAAATAGTTAACTGAAGTGAAAAATCAGTTAGCTATAGGAATTTCAAGTTGAGTGGTTGGTTGGTGGGACATGCAAGTGGACTTAGTTGTAACTAAGTGATTCTAAGTTGTAATAGAGTTGGAATTGTAGTTATGAAAGTTGTATAGTTTAACTTAGTTAGGTGAGTTAAAATCAGTTGTGATAGTTGTACTGAAGACACACTAGTGAGAGATCAAGTGAATTAATTATTAATTAATTCACAATCAGTGGTCTCACATGCAACTGAATATTTACTACTATTAACTACATGCATGTCAGATCCAGTGGAGACCCGGTTGAGATGTAAGTGAAAGGGACAGTTTGACTATCAGTTGTGACATTAGTGGTTGCACGCATGTGACCACACACACATTGGATGTGCCCATGAGGATTGTGCAGTCAAGGCAAGCAGGATTCCATTCATTCAGGGATTTCTATCAGCTGGGATTGCACAGTGGAGGCAGGTTGTCTGGAGGTAGTAAATTGGATAAGGAACTTGCCAATTTTTGTATGACAAAGTGAGACAATTGTATCATGTACTGAGAGCTCTTGGATTAGATATTTTTATGAGATTTTTTCATGATCCATGATATATACATAATATATGATAGTGGGGTTTTTAGATTTATGATTTCCCAATAAATTATCTGTGTTATGTGTGATTGATCTTTCTTCATGTTATTGCTATTGGCGATTGTGTTTTAAATTCCGTAAAGATTTTGTAGAAGTGATTTTGTATTTAACAGTGGCATATACTTGTTAGATCAAAAGAATCCAGGCAATACATATTTTGTAATAAGTTTCTACATGGTATCGGAGCACAGAAAATTGTAATTTTGAAGCAGGAGCTGAGTTTTTTGGTGGAAAGAATTTGAACTTGCAGAAAGACTTTCTTGGTGATACAGTTGAGTTAACATCAAAATGGATTTTAATGGCTTGCGGTTAGAGTATGCACTCGAGGCAATCTCGAACTACATTTCCTGGAAGGACGAGATGGAGGTGGTGCTTGAAGATAATAGCTTGAAGTAATTCATTGACAGTGATGTTCCTAAGCCTGCTTCGACGGATGCTACATTACTTGATGCATGGAAAAGGAAAGTGGCAAAGGCAAGGAGGATTCTGTTGGAAGGTGTGCGAGAAAATATTGTCTCAAGCCTTCATGGGAAAGCCACACCATATGCTATGTGGAAGGCTTTGACGGATCTTTTCCAAAGCAGCAGTGACCATAGGAAATTGGCGCTCAAAGATAAACTCTGGAAGATCAATATGGAAAAGGGCGACAACATTCCAAAGTATCTCACGAAGTTTGTCCAATGTCGAGATGAACTGGGTAGTGTGGGAATAATTGTTGTTGATGATGATTTGGTGAGCTTGGCTCTCTTGGGACTTCGTAAGAGTTGGCACAGTTATGAAGACTCTGTCAACGGACGGGAAAAATTTTCAGATTGGGAACGACTGTGGTCTGATCTGGTGCAGGAGGAGTTCAGGCTAAACACCAAAGATGGCTCTTCATCAAAGCATGATGATGAATAGGATTGTGCTTTGGATGCCAAGGAAAAGAAGGGGAAAGGGAAGAAATTCCATTCTAAATCTGATTCTAAAGTTAAGAAGCTAGATATGTCCAAGGTGAAGTGTTTTCGCTGTCACGAACATGGGAATCTTGCTACTAACTATCAGCAAAAGAAGAAGAACAAGAAGGTTGTTGGAGATGCAGCTGGTGAGGGCCTTGCCTCTTAATTTGAACTTCACTTCTCCTTGATCGCATTCATGGTTTCAAGTGCATTGGGATCGGTGTGGTATTTGGATAGTCGCGCTTCCTTCCACACGAAGGGGGATAAGGAACTTTTCAGTGACTTGGAGGAGAAAGATCTCCAAATGCATATAGAGATGGGCGATGATGGACGATAAAGTGCTACCAGAATTGGTACCATTACCTTTCAGAGGGATTCAGGTAAACCATTTCAATTGAAATATGTTATGCATGTTCCAAGTTTGAAGAAAAACTTGGTCTCAGTCGCAATGTTGGAGGACAGAGGCTATGACGTTGTTTTCAACGATAGGAAAATTTTCCTGCGACATCAAAAAAGGAGTCAAGCCAAGAAAATATGGATTCAAGTTAAGAATATCTACAAGCAAGAGGTAGATGGTTGCGCTGCCATGATGGGCAAGGCAGAAAAAGTGGTGAGCCGGGATGAGGGCGAATTATGACATAGGCGATTGGGCCATCTTCATCGTGGAGCCTTGAAAGTCATGCAGCAAATATCTACTACACTTCCAATGGGAACACTTGCTCAATTATATCAGTGAAGGGTTGCATCATGGGGAAGTATGTAAATTCCACCTTTCATGAAAATGAGAACTGTGCTTTGGTGATCCTTGAGAGAGTTCACACAGATGTCTGTGGACCGTTCTCAGTTGCTTCAGCAGCAAAACATAAGTACTATGTTATTTTTGTTGATGAATTTTCTCGTAAATGTTGGATCTTATTCATGCATAAGAAGGATCAAACATTCTCAAAGTTATGTGAGTTTAAGGCATTGGTGGAGAAAGAGTCAGGGAAGCAAGTGAAGGCTCTGAGGACTGATAATGGTGGAGAATACATCTTTAATGAATTCAAATACTTATGTAGCAAATAATGAATTCGAAGAGAACTCATAGTGCCTCATAATCCACAGCAAAATGGGGTCGTGGAGAGGAAGAATAGAACGATCATGGGTGCAGCACGAGCGATGTTGCATGATCAGGGCCTAGCAATGCATTTGTGGGTGGAAGCATGCAACACTGCAGTTTATGTGCAAAACCGTTGTCCTCGTAGAGTACTTGGCATGAGTACACCTCAAGAATATTTCACTAGAAAGAAACCAGATGTTTCACACTTTAAGATTTTTGGCTCATCTGTTTATGTGCATGTGACCAAGAATGCTAGGAAGAAGCTGGAGCCGAATGTTGAAGTTGGGAATTTTTTGGGGTACACAGAAACACCCCATAATTATCGTGTATTTTCCTAATAGTAAGATGATTGTTATGTGACGAGATATAAAATTTGATGAGGGGAAAGCCATGTGGTTGTCGCTTGAGAGGGAGCTAGACTTTCATGCGGAGGAGGAACTATTGGCTCCCAAAGATGAGTCTGTAGATGTGGATCAGCCACAGGAGGAGGTTCATGGAGTGGAGGAGTCCACTCACACAGAGCCAAACATCAGAACTAGCAGAAGGGGTACCACAGAATCTGATAGGCTGAGACTTGATGTTGCATAGAATGTAGGATCCCCTACTTCACAGCGCAGACAAAGACAGCCTCCTGACTGATTTACTGGATACATGGCTCTCATGAGAAAATGTATTGTGATTGAGCCATCTTCCTTTCAGGAAGCAGTGCAGGATCCCACATGGGTAGATTCAATGGTGGATGAGTATGACTCCATTGTCAAAAACAGTGCTTGGGAAATTGTTCCAAGGCTGGTTGATAAATCAACTGTAGGTTCGAGATGGATCTACAAGGTAAAGAAAGTTATTGATGGGAGTGTTGAGAAATACAAGGCTATATTTGTGGCTCAAGGCTTCTCACAGATAGAGGGGATAGATTATGAAGAAACCTTTGCACCCATTGCAAGGTATTCTTCCATAAGGACCATCCTTTCTCTCTCAGCGCAGATGGGCTGGTGCATTCATCAGATGGATGTGAATATTGTGTTTCTCAATGGGATCATTGAGGAAGAGGTGTACATAGAGCAGCCTGAAGGATTTGAGATCTTCAGTAGCGAGTCGCATGTGTGCCGACTCAAAAGAGCGTTGTATGGGTTGAAGCAAGCACCCCTTGCTTGGTACACTTGGATAGACAGCTATTTCACCGGATTGGGATTCACCAAAAGAGAAGTAGATGAAAACCTATACCAAATTGTGGTGGAGGGTAAGCTTTTAATCATTGTTCATTATGTTGATGATTTAATATTGACTAGTGATGAGCAGTTGATACACTCATGCAAAGAGGACCTTGCAAAGGAGTTCGAGATGAAGGATATGGGCCTCCTTCATTATTTCCTTGGATTGAAAATATGGTTGCGATATGGTGAAATTTGTGTGTCTCAATGAAAGTATGCAAGGGAGATACTGGGTAAGTTTCACATGGAGGGATGCAAACCCATGGATACTCCTCTTCCAGGAAACTGGAGGAAAGAGAATTCTACTTCTGGAGAGGTAGTGGATGCTACTGTCTATTGACAGTTAGTGGGTTCTCTAATGTATCTAGTGAACACGAGACCGGACATTTGCTATGTGGTCAACCATCTTAGTCAAGCGATGATTAAGCCTACCAAGCTCGTTTAGAATGCGGGAAATCCTATCTTGTGATACCTGAGGGGCACATCTGAGTATGGTTTATGGTATAGATAGATGGATGAGGTGAAATTTCATGGCTTCTCGGATGCAGATTGGGCAGGAAGCCCATCAGAGAGAAAGAGCACATCAGGGGAGGTCTTTAGCATTAGATCTACAGTTGTTTCTTGGTACAGCAGGAAGCAGAGATCCGTGGCACTCAGTTTAGTGGAAGCGGAATACAAGGTAGCGAGTCAAGCTGCATGTGAGGCTATCTGGATGAGAAATATCCTGGTTGGTTTATTTGGTTCTCATTTAGATCTGACAGTGATTCATTGTGATCATCAGAGTTGCATTAAACTCTCGATTAATCCTGTGTTTCATGATATATCTAAGCATATAGATATCTGGTATCATCACATCAGATATTGTGTGTAGAGGAAGATCATGTTTCATTAGTACATTCCTAAAGAATATCAAGATGTAGATATTCTGACAAAGGCGCTCACCAGGAGAAAATTCGAATACCATAGAGACAGGATCGAGGTGAAGGATAATCCCTTTCTTGTTGAGAGGGAATATTGAGATTCAACAAGGAGATCCTAGTGAATATTATGCACCTACACTAGGATGAAGCCTCAAGCTATTTTTAGGTGGATGTCTATTTATAGATGCATGAGAAAATTCTATTTATAGATTAGGTCTATTTATAGATGTATGTGAAAGTTCTATTTATAGATTTCATGTCTATTTATAAATGCATGTCGGCTATTATTGTCCCTTAATATTAGTTGGATAATAAACATTATTCTATTCTCAATGAGCACCTGGAAATAGTTAACTAAAGTGGAAAATTAGTTAGCTATAGGAAATTCGATTTGAGTGGTTGGTTGGTGGGACATGCAAGTGGACTTAATTATAACTGAGTGAGTCGAAGTTGTAACAGAGTTGGAAGTATAGTTATGAAATTTGTAAAGTAGTTTAACTCAGTTAAGTGCGTTAAAATCAGTTGTGATAGTTGTAACTAAAGATACGCTAGTGAGAGATCAAGTGAATTAATTATTAATTAATTCACAATCAGTGTTCTCACATGCAACTGAAGATTTACTGCTATTTACTACATGCATGTCAGATCCAGTGGAGACCCAGTTGAGATGTAGGTGAAAGGAACAGTTTGACTATCAGTTGTGACATTAGTGGTTGCACACATGCGACCACACACACATTGGATGTGCCCATGAGTATTTCATAGTCAAGGCAAGCAGGATTCCATTCATTCAGGGATTGCTATCAGTTGGGATTGCGAAGTGGAGGCAGGCTGTCTGGAGGTAGTAAATTAGCTAAGGAAATTGCCAATTTTTTTATGACAGTGTGAGACAATTGTATGAATTATTGAGAGCTCTTGGATTGGAGCTTTTTATGAGATTGTTTCATGATCCATGATATATACATAATATATGATAGTGGGGTTTTTAGCTTTATGCTTTCCCGACAAATTATCTTTGTTATGTGTGATTGATCTTTCTTCATGATATTGCTATTGGCGATTGTGTTTTAAATTTAACAAATATTTTGTAGAAGCGATCATGTATTTAATAGTGGCATATAATTGTTAGATTAGGAGAATCCAGGCAGTACATATTTTGTATTAAATTTCTACAAAATGGTCTTTGAAATTGGATGATAATTTTCCTTCTTGGTATCACTTCCAAACAACATATTCATTTTCTTGACTAATGCTTTCCTTTTGTGACACTTAGTTGCACAATGATTAGGTGCATGACAAAAAGTGAAAGGAAAAACATTCCACAACATGTTATAAAATCATCATGATGTTTGTAATCATAGAAAGCCTTTGAATAATTAGGACACTTATACCTCGTACGGTTGTCCTTTGGCTTATGATTCTGGCAAGGAGAACTTGACTTAGTTATTCATTTGAAGTTTTCATCTCTCTTTGGAGATGTCTTACCTTCAACATCATCATCATGACATGATTCTCCTTTAGCTTGCATGATTTACTTCTTCACAAATTTCACACTTGAAGAATTATTTTCCCTTGCACCTTTGGATCATTCTCCAATTTATTCTTCAACATATCCTAATCCTTCATGTCAAGGTAGTTCTCTCACCTCAATAGGATTAAAAATTCCATGACTATGGATACTAAGACCCTTACCTTTGTACCCCATTTTGGTCTAAAATTTCATACCAATACCCTTGGTATGTTTCTCAAATGATGAAAAATAAGTATGATCATTGTTTAGAGAATGAAATGAAAAAGAAGTATCATTTACTATTTTTTCTACTTGCGAATATTTCTCCTCTTCTTGAAGCTTAACCATCTCCTCCTTCTTCTCTTTTGTAGATGAAGTGGTAGATGTGGAATCAAGGAAACCACTCTTGTGATTTAACATACAAGTAGTGTTCTTCATTTGAAAAAAGGTACAATCACCATTAATTCCATGACCACAAACTTGTTGAGTTTTGGGGTAAGCTTTTGTAGTTTAATATTCCCCAGTTTTCTCTCCAATGACATTCTGCAACATCAGGCATAACTTCTTCTTTTCTGATGCAGGGGCATTAGGCTTAAGGAATACTTTGAAATTTTATAGGACATCGGGGGGTCTTATGTTCTTGTGTAATTATTAGTAGTTTGAATAAAATAGTGAGGAATTGTAAATGTTCTCTAACCATTCGATAACATGAGAGGAAGTTGGTTAGTTAGGAAGGTGAAGAGTCAGTTTCAGTTTATTTAGGGATTAAGTCTAGATTTTAGGACTTTGAGAAACTCAAGAGTTTTTGTTGAGTCATTGAAGGAGCTGAATCGATTCATGATCAATTTGTATAAATGTAAGCCTCAAAGGCATTAAAGATTAGAGCTGGAGAGCTGGAGAGGACAGAGTGAGAGTAGAGGGCCATCGAATTGAAGATCTAGCCACACAAGAGTTCTCTAAGTAAATTCATGTATATATTGTGAAAGAATTGTTCCTGAATGTATGTGTATTGATTGATTAATGCTGAAGTTCAGTTAAGTATGTGTGAATAAGACCCTGTAATAGGAATGACATTGTACTCTGTTACTATTTAAAGATTGATTGTGGGATTTGGAATGTATCCTGAGTTGAATTGATTTCATATGGAGTTGTTTAAGGAATTATTTGGATTCCTAGATTGAGTGAAGGCCGGACTGGAATCACGTTGAGTCTTACTAAATTCGATGCCTCTGTGTAAGCCATTGACAATGAATTGAATTTAGGAGTTCACTGCCTGAAGGACTTTGGTTCTTTTGAGATTCCTGAATTATATATACCCTTTGTTAATCTGAACGCGCATTTGAATAAATATCAGCATTTTTGAAGAAGAAGAACCCTTCACGAATACTTCAAGTGTGAAATGAATGCCGAAAAGGATTTGATTACAAACGTTGTAATACATAAAACGGTGTTGTAAGATCTAGGTTTTATCTAGGCTTTAGTGTGATGAAACCCTAAATCGATGAATGGGTTTGATGGACAGTCGAATGGTGGAGCGGTACTATGAACCAATGGTAAATTAGAATGGAGGCGAGATTATCAGTCAGCAACTCGAAGAAGCAAAAACAGAAGCATGAGGATGGGTTGATGAGCAAGAAATTGTGGAAGCGGTTGAACTGTGTTGAACGAGGAAGTATTGAACGTTGGGTCAAAGCGGGAAGCGGAACCTTGAGTTAATGAACAGAACTAGAGCTGAATAGTAAAGGCGGGTTTCTTTATCGAAACTGGTAGTTTCGCGTGACCCCATAAGTGGTAAGTGGATTTGTTGAAAAAAATGCGATATGGGTCTGTGTTTGACACGTAAGGCAGTGGTGGTATTCAAAAACCACGAGTTTCGCACTTTTTCTAGGTGTTAAAGTGATGTGGGGAAAATTTTTCGATTACCGTTCGATCATGTTGGCAATAGATCGAAGGGTGTTCGCATGAGCAAGTTGCGTGGTCGATAACGTAAGGTAAACCTTGTATATTGTGGGCCTGAACGATACTCCAATTAATTTTTAATGTTGTTGGGTTTGGTTCTAATATCAAACATTCATATTTGATATTTGAGGTTAATAACCTGTTGTGGGTCGAGAATTATATTGGGCCGAATAATAATATATGTTGGGCCTTGAGTTCTAACAGAGGTCGAAAGTTATAAACAGGGTTTAATCCAAAGTAGAAGTTGATATATGAAGCAGGTTGAATGTATGTTAACGAGCGCATATGAATATTGTTCACTATGAATTGTTAAGTGTGACCAGTATATATATATGATGGTAGAAAGGGATATTAACCCAAAGTTTTAATATAATTGGTTCGCATTCCATAAAGTGGTCTATAATAAGGTTTTTATTGAGGGTAGATGAAAAGAGAGAAAAATTCTGCATGAGAGATATTGGGAATCTGGGTGTATTGAAATATGGGTTTCCTAAGCCATAAGAGAATTTTATTTCTATATCTCAAATGAATCTTCTGCATTAAGTTGTTGAGTTTGCCCAGTTGAAATTATTTGGGACAGAAAAAATAAAATAAAATAAATAAATAAATAAAATAAAATAAAATAAATAAATAAAATAAAATAAAATAATAAATAAATAAATAAATAAAAAATAAAAATAAAAATAAAAAATAAAAAATAAAAAATAATAATAATAATAAAATTGGGATGCATTGTTTTGTGCAATAAAATAGAAGATTGAGGTAGCCCAGGCAACATGTGGTATCAGAGCAGAAAAGGCTTTGTTTGGAGTAAAAGAAATTTTATAATTAAATCTGAATGAGTGCATGTTATGAGAGAATGAAGGGAGATCAGATTTTTAAATCTGATATGCAGAAAAGTGCACAGAATTGCAGTGAAAAGGATTTGCAAAGATGGGTGAAGGACAAGATCATGCAGGGATCTTGCAGGTAAATAATTTTAAATCTGAATTGAAATTTATGATTTCATAATTATGGTTGCAGAAAGTGAAGACAGAGTTTGATGATGAAGGAAGTGAACCTGATATTCAGCTAAAGACTGGATAGAGAGAACAATTGCAGTGTTCTCAAGAGAAGGTGAGTGATGAGTAGTGTTTAACTCTGGTTTGAAGAATTGTTTGCAGAATTCAGATTGTAGGCAATTGAAGAAATCTCAGCAAAATCAAATCACAGCTTTGAGAGCAGTGATAAAAGAGTCCAACAGAGGATTCTAAGGTGAAGAAGAAAGTGTGGCAGAACCTGGAGAATTCCCAACATAGGTTGGATGAGAAGAGAATAGATGTGTTCTTGAAAAGTTACAGAGTGAAGCCTAGAGAGAGCAAAAGAGAGTGCTCATAAGGTTCCAGCAGATAGGGGACCAGTACTTGCCAAAAGCCCAGATCCAGAGGAAAGTATTGGTGAGGTAAGAAGCAGCAGGAGAGCTTGTTGTTGCAGAGGCTTGGTGAAGCTGATGAGTGAGGAACTCATGATGGAGGAGAAGATGGCTACTGATATTCATAGCAGAGATTGCAAAGGTTCTGAGAGAAGATGGCTACTGATAGTCATAGCAGAGATTGCAAAGGTTCTGAAAGAGGCCACAACAGAAAAGATAAAGAAGATGCCAGGACAAATCACATGAGGAAGGAATTGACTGATGTAGAATATTGGAAAGAGGTAGCTGAGATCACAGAACAGTTTAATAAACTGGAAGAGAGGATAGAGGAAAGCCAGAGAGTTGGTTGGCTCATGAAGAAGAGAGTAAAATGGCAACCATTACAGTTGAGGTTGAGGCAAAAGGAGATTGCCTTATTCAAAGAGGAACTCAAAGCAGCTGAGTTGAGAAAAGAATTTTTTGTTTGTGAAGCAGAACAGAGTACAGATGAAGAATGGAGGTCTGTGAAAGATCTTGTGAATCATGATGAAGACTTAAGGCAGCAAGAAGCTTGTCTTGCTGAAGAGAAAATCATTGATGATTTCCTGAGGTATTGGACAAGTCCAGATCAGCTGGATGATGCAAAGCCTTGTATTTTTGAACCTGACAATTGTGAGGTGATTACAGGTTCTACAGAGGAAGAGGAACTCAGAGTTCTTGAGTCAAGGATGGAATTTGAAGATTCCACATGCATATTTGTTCAAAGGGAAGTGCTTGAGAAAGCAACCAAGACTGAAAAGTCTTGTGGTTTTAAAACTAAATAGTTGTGTATGTTTGCAGGTACATCATAAGGAGATGAACAAGCTTTAAAGTTTGTTGAGGAAAAATTGAATCTGAAATATGTTTAGATCAATGCTGAGATAGCAAGATCTCAGAAGGAATTGAAGACAAAGGAGTCTAATGAGAATATTGAGGCAGAGAGAGAAGGACCAGCAGATGATTGGTCAAGAAAAAGTGAAGGTATAAAAGGTTGTGTAAGGTTCCCAAAATCTACTCCAATTGAAGTTGTTGAATTGTATAGGAGGTTGGATTTTCAAAGAATATAATTGGAGAAGCAGAGGACCTATGCACAGGATAAATTGCTGAAGAAGAAAGACAAAGGAATTTTCATGAATGAGAATCAAAGAAAAGAGGATAAGAAAATGATTCAGCAAAATGAAGGAGTTCATTTTGGTGAATCATAGCAGAAGGACATTCATGAAACAGATGATGGAGAGAAGGAGAGACTAGCTGACAGTCTCATGGGGGATGCAAATCAGCATACTGATGTGCTAACAGAGGAATTAGAAAGAAACTCATACCAACATACTGATGTGTTGTCAGAGGAGGAAAAGGTATTGAGACCTTGTGATTTTAGTGTTGAAGGTTCATGTGTTAATTATGCAGGCAAAGAAGAACAGCAATTGGAAATTGTCAGGAAAGTTAATGAGAAGGAAACTATGTTAGCTGAGAACATATTAGAGGGTCATCATTCTAACATGATGATTGGCACAATGGAAGCTGGGGAGAAGGACAGTGAAGAATTTCTGGGTCTTGAAATAGACTTGGGACTGCAGAAAGAATATTTGGTGGTTGAATCAGCAAGTGGGACCATTGGGTCTTGTGATTTTGACACTGATAGTTTGATTATGTTTACAGGGGATGCAGAAGACAATTCATCATTTGTAATTGTCTTGAGGGAAGAAAAACTGTTGAAGAAATAAGGTGAGGCAGTCATGTCTCATGTGAAGAAACTTGTTACTGTTGGTGACAGGGAAGAGTTGGCTTGTCTAAATAGCCAAGAGAATACTGGAGGACAGACTTTTAAACCTACTACAGTGATGGAGATTTAGAATTCTATGATAGAAGATGAAAATGCAGAGTTTGAAGAACTTGACTTGATTTCCAGAATCAATCAAGGAGATGAAGGAAAATTACTGAGGATTGTCAAAGAAGAAGAAGAAGATGCTGAGATTAAATTCTAGCATAATGATGATGTGAAACGAGTACAAGATGAGTGGCTGAAATGTTTGCTGAGAAAATTTGAACAAGAGGAAGAAATTGCAGGCACTAGAGTGAAAATTCTTGAAGTTGTGAAAGGAACAGGAGCAGATGCTAGTTTGTTAAGATTAATTTTTCTTACTAGTGTACTGAATGATTATGTAACTACAGTCAGAGACTTAAAAGATAATTTACTTTTTAAAGGTAAATTTACAGATTATGAGCAAGAGAATGTTGCAGAGGGACAGGAAGTTTGGGAGGTAGCCACAGAGGCAGCAACATGGAGGGTGACATCTGCAGGAGTATTAAACATGTTAGTAACATGTGGGACAGCAAGAGCAACAATGTTAACAGCAGCAGTATTGGCAGCAATAGAGATTGGAAGCAGCAGCAGTGGGCAGAGAAAATTCCAAACAAAAGATAAGTTGGACAAAGAAAGTGAAAACATCATAATACTGATGATGAATGTGTCTCAGAAGCAGCAGACAGTAGCAAGAAAGCAGAAGGATTTTAGCAAAGGAAAGACTAGAAGAGCTTGTGAAAACAGAGATGGAGGAAATTTTCAGAACAAGATATGGAGACCTGGAGAAGTGCAGTTAAAGGATGATGCAGTTGTTGGACAGCAGAAAAACAGAGTATGGGATCCAGGAGGCAGAGACTAAAGGCACATGATCAAGAGATCATGATCAATTTAAACCTTGGGAGTCTGATGCAGGGGCATTAGGCTCAAGGAATACTTTGAAATTTTATAGGACATAGGGGGGTCTTATGTTCTCATGTAATTATTAGTAGTTTGAATAAAATAGTGAGGAATTGTAAATGTTCTCTAACCATTAGAGAACATGAGAGGAAGTTGGTTAGTTATGAACGTGAAGAGTCAATTTCAGTTTATTTAGGGATTAAGTCTAGATTTTAGGACTTTGAGAAACTCAAGAGTTTTTGTTGAGTCATTGAAGGAGCTGAATCGATTCATGATCAATTTTTATAAATGTAAGCCTCAAAGGAATTAATGATTAGAGCTGGAGAGCTGGAGAGGACAGAGTGAGAGTAGAGGGCCATCGAATTGAAGATTTGGCCACACAAGAGTTCTCTAAGTAAATTCATGTATATATTGTGAAAGAATTGTTCCTGAATGTATGTGCATTGATTGATTAATGATGAGGTTTAGTTAAGTATGTGTGAATAAGACTCTGTAATAGGAATGACATTGTACTCTGTTACTACTGAAAGATTGATTGTGGGATTTGGAATGTATCCTGAGTTGAATTGATTTCATATGGAGTTGTTTAAGGAATTATTTGGATTCCTAGATTGAGTGAAGGCCAGACTGGAATCACGTTGAGTACTGAATTCGATGCCTCTGTGTAAGGCATTGACAGTTAATTGAATTTAGGAGTTCACTGCCTGAAGAAGGACTTTGGTTCTTTTGAGATTCTTGAATTATATATACCCTTTGTTAATCTGAACTCGCATTTGAATGAATATCAGCATTTTTGAAGGAGAAGAACCCTTCACGAATACTTCATGTGTGAAATGAATGCCGAAAAGGATTTGATTACAAACATTGTAATACAAAAACTGGTGCTGTAAGATCTAGGTTTTATCTCGGCTTTAGTGTGATGAAACCCTGAATCGATGAATGGGTTCGATGAACAGTCGAATGGTGGAGTGGTACTATGAACCAATGGTAAACTAGAACCGAGGCGAGATTATCAGTCAGCAACTCGAAGAAGAGAAAACAGAAGCGTGAGGATGGGTTGATGAGCAAGCAATTGTGGAAGCGGTTGAACTGTGTTGAACGAGGAAGTATTGAACGTTGGGTCAAAGCGGGAAGCGGAACCTTGAGTTAATGAACGGAACCGGAGCTTAACAGTAAAGGTGGGTTTCTTTAACGAAACCGGTAGTTTCGCATGACCCCATAAGTGGTAAGTGGATTTGTTGAAAAAAACGCGATATGGGTCTGCGTTTGACACGTAAGGAAATGGTGGTATTCAAAAACCACGAGTTTCGCACTTTTTCTGGGTGTTAAAGTGATGTGGGGAAAATTGTTGGCAATATGATGCAGAGTGTTTTCCTTGATGGCAACCCACTAAATGAAGATGAAGACATGAGATTGTTGGCATGTGTTGTCCTTGATGGAAATACACCTGATGAAGTTATTCTTGACTTGATGGACTTGGTAAATGATGTAAATCTGATATGAAATGATGTTAGTTAGCAACCTGATGCTGAGTATTGTCATTGAATGGCAACCCACTTGATGAAGAAGATGGCAACTTCTTGATGAAGTTGTGCTTGAATATGTCTTGATGAACTAAATCTGATGTATCTACAGTGAGTACAGAAGGCAATGAAGAAAGGAGTTCAGTATGTGATAGATGAAAAGAGTATGTCACTAGGCATACGCGGATATGCCTAAAGGAAGTCGCGTATGCACGCGGGAAAGAACGTGCCAAGTCGCGTATGGGCAAAAGCGCTCAAAAAGTGCAAAACCAGGGGTAACCACCATGGTATTGACCCATTGTATTGGGTTATGATTCATCTAAACAACCCCGTCCAGGAATACCATCGGATGTAATGTGGTTTTGGCTCATGGTATTGAAAAAGGTTAAACCTATATAAAGAGATGAATTTCATTGTGCAAATGATGTATGTGGGAGCAAGATGTCTGAGCTTGAATGAATACTTCTCTCTGGAGTATATCTGAATGGAAAGGATTACAGTTGAATGAAAGATCTGAAAGTATGATGCACCAATGATGGAGTGATGAAGAAGGGGATCTAGATCTGTATTGTACTTGTATTTGCTAGATCTATTTATGGAATGATTAGAGGCGAACATCTGTCTGAAGTAAAGGGTAAAATCTGTGTGATGTATCTGTTCTGAAGAATTGAAATGACCTAAAATATTTGAAGAACCATACACTAGTTCGCCGCATAGGAAGCGCGTATATACGCGGCTTTGCTGAAGAGAAAGTGCGTATGCGCAGTGAAATTAACTCTGTAATTTGTATAGAGGTATACGCATGTTGATGTGGACTAAAGCGCGTATATATGCGACATCAGTAAAAGGAAAGCGCGTATGCAAACTAGGGTTTGCTGAAGCATGGGGTATGAAATCTCTGATCTGATCTGTTCTGTTTTAGCTATCTGTTGTTGATGTTTGACTGTGCTTAAATGTATGGAGAGGGTCCAGTCTAAAAATATGATGAAACGTGGCCTACAAGTTGTGCTCTTTTGAAGTTGTTTGGATCCAGTGTGAAAATTTATGAAACGTGGTCCAAGGTGGTGCTGAGGGTTGTAGCCTTCAGTCAGGGGGTTGTAGCTCCCTACCAAGTGAGGCTGGTAAACGAGATCAGGGGGTCGTAGCTCCCTTCCAGGAGAGGCTGGTAAACGAGTCAGGGGGTCGTAGCTCCCTTCCAGGAGAGGCTGGTAAACGAGCGCAGGTGGGTGCCTGCGTGCTGGTAGGAGTCTGCACCAGCACATATGTTGTAAGATGTTTTCTCAATAATAAAATATTGAAGGCTGAGCAACGGCAGCGGTGGTTTTCTCCCGACTTGGGTTTCCACCTAAAAATCCTGGTGTTCATGTGTGATACTTTGTGTGATGGTTTACTCTGTTCTTACTGTTCATGTTTATTGTTTATTAAACATCTGATGAATGAATGATGGAATGATTTAAGTGAAGAACTAATGACATAATTAGATATCTGTGTATACGCGAGTTTCATAAAGGGTATCCACGTATATACGCGAGTCTGTTTCAGGAAAGTAGCGTATGGGTTTTAGAAGCAAGAAAAAGTAAAAGTTTTGAATATGCAGTAAATATTGATTCACCCCCCCCTCTCAGTATTTTTCCCAACAATTGGTATCAGAGCAGGTACTTCTGTAGAAGCTTGATCGCTTGAAGGAGATCCGTCGCAATGGGAAGTCAAGAAGGAGTGATGTCTATAAAGCCACCTCTATTCAATGGAAGCAATCTGATATTCTGGAAGGTACGAACAAAAGAATATCTGCAAAGTCTTGGTGCAGATGTATGGGCAATCGTGGAAGAAGGTTATCAATACCCGGCAAGTATTCCTACTGATGCTGTTGAAAGAAAGAAGTATGAAATCAATGCCAAAGCAGTGAATGTCTTATTAGGAAGCATGTCTGAATCAGAATTTGCTAAAGTAATGCAGCTACATTCAGCAAAAGAGATATGGGACAAAATCATTCTGAGCTATGAAGGAGATACAGAGGTAAAAAATGCAAAACTCCAAACTCTTAGAATCGAATATGAAAATTTAAAGATGCATAGTGATGAGAGTGTTGCCAGTTTCTTTCTTCATCTAGATGATATTGTAAATCGGATGAGAAATTTGGGTGAAACCATAACCGATACTACTCTGGTGGAAAAAGTCTTAAGATCCTTGACTTCAAAATTTGACTCTAAAGTTTCGGCTATTGAAGAAAGGCAAGATCTGCAAACTCTTACTATTTTTCAATTACATGGTATTCTGACTGCTTTTGAAATGAGGCAAGGAGGCCCTTCTCAAATCAAAGAAGCTGCTTTTAAGGCATCAGCAAAAGGAAAAGAAAAGGAAGTTTTCAAAGAATCCAACTATATATCTGAAGAAGAAGAAGAAGCAAATTTTGTGAGAAGACTTCAACTAGGTACCGGAAAGTTCAAAGGTAAGCTTCCTTTCAAATGTTTCAATTGTGGAAGAGTTGGTCATTATGCTGCAAAGTGTCCTTATAAAGAAACATCAGCTAAAGGAAAAGAAGTAGCAAGAAGGAATAAGAATCGATCTAGCACAAGAAAAAGTTATTATACTAATGAAGACAGTGATGGATCATCTAATAGTGAGGAAGAATGTGAAGAAGACTTTAGACTTCTCATGGCTTTTGAACAAAGAGAAGAAAATGATACTTTTGTGGATGCTCTAGAGGACAATGATTTTCTTGAAGAAAACAATCAACTCAAAGTAAGCCTAGAAGAAAAGAACATAATCATAGAAACTCTTGAAAATCAGCTTGAAGCCAAGGAAAAACGCATTGAGGAATTGGAGTGTGAAGTAGTAAGTCTAAGGAAAGATAATGAGAAAGTAAAGACTCTCAATCTTAGATTTGCTAAAGGTTCAGAAACCTTAGATGAGATTATCAAGACACAATGGTCTCCTCTTATAAAAACAGGTCTTGGATATACTGGAGAATCTTCCCAGACTTCAGCACCAAATTATCTGAAAGTAGTCACAACTGGTTCTCTTCATTCAGCCACTCAGCAAGGGAACAAAGGATCTTTACAGGTAAAGCATGATCATCTCAAATCAAGGACCACTAAGAGGGAGATCCCTCAAAGAAGCAACAACCAACAGGTAAATTCAAATAGAAGATTTCATAATCGCAGAAATTTCTACTTCAATGGACAATGTTTCTCATGTCACAATTTTGGTCATAAAGTTGTTCAATGTGTTGCATATAAAACCATCATGAAAAGAGAAGCAAGAAAGAAAAGGATGAATATTGAACCAAAGAAGAACACCTATAACAACTTTTCTCCCCTTCAAAACGAAGTTGAATGTACTTATTGCAATAACTTTGGTCATGAAGAATATGAATGCAGGAGCAAGGTCCAGCCAAAAGAACATGTTCCCTCAAGCTCTAAAATATGGAAAAAGAAAGAAATACAGGTTGAAAATTGTGGGATAGCATTATTTGCAGAAGGTGAAGAAAATCAATGGTACATTGATAGTGGGTGCTCAAGACACATGACAGGTAAAATCATTATAAAAGGAAAAAGAAATCCTAGCAACTTGTATATACTAAACGGCATAGATCAATGTTACTTGAGCAAGTCTTTAGAAAATTGGCTATGGCATAGAAGGCTGGGGCATCTAAGCTTCTCTCAAATGAACAAAGCAAGCAGACTTCAAGCTGTTCGTGGTCTTCCCAATATTAATCTACCAGAAAGCATCATATGCAAATCTTGTCAATTCGGCAAGCAGACCAGAGTACATTTTAATGCCAAAGAAGTATCATCAAGTAAGCCTCTTGAACTCGTTCATACTGACATATGTGGACCTATGAGAAAGAAGTCACCACGTGGGGAAGAATACTATATCTTATTGATTGATGATTACTCTAGAATGTGTTGGATCGGGCTCATTAAACACAAAGATGAAGCATTTGAAAAATTTCAGATCTTCAAAGCTTTAGTTGAAAATGAAGTAGATCTAAAAATCAAGTGTCTTAGATGCGATGAGAGGAGAAATATACATCGGAAATGAATTCTTTGAATTTTGTGAGTGACATAGCATAAAAGACAATTCTCTGTGTAGTGCTCCACAACAAATGAGCGTAGCGAGAAAGAATGAATAGAACAATTCAACAAATGGCTAGAGCTATGCTTGATGATTCTGGAACACCTGACACATTTTGGGGAGAAGCAGCACATATAGCGGTAAATATTCTTAACAAGGCACATGTTCGTGTAAATAGTGATAAAACTCCATATGAACTCTGGTATGGTAATCCTCCCACTGTGAAGCATTTTAGAGTTTTTGGAAGAAAATGCTTTATCAAAAATAATGATGAAAAACTTGGCAAGTTTGAACCCAGAGTAGATGAAGGAATATTTCTTGGTTACTCCTCTAGGAGTAGGGCATATAAATGTTACAATAAAAGACTTCGGAAGATTGTTGAATGTATTGATGTTGTTATTGATGAGTCTCCTGCTGCTCCAAAAGAAGAAAAGCAAACAACAGATGAAGATGATGATGACACATATCCTTCTACATCAAATAGTAATGATATAGGCAAATTGGATCAATGAAGAACACAGAAAGATGATCTATGCGAAAAAGCTCCATCCAGATATGTTCCAAAGAATCTCTGAATCTCAAATTTTTGGGTGACAAGGGGAATCGGGTGTACGAGCAAGGGAGAACTCTTGTGGGATCTTCTAATCATTTGGCACTTCTATCCACAATTGAACCTGATATCAATCGAAGCTAGCAAAGATAAGATTTTGGAAGCAAGCCATGAATGAAGAGCTTGATCAAATTGAAAAGAATGATACTTGGGAATTGGTACCAAGACGACATGATAAAAATGTCATTGGAACTAAATGGATTTTCAAGAACAAGTTAAATGAGAATGGAGATCTTGTAAGAAACAAAGCTAGATTGGTTTGCCAAGGGTATACTCAACAAGAAGGTATAGACTTTGAAGAAACTTTTGCTCCTGTAGCTAGACTTGAAGCCATAAGAATGTTTCTTGCCTTTTCAAGTTATCGACAAATCAAAGTTTATCAAATGGATGTTAAATCTTCTTTTCTTAATGGTGATCTAGAAGAAGAAGTATATATAGAACAACCGGGAAGGTTTCATTTTGAAATGATGCAAATCTTGTGTAGACTTAAAAGATACTCTGGTCTCAAACAAGCTCCAAGGGCTTGGTATTATCGCCTTGACAAATATCTTCATCAACAAGGATTTTCAAAGGGGTCTGCTCATAGCAACTTATACACAAAAGTTGAAAATGGTAAACTATTTATTGTGGTTGTATATGTTGATGATATCATTTTAGAGATATGGCAGCGAAAGAATATTTGAGTCAAAAATTTGCTTCTGTCATGCAGCGAGAATTTGAAATGTCCTTACTTGGAGACCTAACATTCTTTCTTGGCTTACAAGTGCATCAAACTACAGATGGTATATTTCTATCACAAGCAAAATGTCTTAAGCAAATTAGAAGAAGTATGGCATGGAAAAATGAAAACACAGCAAACACACCAAAGATAACCGGATGCAATCTCGGTTCTGATGATTCTCCCACGGTGAATCAACCAGAATACAGATCGATGATAGGGAGTTTACTTTATCTCACTGGGACTAGACCAGACATTATGCATGCGGTTGGGATTGTTGGACGATTCCAAGCTAATCCAAAAGAGTCTCATCTTCAGGCTGTTAAAAGAATATTCAAATATCTTCAAGGAACTCAAGACTTTGGTCTATGGTATCCAAAGAATGTTGATCTCTCTCTTCATGCTTACACTGATGCAGATTGGGCTAGAAATGTTGATTATCAGAAAAGCACTAGTGGTGGTGCATTCTATATCGGGCCCTGGTTAGTATCTTGGTTCAGCAAGAAGCAAATCTCTATTGCCTTATCTACGGCAGAAGCAGAATATGTGGCTGTCACATCATGTTGCACTAAACTTCTTTGGATGATGCAAACCTTATAAGACATTCAAATCAAATTTTCACCTCCTATCTCCATTATGTGTGATAATACAAGTGCCATCAGTATCTCGAAGAATCCTGTTATGCATTCCAAGACCAAGCACATTCCCATCAAGTATCACTTCTTACGTGAACAATTGCTTGAACAAAAGGTGAAGTTGGAGTATGTTCCCTCCAAAGAACAAGTTGCTGATATATTTACCAAACTACTTGACGTTCGAGTATCTAAGACAGAAGCTGGGAGTGTTCTCTACCAGTCAAAAGAACAAATCTGCATAAATTTAGAAGATGGCATTGGATACTCGGGTTTCATGAA
This sequence comes from Pinus albicaulis, assembly GCA_034641835.2. Lineage (NCBI taxonomy): Eukaryota > Viridiplantae > Streptophyta > Pinopsida > Pinales > Pinaceae > Pinus > Pinus albicaulis. The sequence continues at coordinate 391,517,061 of CM076575.1, forward strand.
ACACAGTCGCGTATATACGCGAGTTCCTGCACAGAAAACCGCGTATGTCTGATTGCTGACATTTTTCTGTTTGGAGTTAGCTCTCCTCAGCACAGCTGCAGTGCTGTTTGGTGTCTCTGATACTTTTTGGTATCTCTGGTGGTGCTCCAGTTCTCATAATTCTTTTTCTAATGTTTTTATAAAGATGCCTTGATGATTTGTTGGTAAAAGTGTTCAGGATGCACAAACTAAGGGGGAGCCTTAGTCATATGAAAAGGATACTTGGATGCACATATTCAGGGGGAGCATTAGCATTGCTGAGTATAATGCATTGTTGGCATTATGATGGTTCTGAATTATGTTCTCTTTCTTGAGGACTTTCTGGTGTTGGTCATAAATGGTCATATTTATATTTTGGTGAAAAAGTCTTGTTGAGACCCATGATGTAAATTTGTAATATTCAGTCATGTAAAGGACTTGTCAAATTTGTAAACCCACTTGGTTGGGTAGCTGAGTCAAATTTTGTAAACCCACTTGGTTGGGTAGCTAAGTTGAAATGTGTAGACCCACTTGGTTGGGTACTTGAGTCTCATATGTAAATTCACTTGGATGGATATTTGATGTAAGTATGAGTCATTGGTGATAGGAAAGTCATAGAGTCTTGTACTTCATTGAAAATTTTGTTTGAATATTCAGCATGAACTCAGGGGGAGCTTGATCACTTCAGTATATATCAGATCTGCAGAACACTTCTTCCGCATGTGGAGAAAAGGGGGAGAGTATGTTGGTTTTGATCCGCCATTTGCCCTTGATGTCAAAGGGGGGGAGTGACATGGTGTTTGAATGGTGTCAAAAATGGAGAGAGTGAAATGGTGTCATTGTATTCTTAATGTACCTATCAGTTGTGGTAACCAAACACCATCGTGGTTGCCATCAAGTCCAAAGGGGGAGATTGTTTGCAATATGATGCAGAGTGTTGTCCTTGATGGCAACCCACTGAATGAAGATGAAGACATGAGATTGTTGGCATGTGTTGTCCTTGATGGCAATACACCTGATGAAGTTATTCCTGACTTGATGGACTTGGTAAATGATGTAAATCTGATATGAAATGATGATTAGCAACATGATGCTGAGTGTTGTCATTGAATGGCAACCCACTTGATGAAGAAGATGGCAACTTCTTGATGAAGTTGTGCTTGAATATGTCTTGATGAACTAAATCTGATGTATCTACAGTGAGTACAGAAGGCAATGCAGAAAGGAATTCAGTATGTGAAAGATTTATGATGAGAAGAGTATGTCTCTAGGCATACGCGTATTTGTCTAAGGGAAGTCGCGTATGCACGCGGGAAAGAACGTGCCAAGTCGCGTATGGGCAAAAGCGCTCAAAAAGTGCAAAACCAGGGGTAACCACCATGGTATTGACCCATTGTATTGGGTTATGATTCGTCTAAACAACCCCGTCCAGGAATACCATCGGATGTAATGTGGTTTTGGCTCATGGTATTGAAAAAGGTTAAACCTATATAAAGAGATGAATTTCATTGTGCAAATGATGTATGTGGGAGCAAGATGTCTGAGCTTGAATGAATACTTCTCTCTGAAGTATATCTGAATGGAAAGGATTACAGTTGAATGAAAGATCTGAAAGTATGATGCACCAATGATGGAGTGATGAAGAAGGGGATCTAGATCTGTATTGTACTTGTATTTTCTAGATCTATTTATGGAATGATTAGAGGCGAACATCTGTCTGAAGTAAAGGGTAAAATCTGTGTGATGTATCTATTCTGAAGAATTGCAATGACCTAAAATATTTGAAGAACCATACGCTAGTTTTCCGCATAGGAAGCGTGTATATACGCGGATTTGCTGAAGAGAAAGCGCGTATGCGTAGTGAAATTAACTCTGTAATTTGTACAGAGGTATACGCATGTTGATGTGGACTAAAGCACGTATATACGCGACATCAGTAAAAGGAAAGTGTGTATGCAAAATAGGGTTTGCTGAAGCATGGGGTATGAAATATCTGATCTGATCTGTTCTGTTTTAGCTATCTGTTGTTGATGTTTGACTGTGCTTAAATGTATGGAGAGGGTCTAGTCTGAAAATATGATGAAACGTGGCCTACAAGTTGTGCTCTTTTGAAGTTGTTTGGATCCAGTGTGAAAATTGATGAAACGTGGTCCAAGGTGGTGCTGAGGGTTGTAGCCTTCAGTCAGGGGGTTGTAGCTCCCTTCCAGGAGAGGCCGGTAAACGAGATCAAGGGGTCATAGCTCCCTTCCAGGAGAGGCTGGTAAACGAGTCAGGGGGTCGTAGCTCCCTTCCAGGAGAGGCTGGTAAACGAGCGTGTGTGAGTTCGCGCGCTGTGTAGGAGTCCGCACCTATATGTTGTAAGATGTTTTCTCAATAATAAAATATTGAAGGCTGAGCAACGGCAGCGGTGGTTTTCTCCCGACTTGGGTTTCCACCTAAAAATCCTGGTGTTCATGTGGGATACTTTGTGTGATGGTTTACTCTGTTCTTACTGTACATGTTTACTGTTTATTAAACACCTGATGAATGAATGATGGAATGATTTAAGTGAAGAACTAATGACATAATTAGATATCTGTGTATACGCGCGTTTCATAAAGGGTATCCGCGTATATACGCGAGTCTGTTTCAGGGAAGTAGCGTATGGGTTTTAGAAGCAAGAAAAAGTAAAAGTTTTGAATATGCAGTAAATACTGATTCACCCCACCTCTCAGTATTTTTCCCAACAAAAATTTTGCGATTACCGTTCGATCATGTTGGCAATAGATCGAAGGGTGTTCACATGAGCAAGTTGCATGGTCAATAACGTAAGGTAAACCTTGTATATTGTGGGCCCGGACGATACTCCAATTAAGTTTTAATGTTGTTGGGTTTGGTTCTAATATCAAACATTCATATTTAATATTTGAGGTTAATAACCTGTTGTGGGCTGAGAATTATATTGGGCCGAATAATAATATATGCTAGGCCTTGAGTTTTAACAGAGGTCGAAAGTTATAAACGGGGTTTAATCCAAAGTAGAAGTTGATATATGAAGCGGGTTGAATGTATGTTAACGAGTGCATATGAATATTGTTCAATATGAATTGTTAAGTGTGACCAGTATATATATATGATGGTAGAAAGGGATATTAACCCAAAGGTTTAATATAATTGGTTTGCATTCCATAAAGTGGTCTATAATAAGGTTTTTATTGAGGGTATATGAAAAGAGGGAAAACTTCCGCATGAGAGATATTGGGAATCTGGGTGTATTGAAATATGGGTTTCCTAAACCATAAGAGAATTTTATTTCTATATCTCAAATCAGAGATTTGAGATATAGAAGCTTCTCCATTAAGTTTTTGAGTTTGCCCAGTTGAAATTATTTGGGACAGAAAAAAAAAAAATTGGGATGCATTGTTTTGTGCAATAAAACAGAAGATTGAGGTAGCCCGGGCAACATTTTCATCCTATGTTGATTCAAGCAATCTTCTCAATTCCATGTTCTCCACTTGGAGAGAAGAATGAATCTCCTCCAGTTCTAGAAGACTAGCATGGTACAAAATTTCACCCATACTTGTTATTTGGTCAGAACCTGCTCTGATACCACGTGATCTAAAAATGAAACTTCGATCATCCTTTGACACTTTGAAAACGTGATAAAATTGGGTATTTAAATGTAAAATTAGTTTTGAAACTTCTTTAAATATGAGTGGTTAATATTTCACATGAACCCAAAATTGAAACAAATTCCTATGAAACTTAATATGCTAAACATGAAGAGAAGAAACCAACAAGTGATAACGGAGATCACCCATCCTGGGCTAGATGTTCGGTCCTTGATCCAATGGCTTGGACGCTTTATTGATCTCAACAGAAAATGATCACATTACAATTTTTTGACTCTTGGAATGTATTGTTTCTCCTACAAATAATTCTCACTCAAAAAGATGACTCCCTAAAGCAACTCATAATTGTGTCAATAGAAAAATGACTCTTTCTTGGAAAATAAATCTATTGCTTCTATTATGAATGATTCAAATATGTAGGCTGACTTATTTTTCCTCTCTTTTGATTCGCATGTAGATAAGGAGCTCTTCCAGTTTTATCTTGCCCTAATCCATTTGATGTGATTTCCTTATTTACTTCAGGTATTGTTGTTATTGAGTTGGTTATTGAATCAACACTTTCAATTTCCATTGTTTGAACTGTGATACCTGAATTGGTTTTAACTTCTATAGGCTTCGCTTCTTCTTGATTTGTGATATTGACTGGATCGGTATTTATTCCTTTATCTTCATTTTGGACTGAAACGACTAGAGACTCCAATACTTCTTCTTGAAGTTTTTCTAACTCGTCATTTAGTGACTTCTTGTCACAGTCACTTTTAAGCGTATTTATTTTCATAAGAAGGTTTTGGTTATGATACCTTAGACGTAAACATTCGTCATTTTTTAAATCATTGACTTTGTCCTTAGTATCCTTCTCTTTATCTTGTATACTTTTGATTTGCTCTAATAACCTTTGATTCGAGTCTTTAAAGCGCAAATCTTCTTCTTCATTTTCTGAAAGATTCATGTTGAATTTATTCTCAAGACTTTCATTTTATTCTTCTAATTTTTTTATTATATCTTTGGACTTCTTGATCTTCTCAAGTAATTTTTTCTTATTGTCTCTTAGACACCAAATTTTGTTGCTACTTTTTTTTTATTCTTTATAAAATTGATCTTCAAGATATTTAATTTTTTTTTCAGATGCTTTGTTCTTTTTTTGAAGTTTTTTTATTTCTTCTTTTAATATTTTAATATGTGTCTGGGTATTACCTTTATATTCTTCCAAAGTAAACAATATTTGACATTTTGGACAAAGTATTGTGTGATTTTTAAAAATCGATAAATACTGATCTTTTGTTCGACAAAATGGACATTTGGTCCAAAATGTAGAATTATTTATAGAATCTATAATTTCTTCATTTGAATTAGACTTCGTTTTAATTGGCCTTACGGGTCTATTGATAACCTTATTATTCCTCTTTTTTTAATTTACTGACCCTGTTTACTTTTATAAAAACTATTATTTTCCTTTATAATACTACCTTTTTTTAATTACTTTTCTACTTTTATTTTTTTATCTTTTGTCTTTTTGTGGGGATCTCCAAACTCCACAACCTTAACCAATAAAAACTTATCATATAACTTATTTTCCACATTACTTTATCATAAACATGAAATAACAATTTTTTTTTTAATTTCCACTCTTATCTTTTCGGGTTTGGGCTTGTTAAGTAACCCTTGGAAATAATTAAATATTTGACTTTTATTTTAATATTTAATTTATATATTGTTTTATAATATTTTTTTTTTTTAATAAATAATTTTAATGGCCAAGGGCCTCTAACAAAAACTTATATAGTGAAACGCTTCGATTATGATGACAACGAAGTTGGCGAAAATTGATGGCCTAAGGCCGAGACCGAAAAATGTGGCTATGATACCAATGTAACGAACAAATTTTGTATACACAGCGAATAATTCAGAAGAACTGAAATATGTAATTATCTTTCGTAAGATAAGTAGTAATTGTATATAATAATTTTTTAATGTACAAAATATGTGTGTGATGATTATAATGAGGTCCCATTTATATACTTAGGCAGGTGCCCTTTCATGAGTGTCCATGTCTCTATGACATGCCTCTTCATTACTAACAAACTAACTATTATTTAACTAATTATTATTTATTTATATTTACATTTATTATTTATATGAATTATATTCATAACATCCACCTAAAATCAAAAAAATACAATTACTTCACAATGAAGTGTTGAAGATGGCTTTTCCCATAAGAACATTGAGAAAATAATGAAAATAGTTGCTCTAATGAAGTAAAAACTATTGCAGATGTAACTGGAAGGCTAGAAAACCTTTATCTAGGCTCTTTCCATGTTCAAATATGCCTCCATCTTACCTCAAAACTCTCTCTTTCCATAACACTAAAGGAATTGACTCTGCAAAAAAGCCATCATAAAATTCTTAAATCATAAATTTGATGCTTCCATAGAGTTCACAATACTCAAAAACCCCTATATAGGTTGTTCTTGAGCTCAAAAATGTTACAAACTGAGCAAGATATGCTTCTTGTAACCAATATCTGTTATATGTTCTGCAAATCTGCAATTCTGGCTAATCATCATACTAATTTTACCTTTCCATTGGTCGTCGAGTGATAAATTCACCTGGGACCAGTAATATTCCTGCCTCAAATCATGCAATTTTTCACCTCATTAAATATGCCAGTAACCCTTAAGCACTGGCAATAGAGGAAATTTCAGCCTAAAAGTGGCCTCCTAAGGAAAAATTATAAAATAATAGTTATGAATTTTGGAGGGAAAAGAAAAAAAAAATTAATAGTATTTTTGGCTTATTTCTTTATAGGTTTACTCAAATTTCAAGTGTAGACACTTGTTGGATGCAGAATTAAATTATGCATCCAACGAGTACCCATTATGCATACTTAATGTATCTTGATTTTTTATCAATGTGAGTCTTCTCAAAAGTATGCATAATGGGTAATTACTGCATGAAAAATTTAATTCCGCATCCACAAAGTATCTACACTGGAAAATTGAGTAAACGCATAAGGAGATAAAGTAAAATTACAATTAAAAAAATAGTTTTTCTTATTTTCCCTCCAAACTATTTACATGTACCTCTTTTTAAATTTAAAGGATTTTGATTAGTTTACATATTATGATATGGAAATTACGTGAAAATTTCATGGGAAATTTTAGGCTAAAATTTCCTCTAATGATCAGGGTCACATTGAGTGCCATGTGGTCGTGGGTCAGGGCTAACCGCCTGCCCATTCTGGTTCATCCCTTCGCATCGGTCGGTATGGTCACCTGGAAATTAATAAGACCGAGGGTTGGGCCAACTTCCTGCCCTCTCCGTCGGAGCCTCCTCCATGAGACTCGTGGGCTTTAATAGGACCGGGGTCTAGGGCTAACCTCCCGACCCTATCACTTCTGCTTACGGGTCGTATGGGTGCAAACAAGACCGAACATTAGGGCCAATTTCCCCGCCCCTCACGTCAACACACCAATGACTACAAATTATATATAACCGGAGTCTAATATATGGTAAGAACAAACGGAATGAATTAATGGTAAGGTGTATGATTAGTTTGGTGGAGGTAGCGGGGTTGAATGTTGTTGAGGCCAGTCGGCCTACCAATGAAAATTTTGGACAATGAGTGAGGGCCACGTGGTGCCCTCGGATTGGGCCACTTCAACAACATGCGACCAATGAAAAATTTCCAACCCAGTTGTTATATATTATCATGTGGCAGTATGGTATTGGCTCGTACTTCCCATTATGATTTCCCAGTCGGTTGTTGATGTCAACATACGACCTTCCCTGTCAGCAACCCAGCCAACCCTATTGTTTTACTTTTTAGTTGTTAGGTAAAAATTCAGAATGCAATAACTTGAGCATATGATTTTGGTTTGAGGTGATTCATGTGGTGTTGGAATTAGGAAGATGAACACTACGATCAGGCGCCAGTTTCGGGATATTATGAACACTTTCATTCTTTAGCCTATTTTTTATCTTTAGATCAAGGGATGCCAAAATTATCTACAATGAGGCTAAATATCCAGCATGAGTAGCGAAAAACCCCAATGTGAGTTACTAGAAAGAGGTCATTTCAGTTTCCGAATTCCGAAAATACCATTTGCAAGGCAGAGAATTTTTTTCTAAAGCCAAAGGGAGGCAAGACTGCTCACCGAGACCCAACTAGCAAGTACCCAATCCAGACAATGCGAATTCTAGGTAGGTCGAGTTTCCAATGAGAATTTTTGAGCAAGTCAGAGGGAGGCCAAATTTATAGCAAAAGGGAGAAAATTTCTCCCAAATATTTTCTGAATGATAGCCAGTTGGGCATTTAGTTGTAATAATTTCCAAATTGTTGCATAATAAAATAAACCCTCATCTTTTATACCAGTTTCCCTTTGGTATTTTCTCGATACGTTAGCCCATAAATTATTGTGTCGATATTTATTTTATTTGTGCATCTATTTCTCAGTTCTTGATTTTCTGCGGCATATTTTTTAGTGAAGATTTTTATTGTGAATATTTGTTAATTTTCATAAACAAATAAACAACTAACAGTTAGGAGAATAATAACCAATAATTGAAATCAATAAATTTTCACATGGTTTTAGAGCATTCAAGAGCATATCAGAGGCTCGGAGCAATAGGAGCAGTATTTGTAGTTTCAAAGGGATATCTAAGCATAATTTCTCCAAATCTATGCAGGTCAGCCATGTAGTGTTGGTTGCCTCACAGAAATTGATTTCTAGAGGTAGAGTGGAAGAAAATTTTTAGTTTCCCAAAGCATAATTCCAGCAAGCAAAGGATTTTCCGAATAGAGGATTATGGTGAGAAGATCAATTGATTCATTGAGAAAATCTAGGCACAGAATATTTTCAACAAGGGTTGAAGTGACAGATCTACGCATGGGCAAGAAAAGAAAAGCATACAGAAAAGAAATTCCCAAAATTTCTCAGAGGGTTTCTAGATCCCGTTTTCTAGAGGAATACGTAATTTTGGGAAGTAGTAGGCCATGTGTGTGTTTATTTTTAGTAGCTTGGGAGGTACTCCAAGCCACAGAGTTTAGGTTTTGGAGGAAGGAGCACTAGAAATGTGCTGTGTGGGATTAGAACGCAGGCTTTGGGTTTTGTACCCAAAAATGTGGGGCCAAAAACAAGAGGATTTAGAGTGATTTAATGCATGGATATGGAAGAGCACCCTTAGAGGAACAAGGGGAAGCTTCAAGCACCATGATCGAAGGTCTACAATAGGAGATATAAGTTTTTGTTTATATGTGACATAAAAGATAGGTCGGCTTGGCTAGTATGAAGTCACTTGTTGGGTTAGTCATTGGGCTAAGAGAGCATATAAATAGATGAATTATGAGACCTCAAAGGAGTATCCAAGTGCATCAAAAATTAAGGAAGCACATATGAACTTGACCGCAGATCAGGAGAAACTCAAGTGAAGGAGGAGGGGACAAGTTCTTGGACTTTTTCATGATTGTCTTGGGTGTCGAGTAGGGTCTATCAGCAAGACGAGTAGGAGAGTACTAAATCTAGGTTTCTTTGGAATTTTTTGGTGGCACATATACCTCAAGTTTAAGGATTGTAGTGATTATGAAGTAATTGCAAGTGCATCGAGCTTGAGTAGGGAAGATTAAAGAGGGTCGAAAGCCTTGTTTTTAGAAGTTGTAAGTTCAGATCTCTTGTGGAAGCAGGGTCGCAGTTGTAGGATGGATTTGGGAGTGTTTGTGTCAATAGAAAAAGGACTCTTTCACAATAGTTCCTTGTACTCCACTGTAACGAGAAAATTTCGTATACACAATGAAATAATTCATAATAATTGAAATATGTAAGTATCCATCGTAGGACAAGTAGTAATTGTATATAAGAATTGTTGAATTTACAAAATATCTATGTGATGATTATAATGAGGGCCCGCTTATATACCTAGGTAGGTTCCCTCTCATGAGTGGTCATGTCTCTAAGACATGCCTCTTCATTACTAACTAAATAACTATTAGTTAATTAATTATTATTTATTTATATTTAAATTTATTATTTATATGAATTATATTCATAAAATTTCCCCTCTCTTCAAAAAGCTTTGTCCTCAAAGCTTATTAATGAAAAGGTCGGATCTCATTTCTCGTTTCAAATATATTCTCGTCTCAAAACTTTAATCTTCTTGTAGAATTTTTAATACACTTATGTATTTTCGAATTCTCCTTATCTAACAATTATATGCCACTGTTAAATACAGAATCCTTCTACTTAATTTAATCGCCAATTGCAAACATATGAAGAAAAATCAATCACACATAACACAGATGTTTTTACCGGGAAAACATAAAGCTAAAAACCCCACTATCATTTATTATGTATATATCATGGATCATGAAACAATCTCATACAAATATCTACTCCAAGAGCTCATAGTACAATGTACAATCGTCTCACGCTATCATACAAAAATTGGCTCACACATTCACCAATTTACTGCCTCTTGACAGCCTGCCTCCACTGCGCAATCCCTGCTGAAGAAGATCTCTGAATGAATTCGATCTTTCCTTGCCTTGACTGCAAAAACCTCATTGGCATCTCCAATGTGTGTGTATTTTCATTGAATGCACCACTATAGTCACAACAGATAGTCAAATTGTCCCTTTCACCTATCTCTCCATTGGGTCTCCACTGGATCTGACATGCATGTAGTTAACAGTAGTAAATCTTCAGTTGTATGTGATATCACTCCACGTGAATTAATTTAATATTTAATTCACTGATATCTCACTAGTGTATCATTAGTTACAACTAGCACAACTGAGTTTAACTCACTTAACTGAGTTAAACTACTTTACAACTCACATAACTACACATCCAACTATGTTACAACTTTTTATCACTCAGTTACAACGAATTCCACTTGCATGTCCCACCAACCAACCTTAGAACTCGTAATTCCTTCAATCAACTCGTTTTCCACATCAATTAACTGAAATCAAGTGCTCCAAGAGAATAGATTATTATTTATTGTATAATTATTATTAAGGGCTAATAATAATCGACATGCATTCTATTTTTAGACATGCAATCTATAAATAGACTTCGCACATACATCTAAAAATAGAAACTCATCTATAAATAGAATTTTCTCAACCATCTATAAATAGACTCCCGCTATAAATATATTTTTCTAAACATTCTAAAAATATACATACACCTAAAAATAGCCTGCGGGCCCCACCTGGTGAAGGTGCTTATTTTTCACTAGGATCATCATCTTATTGAATCTCAACACTCCCTCTCAACAAGAAAGGGATTATCCTTCACCTTGATCCAGCCTCTATGGTATTCGAATTTTCTCCAAGTGAGTGCCTTCGTCAGAATATCTGCATCATGATCTTCCATAGGAATGTACTGAAGCAACATGATCTTTCGCTGCACACAATCTCTGATATGATGATACTGGATATCTATATGCTTAGATGTATCATGAAACACAGGATTAATCGAGATTTTAATGCAACTTTGATTATCACAATGAATCACTGTAGGATCTAAATGAGAACCAGACAAACCGGCCATGATCTTCCTCATCCAGATACCCTCGCATGCAACTTGACTTGTGTCCATGTATTCTACTTCTGCTGAAATGAGTGCCACAGATATCTGTTTCCTGCTGTACCAAGAAACAGTTGTAGATCCGATACTGAAAACCCCTCCTGATGTGCTCTTTCTATCTGTTTGGCTGCCTGCCCAATCTGCATCCGTGAAGCCATGCAACTTCACCTCATCCTTTTGTCTATACCATAATCCATACTTAGATGTGCCCCTGAGATATCTCAGGACATGCTTGCCCGCCTTCCAAAAAATCTTGGTAGGCTTAACCATCGCTTGACTAAGTTGGTTCACTGCATATCATATGTCTGGTCTTGTATTAACTAAATACATGAGCGAATCCACCAACTATCGATAGACAGTAGCATCCACTACCTCTGCCGATGTAGCATCCTCTTTCCTCCAATTTCATGGAAGAGGAGTATCCATGGGTTTGCAGCCCTCCATGTGAAACTTACAGAGTATCTCACTTACATACTTGCCTTGAGACACAAACAGTTCACCATCTCGATGCCATATTTCCAATCCATGGAAACAGTGAAGGAGGCCCATATCCTTCATTTCAAACTCCTTTGCAAGGTCCTCCTTGCATGAGTGTATCAGCTGCTCATCACCAGCCAGTATTAAATCATCAACATAAATAAAAATGATTAAAATCTTACCCTCCACCACAATCTGTTATAGTTTTGCATCCGCCTCACTCTTGGTGAAGCCAAGACAAGTGAAATAGCTATCAATATGAGTGTAACAGGCACGGGGTGCTTGCTTCAGCCCATACAATTCTCTTTTGAGTCTACACACATATGACTCGCTATTGAAGATCTAAAATCCTTCAAGCTGCTCAATGTACACTTCTTCCTCAATGATCCCATTAAGGAACTTAGTCTTCACATCCATCTGATGAATTTTCCAACCGATCTGCACTGAGAGAGCAAGGATGGTCCTTATGGAAGAATACTGTGCGACAGGTGCAAAGGTTTCTTCATAATCAATCCCCTCGATCTATGAGAAGCCCCAGGCCACAAATATTGCCTTATACTTCTCAAGACTCCCATTAGCAGCTTGCTTTACCTTGTAGATCCATCTTGAAGCTACTATTGATTTATCAACTGGCCTTGGAACAATTTCCCAAGCATTGTTTCTGACAATGGAGTCATACTCCTCCACCATTGCATCTACCCATGTGGGCTCCTGCACTGCTTCTTGAAAGGAAGATGGCTCTGTCACAATACATTTTCTCATGAGATCCATGTATCCAGTGAATCGGTTAGGAGACTGTCTCTGTCTGCGTTGTGAATTAAGGATTCCTACATTCTGTGCTGCATCAAGCTTTAGCCTATCAGCTTCTGTGGTACACCTTCTGCCTGTTCTGATGTTTGGCTCTGCGTGAGTGGACTCCTCCACTCCATGATCCTCCTATGAATGATCCACATCTAGAGGCTCATCTTTGGGAACCAAAAGCTCCTCCTCTGCATGTAAGTCCAACTCCCTCTCAAGTGACAACTTCATGGATTTCTCCTCATTGAATTTTATATCTCATCGTACCACAGTCATTTGACTATTTGGAAAATACACGCGATAATTATGGGGTGTTTCTATGTACCCCACAAATATCCCAACTTTAGCAATCAGCTCCAGATTCTTCCTGGCGTTCTTGGTCACATGCACATAAACAAATGAGCCAAAAATCTTAAAGTGAGAAACATCTGATTTCTTACCAGTAAAAGCTTCTTCAGGTGTACTCATGCCAAGTACTCTATGAGGACAACGGTTTTGCACATAAACAGCAGTGTTGCATGCTTCCACCCACAAGTCCATTGGTAGGCCCCGACCATGTAGCATATATCATGCAGCACCCACGATCGTTCTGTTCTTCCGCTCCGCGACCCCATTCTACTGTGGGTTATGAGGCGTTATGAGTTCTCTCTGAATTCCTTCTTTGCTACAAAAGTCTTTGAATTCGTTCGAGATATATTCACCGCCATTATCGCTCCGCAGAGCCTTCACTTGCTTCCCCGACTCTTTCTCCACCAATGCTTTAAACTCACAGAACTTTGAGAATGTTTGATCCTTCTCCTGCATGAAGAAGATCCAGCATCTACAAGAATATTCATCAACAAAAATAACATAATACCTGTGTTTTGTTGTTGAAGCAACCGATAAGGGTCCACATACATCTGTGTGAACTCTCTCCAGGATCACCGAAGCATGATTATCCTTTTCATGAAAGGTCTTCACAAACTTACCCATATTACATCCCTTGCACTGATCTAATTGTGCAAGTGTACCCTTGGAAATTTTAGTAGAAATCTACTGCAAAATCTTCAGGGCACCATGGTGAAGATGGCCCAATCACCTGTGCCATAATTCACCCTCATCCCGGCTTACCACTTCTTTTGTTTTTCCCACCATTGCAGCGCAGCCATCTACCTCCATCTTGTAGATATTCTTGACTCGAATCCCTATCTTCTGGGTTGACCTGTTGTTTTATGTCACAGGAAATATTTTCCATCGCTGAAAACAACGTCATAACCTCTATCCTCCAACATCGCAACTGAGACCAAGTTATTCTTTAAACCTGGAACATGCATAACATATTTCAACATAAATGGTTTACCTGATTCCCTCTCAAACGTAATGGTACCAATTTCGGTCGCACTGTATCGTCCATCGCGCCCATCTCTATATGCATCTGGAGATCTTTCTCCTCCAAGTCACTGAAAAGCTCTGTATCTCTCGTCATGTGGAAGGAAGCGCCACTATCAAGATACCACATCGATCCCATTACGCTTGAAACCAAGCATGCGATCAAGGAGAAATAAAGTTAAAATTGCGAGGCAAGGGCCTCACCAGCTGCAGCCCCAGCAGTCTTCTTGTTCTTCTTTTTTTGTAGGTATTTAGTGGCGAGATTCCCATGTTCATGACAATGAAAACACTTCACCTTGGACAAATTTAACTTCTTGCCTTTAGCCTTGGATTTTGAGAGGAATTTCTTCCCCTTCCCTTTCCTTGCTTTGGAAGCCAAAGAACAATCCTCTTCATCATCATGCTTTGATGAAGAGCCATCCCTGGTGTTCCGCCCGAACTCCTCCTGCACTAGATCCGACCACAGTCGTTCCCAATCCGGCAGTTTTTCCCGTCCGTTGACAGAGTCTTGATAACTGTGCCAACTCTTAGGAAGTCCCAAGAGAGCCAAACTCACCAAATCATCATCAGCAACCATGATTCCCACACTCCACTATTCATCCCGACATTGGACAAACTTTGTGAGATAATTTGGAATATTGTCGCCCTTTTCCATCTTGATTTTTCTGAGTTTATCCTTCAGTGCCAATTTCCTATGGTCGCTTCTACTTTGGAAAAGATCTGTCAAACCCTTCCACATTGCAAATGGAGAGGATTTCCCATGAAGGCTTGAGACAATATGGTCTCTCACACCTTCCAACAGAATCCTTCTCATCTTCACTACTTTTTTTTGTCAGGCGTCAAGTAATGCAGCATTCGTCGAAGTGGGCTTAGGAACATCACTGTCGATGAATTTCTTCAAGCCATTATCTTCAAGCACCGCCTCCATCCTATCCTTCCATGAAATTTAGTTCGATTTTCCCTCGAGTGCATACTCTAACCGTAAACCATTGAAAGCCATTTCGATGTTTACTCAATTGTCGCACCAAGAAATTCTTGCAGCAAATTCGAATTGTTTCCACCAACAAAACTTAGCTACTACTTCAATATTGCAATCTTCTTAGCTACGATACCATGTATAAATTTTAATACAATTATGTATTGTCGGATTCTCCTAATATAACAATTATATGCCACTGTTAAATACAAAATTCTTCTACTTAAATCTTTGCGGAAATTTAATCACCAATTGCAAACATATGAAGATCACACATAACACAGATGTTTTTAACAGGAAAGCATAAAGCTAAAAACCCCACTATCATATATTATGTATATATCATGGAACATGAAACAACCTCATACAAATCTCTACTCCAAGAGCTCTCAGTACAATGTACAATCATCTCACATTGTCATACAAAAATTGGCTCACCCATGCACCAATTTATTGCCTCCTGACAACCTGCCTCCACTGCGCAATCCCTGCTGAAGAAGATCCATGAATGAATTTGATCTTGCCTTGCCTTGACTGCACAATCCTCATTGGAATCTCCAATGTGTGTGTAGTTGCATTGAATGCACCACTATAGTCACAACAGATAATCAAACTTTCCCTTTCACCTATCTCTCCATTGGGTCTCCACTGGATCTGACATGCATGTAGTTAACAGTAGTAAATATTCAGTTGCATGTGAGATCACTCCATGTGAATTAATTTAATATTTAATTCATTGATCTCTCACTATTGTATCATTAGTTACAACTAGCACAACTGAGTTAAACTACTTTACAACTCACATAACTACACATCCAACTCTGTTACAACTTTGTATCACTCAATTACAACGAAGTCCACTTGCATGTCCCACCAACCAACCTTAGAACTCATAATTCCTACAGTAAACTAATTTGCCACATTAGTTAACTGAAATCAAGTGCTTCAAGAGAATAGATTATTATTTATTGTATAATTATTATTAAGGGATAATAATAATCGACATGCATTCTATTTTTAGACATGCGATCTATAAATAGACTTCGCACATACGTCTAAAAATAGAAACTCATCTATAAATATAATTTTCTCAACCATCTATAAATAGACTCCTGCTATAAATTAATCTTGCTCAACATTCTAAAAGTAGACATACACCTAAAAATAGCCTACGGGCCCCACCTAATGTAGGTGCTTATTTTTCACTAGGATCATCATCTTGTTGAATCTCAACACTTCGTTGATACAAGACAATATGATCCTCTGAGTAATAAATAAAATTGTCGGACTGAGAATGGATTTGATCATCCAAGATTAATCTTTTGTGGAATCTTCCGATCACTAGAAATTTGTAATGAATTGTTATCATAAGAATGGGTTTTGAAAACTTCAATATTTCTTGGAAAATAAATATATTGATTCTGTTATGAATGATTCAAATATGTAGGCTGACTTAGTTTTCCCCTCTTGTGATTCACATGTAGATAAGGAGCTCTTGCAGTTTAATCTTGCCCTAATCTATTTGAAGTGATTTCCCAATTTACTTCAGGTATTGTTGTTATTGAGTTGGTTATTGAATCATCACTTGGATTTTCCATTGTTTGAACTATGATACCTGAATTGGTTTTAACTTCTATAGGTTTCGCTTCTTCTTGAGTTGTGATATTGACTGGATTGGTATTTATTCCTTTATCTTGATTTTGGACTGAAACAACTAGAGACTCCAATACTTCTTCTTGAAGTTGTTCTAACCCGTCATTTAGTGACTTCTTGTCAAAGTCACTTTTCAGCTTATTTATTTTCGTAAGAAGGTTTTGGTTATAATACCTTAGACGTAAACATTCGTCATTTTCTGAATCGTTGACTTTGTCCTTAGTATCCTTCTCTTTATCTTGTATACTTTTGATTTGATCTAATAACCTTTGATTCAGGTCTTTAAAGCGCAAATTTTCTTCTTCTTTTTCTGAAAGTTTCTTGTTGAATTTATTCTCGAGACATTCATTTTATTCTTCTAATTTTTTTATTATATCTTTGGACTTCTTGATCTTCTCAATTATTTTTTTATTATTGTCTCTTAGACGCCAAATTTTGTTGTTACTTTTTGTTGATTCTTTATAAAACAGATCTTCAAGATATTTAAGTTTTTTTTTCAGATGCTTCGTTCTTTTGTTGAAGTTTTTTTTATTTCTTCTTTTAATCTTTTAATGTGTTTCTGGGCATTACCTTTATATTCTTCCAAAGTAAACAATCTTTGACATTTTGGACAAAGTATTGTGTGATTTTTAAAAATCGATAAATACTAATCTTTTGTTCGACAAAATGGACATTTGGTCCAAAATGTAGAATTATGTATAGAATATATAATTTCTTCGTTCGAATTAGACTTCATTTTAATTGGCCTTAGGGTTTATTGATAACCTTATTATTCCTCTTTTTGTATTTTACTAACCCTCTTTACTTTTGTAAAAACTATTATTTTCCTTTATAATACTACCTTTTTTTTAATTACTTTTCTACTTTTATTTTTTTATCTTTTGTCTTTTTGTGGGGATCTCCAAACTCCACAACCTTAATAAATAAAAACTCATCATATAACTTATTTTCCACATTACTTTATCATAAACATGAAATAACAATTTTTTTTTAATTTCCACCCTTATCTTTTCGGGTTTGGGCTTATTAAGTAGCCCTTGGAAATAATTAAATATTTGAATTTTTTTTAATATTTAATTTATATATTGTTTTATAATAATGGTTTTTTTTTAACAATCATTTTAATGGCGAAGGGCCTCTAACAAAAACTTATATAGTGAAATGCTTCGATTATGATGACAACGAAATTGACGAAAATTGATGGCCTAAGGCCGAGACCAGAAAACATGGCTCTAATACCAAGGTAACGAACAAAGTTTGTATACACAACAGAATAATTCAGAAGAACTGAAATATGTAATTATCTGTCGTAAGACAAGTAGTAATTGTATAAAAGAATTTTTGAATGTACAAAATATGTGTGTGATGATTATAATGAGGGCCCACTTATATACTTAGGCAAGTGCCCTTTCATGAGTGTTCATGTCGCTATGACATGCCTCTTCATTATGAACTAACTAACTATTATTTAACTAATTATTATTCATTTATATGAATTATATTCATAACATCCACCTAAAATCAAAAAAATATAATTACTTCACATTGAAGTGTTGAAGATGGCTTTTCCCATAAGCACATTGAGAACAGACTAAAATAGTTGCTCTAATGAAGTAAAGACTATTGCAGATGTAACTAGAAGGGTAGAAAACCTTTATCTAGGCTCTTTCCATGCTCAAATATGCCTCCATATGACCTCAAAACTCTCTCTGTCCATATCACTAAAGGAATTGAATCTGAAAAAAAGCCATCATACATTGCCTAAATCAGAAATTTGATGCTTCCATAAAGTTCACAATACTCAAAAACCCCTATATAGGTTGTTCTTGAGCTAAAAAAGGTTATAAACTGAGCAATATATGCTTCTTGTAACCAATATCTGCTATATGTTCTACAAATATGCAATTCTGGCGAATCATCCTACGAATTTTACCTTTCCATTGGCCATCGAGCGATAAATTTGCCTGGGACCAACGAGATTCCTGCCTCAAATCATGCAATTTTTCACCTCATTAAATCCACCAATAACCCTTAAGCACTAGCAATAGAGGAAATTTCAGCCTGAAAGTGGCCTCCTGAGGAAAAATTATAAAATAATAGTTATGAATTTTGGAGGGAAAAGAAAAAACTACTTTTTTAATAGTATTTTTTGCTTATTTCTTTATAGGTTTACTCAAATTTCAAGTGTAGACACTTGTTGGATGTGGAATTAAATTATGCATCCAACGAGTACCCATTATGCATACTTAATGTATCTTGATTTTTTATCAATGTGGGTCTTCTCAAAAGTATGCATAATGGGTAATCGTTGGATGAAAAAATTAATTTTGCATCCAAAAAGTGTCTACACTTGAAAATTGGGTAAACGCATAAGGAGATAATCCAAAACTACAATTAAAAAGATAGTTTTTCTTATTTTCCCTCCAAAATATTTACATGTACCTGTTTTTAAATTTAAAGGATTTTGATTATTTTACATATTATGACATGGAAATTACGTGAAAATTTCATGAGAAATTTTAGGCTAAAATTTCCTCTAATGGTCGGGGTCACATTGAGTGCCATGTAGTCACGGGTCAGGGCTAACCGCCTGCCCCTTCCAGTTCAGCCCTTCGCATCGATCGATATGGTCACTTTGAAATTAATAAGACCGAGGGTTGGTCCAACCGTCTTCCCTCTCCGTCGGAGCCTCCTCCATGACTCTCATGGGCTTTAATAGGACCGGGGTCTGGGGCTAACCTCCTGGCCCTATCGCTTCCACTTGCGGTTCGTATGGGTGAAAACAAGATCGGCATTGGGGCCAATTTCCCCACCCCTCACGCCAACACACCAATGATTGGAAATTATATATAACCAGAGTCTGATATATGGTAAGAACAAATGGAATGAAGTAATGGTAAGGTGTCTGATTAGTTTGGTGAAGGTCACGAGGTCAAACATCGTTGAGGCCAGTTGGCCTACCAATGAAAATTTTGGACAATGAGTGAGGGCCACGTGATGCCCTTGGATTGGGCCACTTCAACAACATGCGATCAATGAAAAACTGCCAACCCGGTTGTAAGACATTGCCATGTGGCGGTATGGTATTGGCCCGTACTGCCCATTATGATTGCCCAGTCGGCTACTGATGTCAACATACGACCTTCCCTGTCAGTAACCCAACCAACCCTATTGTTTGAGTTTTTAGTTGTTTGGTAAAAAATTCAGAATGCAATAACTTGAGCATACGATGTCGGTTTGAGGCGATTCATGTGGTGTTGGAATTAGGAAGATGAACACTACGATCTGGCGCCAGTTTCAGGATATTATGAACACTTTCATTCTTTAGCCTATTCTTTATCTTTGGATCAAGGATTGACAAAATTATTCTACAGCGAGGCTAAATATCCAGCGTGAGGAGCCTAAAACCCCAATATGAGTTACTTGAAAGAGGTCGTTTCATTTTCCAAAGTTCGAAAATACCATCCGCAAGGCAGAGAAATTTTTTTCTAGAGCCAGAGGGAGGCAAGACAGCTCACCGAGACCCAACTAGCAAGATCTACGAATTTCCCAATCCAAACAGTGAAAATTCCAAGTAGGTCGAGTTTCCAATGAGAGGGTTTGAGAAAGTCAGAGGGAGGCCGAATTTATAGCAAAAGGGAGAAAATTTCTCCCATATATTTTTCCAGATATTTTCTGAATGATAGCCAGTTGGGCATTCAGTTGTAATAATTTCCAAATTGTTGCATAGTAAAATAAACCCTCATCTTCCATACCAGTTTCCCTTTGGTATTTTCTCGAGACGTTAGCCCATAGATTATTGTGTCGATCTTTATTTTATGTGTGCATCTATTTCTCAGTTCTTGATTTTCTACAGCATATTTTTTAGTGAAGATTTCAATTGTGAATATTTGTTAATTTTCATAAACAAATAAACAACTAACAGTTAGGAGAATAATAACCAATAATTGAAATCAAGAAATTTTCACATGGTTTCAGAGCATTGAAGATCATATCAGAGGCTCGGATCAATAGGAGCAATATTTGTAGTTTCAAAGGGATATCTAAGCATAAATTCTCCAAATCTACGCAGGTCAACCATGCAGTGTGGTTGCCTCGCAGAAATCGATTTCCAGAGGTAGAGTGGAAGAAAAAATTTAGTTTCCCAAAGCATAATTCCAACAAGAAATATATTTTTCGAATAGAGGATTCTGGTGAGAATATCAATTGATTCATTGAGAAAATCTAGGCACAGAATATTTTCAACAAGGGTTGCAGTCGCAGATCTACGCAAGGGCAAGAAAAGAAAAGCATACATAAAAGAAATTCCCAAAATTTCTCAGAGGATTTCTAGATCCCGTTTTCAGGAGGAATACGTAATTTTGAGAAGTAGTAGGTCATGGGTGTGTTGATGTTTAGTAGCTTGGGAGGTACTCAAAACCATAGGGTTTAGGTTTTGGAGGAAGGAGCACTAGAAATATGCTTTGTGGGCTTAGAACGCAAGCTTTGGGTTTTGTACCCAAAAATGTGGGGCCAAAAAAAAGAGGATTTAGAGTGATTTGATGCATGGAGATGGAAGAGCACCCTTAGAGGAACAAGGGGCAGCTTCAAGCACCATGATCGAAGGTCTACAATAGGAGATATAAATTTTTGTTTATATGTGAGGAAAAAAGTGACATAAAAGATAGGTCGGCTTGGCTAGTATGAAGTCACTTGTTGGGTTAGTCATTGGCTTAAGAGAGCATATAAATAGATGAGTTGTGAGACCTCAAAGGAGTATCCAAGTGCATCAAAAATTAAGGAAGCACATATGAACTTGGTCGCAGATCAGGAGAAACTCAAGTGAAGGAGGAGGGCACAAGTTCTTGGGCTTTTTCATGATTGTCTTGGGTGTCGAGTAGGGTCTAGCAGCAAGACGAGTAGGAGAGGACTAAATCTAGGTTTCTTTGGAATTCCTTGGTGACACATATATCTAAATTTTGAGGATCGTAGTGATTCTGAAGAAATTGCAAGTGCATCGAGCTTGAGTAGGGAAGATTCAACAGGGTTGAAAGCCTTGTTTTAGGAAGTTATAAGTTCAGATCTCTGGTGGAAGCAGGTTCGCAATTGTAGAAGGGATTTGGGAGTGTTTGGAGGAGGATAATAAGGATTGTTAGCAGCCCTAACTAGGTAGCCAAAACTACAACAATATACATCATTCTGGAAGTGAAATAAAGTTATGTTCTGATGTGTTTCAAGTTTTTTTTATGCTAGAGGATAGGTTATCCTATTGGAGGACATATTTTTTAAGAATATTGTGGTTTTTAGAGGGAAAAAAGTAGGTGCTCAAGGTAGCCCTAGTTTAGTTGCCAAGAAAGACATTGACAATAGTGAGGAAGGGTGAATATTTTTTGAGCTCGGGACTAATTCTTGAAGGACAAAGAAAGGAGGTCAAGGGAGAATATCTCATCAGCACAAGTTCATTGGTGGAGAATGACTTCTAGTAGTGATAGGTGGTAGCACTCCTGCCCTATGTTTGTCTTCATTGGTGCAACACAGGAATATAATAGTATGAAGAAGTCCCTAAGTAATTAAGGAGCAGTAGTGGGTAAGAAGTCTCAAAAGTGTTGTGACCTTGAAGGACTAAGGATAATCTAGTGATAGTGAAGACCCTATGTGTTGTTTGTAGATGGAATTATGATCAACTAGAGGATATATTGGAGATTTGAGTTCAATGGCCTAAAGGATTTGGCACATTGATAGAGGAAGTGCTTTAGAACGGAAGCGAAGGACACGCAGTGTGTCCAACATCAGTTAGATGATTAGTGTCTCGTGTTCTTGTATTCTTGTACTAGTGGATATATGAGGGCCATTACCCCTGGTATGGGAGCCATAGAAAATTGTATTCTCAGTTTGATTGATATAACAAAGTTGGTTTATTTTAAAATTGTGAAAAAAAATTTACATTTTGTGCACTAGTGGATTTACTATTGTATATGGTTCCATTATGCAAAGTAGTTTGTTGTGATACTTGGATTGGTAGTGTTAGTGATTCTAATATTTTAACCTAGACTCCAGTATCGTGGAAAAACAACGGTGATTTTAGAAATTTCAAGCTACAGAGGTTATAGTTCATCTTTCAGACACCGAAGAAGGACATATGGAAGGTAGAGTGAGTAATCTTAGTGAGCAGCTAAAGGTAGTAGATTAGTCAAAGAAGGATTTGCGGAGGGAGATTTGTTCATTCCTAAGGGAGTGTGAGCAGCAAAAGAGAGGCCAAGCAGGGAAGAGAAGGAGAGTTCTAGTTTCAACCTCCAGTTATTTTAGTTTCATAAAGATGGCCACAGTAGGTCTCAGAAATCAAGATGGAATTGACGAAGCCTCAAACTTTGGTGTTTCGAAGGCTAGGATGCAATTCCTTTTGGATGAGCATGGCTAGAAGGAGTTTGTGACGACAATCGTAGTTGTACTGGCATAACCTATCCAATTCCATGAGTATAGGAAGGATATGGCCAAGGAGAAGAGGATGGTCCTCGATGAAGTTAAATACCATATTGTCCCACATATTGTTGAAAAGAGTACAAAAAAGGAAATGTGGGATTTCATTGTAAAGCTATACTAGGATCCATATGAAAGTTGGAAAATGATTTTCAAGGAGAATTTTAGGACCACAAAATATGAAAAAGGGTGAAGGTATGACTCCCTATATCACCAAAATTTAGAATGTCTGAGAGGAGCTAGCAGTTGTAGGAGAGAAACCATAAGACGGTGAATTTATGTGAATAGCTATGAATGGGTTTACCTAATATTTGGAAATGTTTGTTCAGGGAATCAATAGATGAGACAAATTTCTAGATTGGGAATGCCTTTGGAGTGCCTTGAAACAATAGGATCTAAGGCTCACCCTTGTCTAGGGTACTATCAGCAACAGTAGCAAAGGGTGGAAATTAGAGAAGGAGGAGGAGAATGTAGTCTTGTCTAGTAAGGGAAAGGCGAAGAAGGGTCCCAGTCAGGGACAAAGCTCAAAGAGACGCGAAACTAAGAAAAAGGACATGTCGAAGGTAAAATTCTTCAGATCATCTGAGTTTGGTCACTATTCCACCCAGTGTCCCAAGAGAAAGAAGGCCAAGAAGGGGGAGTGTTGGAAATGTAACTAGTTTCGATCCTCATAATTGTTGTTTTACTGATTTCATGATCCATATTGATGGCCACTCGCCTATTCCACTTGGACCCCCACCATTATTTATTTCAGTTTTTCAGATTCCTTAATTGTATCACAATTTACTATTTTTGGGATTTTTTCGGGTCTTGAACTTCCAGAGCCGTTTTGAGGCCCTAAACGACGCTTCTTGGGAAACTCGAGATCAACATGGGTCTTTGAACGATCTTGATCACTCTAAAGTTGTATTCCTCGGATATATATTTATAACAAGGTATTGTGCATCAAACGAAGATCGTATGCCAAAGTTACGTCCCCGAGAAGTTGATGTACCAATTTATCCAAACGGGGCCCATAGTTTTGGCACTTCATCTCCTAGGGTTAGGTTTATGTATGTTTAGTGTTTTCCATTATTTATCAATAATAAAAATGCCTTCGATCCTCATTGTAACACATCTCAGAGGCATGTATCTGCCACATCTTTTCTCAGAGATAAGTTACCGTCGCCCGAGCTAGTTTAATTTTCCATTCTATCTATAAGCATTTTTCAGTATTTGATATTAATGAAAGGAAGTTTTATTCTTGCTGCATCTCTGCATTGGTGTTTATTTTTTTATTTTATTACGTTTGTGCATAATTCTAAATTAGTGGTATCAGAGCAGTATTCTCTTCCTTGATCATTCTTTGCATGTCCCTAACGAGGTCGGTGTATAAGGATTTAGGGCTCAATCTGGATGAACCTTTGCAAGATCGGCCTAGAAAACCCCGAAGGACTCCCATGGCAACAGAAAAGAAAGATGAGGGAGCAGGAGATACTATCAAAATGTTGGTCGAGGAGGCCCTTGAGAAACAAAGGAAAATGATGATGGATAACTTTTCCCAGATCCTTCAACGGCTACCCATCGGCGGCATACATTCATCTAACAGCCACTCTGGAGGCGCCACTTCTTTTAAGGTACAAGTAAACTTTGACATTCCCGTATTTGAGGGCCAAATAGATGTAGATGTCGTAGATATTTGGTTGAATATATTAGAACGATATTTCTTGGTTCATGAATTTTCCAATCGGAAAAAGATTACTTTTTCACTCCTCAAAGTCGCCTCCCATGTCAAGGATTGGTGGGAAACCTACTGTGAGAGAAAGGAAGAGAAGGAAACCTCCATGTTCTCTGTCACACCCACTTCGAATTCTTTCTGAGACGCCATAAAGGAACAATATTATCTTGTGTGGAGCTATGAGGATAAGTACATACAATGGAATACGCTGCAATAGCAAAGGGATCAATATGTGAATGAGCTAATGAATCTGGTCCATACCCTATGCACAAAGTTGGGTATCAAAGATTTGAAGAAACATTTGGTGTTGAAGTACCATAGTTATCTGCAAAGATACATTCAGGAGGAAATGGAGTTCCTCAACATCTCCTCGCTTGGTGCATCATACCGATATGCTTCCAATCATGAATAATTCAAACAAAAGAACCCAGACTTTGGATCTATGAATCAAAAGCAAGGGAAAGGTGCCCCCAAACCACAAAAAAAAGGACAAAGCCAAGGCGGGGTGGCCCAGGAAAACCTGCAAAAGGCGCAAGTGAAGAACAACACTACAAAGCCAATGAAGGACATAGTAAAGTGGTGTGAGTTCCATAAGAGCTCCACTCACAACACAAGTCAGTGTCGGGCCAAGCAGTCACTGGTAGTCGAGCCGAAGGATTCCGAACATTAGGGGAATTTTGAAGTCTAAAATGGGCCTCCTAAGAAAATGGTACAACCAAAATAAAATTTATAAGAACCAATAGTATTCAATATGATGATGTCAACCATGGGGGATGATTCACCATTTTTGGAGTAAAAAAGTAAAAATAATAAAATAATAAAACTACTTTTTCAACTCGTATTTTCAAATTATCTCCTTAATTTTTTACTCAAATTTCAAGCAAGAGTACTCGTTGGATGCAAAACTTAATTCTTCATCCAAGGATTACCCATGTTACATACTTTTGATGGACCCTACTACACAGAAATTGAAAAATACATGAAAAAATGTGATTGTAATCAATTTTTTCATGTAGCAGGGTGCATTGAAAATATGGAACTTGGGTACTCCTTGGATGAGGAATCAAATTTTTCATCCAATGAGTGTTTCCGCTCAAAATTTGAGTAAACCCATAGTGATATAAGTTGAAAATAAGAGTTGAAAAAAAAAAAAATCTTTTTTCCCTCTAAAATTTGATGATGTAATCTAATCTTATTTTATTATTTCCACTATTTTTTATAATTTCCTTAAGAGGCCCATTTTAGACCTCAAAATTCCCCTAATTTTAGATGCATGTTTCGACTCTGAGTCAGAATCCGACAAGGGGAATGACAAAGGGAAGAATATTATCGATGCAAAGCCCAACGCCATTGTTGCCACCACCAAGATCCAGAAGGAGGAACCTAAAGATCCAGAGGAGGTGGAGCGCTTATTCCATTCCCATATGTGGGTGAATTTTTCCCCGCTGCAGTTCATTGTCGATGGCTAGAGCTAAAAAAATCTCATTTTAGCAGGGTTCGTGAAGCGGCTTGGCCTGCCGACCACGACACACCCATAGTCGTACACCATCGGATGGCTTCACCAAGGATGGGATCTTCACGTCAACTAGAAGTGGCGCCTTCCCTATAGCATCAAGCCCTTCACAGATGAGGTATTATGTGATATTTCTCCTCTTAATGTTTGTGATGTAGTATTAGGCCAACCATACTTGTGGAAGCGGCATTTTGTGTATGAGTCTAGGCCTCGTGTTGTTATTATTACTTTTGGAAAAAGTTGTACAGGATACCGGAGGTGGAGCCACCTACTGCCATATATTTGATCACTGCAAAACAATACAGTAAGCTCATTTCCAAAACCAGGAAATTTGTTTTCGTGATGATCCACCTTGAGGGCAAGAATAATAGTATAGCCACGACCTCTAGATAGGACTCCTCCACATGGCAACAACAAATGGACAAGGTCATGGAGGAGTACGGGGACATATTCACCTCACTCGCATTGGTACCTTTGCATTGCCAGGTCAAGCACTCCATTGATCTAACCCCAGGTGTGCTGCTACCCAATGAACCAATCTATTAGCTCTCTATTCTATAGAATGAAAAAATCAAGAGGTAGATTCAGGAGTTGTTGCAGAAAGGTCACATCCGGCCGAGTTCATCACCCTATGGGAGCCCGATCATTTTGGTGCAAAAGAAATATGGGACTTGGAGATTTTGTATTGACTATAGAGCGTTGAACAAGATCGCTATCCAGAATAGGTATCTAATCCCACTGATTGATAACCTTCTGTATCAAATCAAGGGGGGCCAAATATTTCAGCAAGATCGAATTGAATTCTGGGTATCACCAGGTACCAATCAAACCCTCTTATGTGTGGAAGTCTTCTTTCAAATCCAAGGAGGGCCTTTTTGAATGGTTTTCCATGCCATTCAGGTTGATGAATGCTCCCGCAACCTTCATGAGGATGATGGAAGACATCTTGCGACCATTCACCAACTCATTCATGGTGGTGTATTTGGATGACATCCTAATCTTCAGCTAGAGTTGGGAAGAGCACATATTGGCATGATGTAGGTTCAATATCTGGGATACATTATTGATGAGTGAGGGGTGCATGTGGACCCAGCCAATATCTAGGTCATCCGGGATTGGCCAACCCCAACCACTCTAACAAAGCTCCATAGCTTTCTAGGTCTTGCCAATTTCTACAGCAGGTTCGTGTTGGGGTTCTCTCATATCACTTGGCCTTTGAGTCAAGTCACCAAGGGAGGAGCGAAATCAAAATTATTTTGGTATGTATCTCAACAAAAGGCTTTCGCAGAGTTAAAGCAATGTCTTTTCTCTACACCAGTGCTCACATTACCAGACTCGCAACAACCATTTTAGATCGAGACATATGCCTCTGACTATGCTATTGTGGAAGTAATTACTCAGGAGGGGCATCCAATGGAATATCACAGTGAGACACTTTTGGACACAGTTTTTCCATTTTGTAGGCCTACCGACAATGGAAGCATTACATTTTGGGGAAGGAAACAGTCATCCACACAGATCATCGACCCCTACAGTTCATACAGAGAAAAGGGAAGTTGTGAAATGATCTCCATCATAAATGGTCCACATACCTGCAACAGTTCCATTTGAACATCAAGTACAAGAAGGGCAACACCAATAACGTTGCAAATTTCCTCAGTCAACGACCAATCATGGCGCTAACCACTGTGCTCAACTCTTGTGGGCACGAGACTTCTGGTTGGCCGCATCTCTACCAAAGTGATACAAAATTCGGAAACACATACCAGACGCTCTTGGAGGGTAAGCAAGTTCCAAATTTTCACCTCTAGGACGCACTGTTATGCCACTTGGGACACCTTTGTCTTCCTTCAAGCGAGTGTGCTAAGATGATTTGGGAAGCGCACTACAGTCGAGTCGCTGGTCATTTCGGGGTCGAGAAAATAGTGGCAGTACTGTAGAAGTATTTATATTGGCCAAACCTTCGACATGATGTTGGGAAGTACATCAGATCTTGCACTTCTTATGCCATTTCCAAACCAAAAATCAAGAAGAAAGGCCTATATACTCCATTTCCTACCCCAAGTAAACCTTGGGAATCCATCTCCATGGATTACATGTCGGGTCTTCCTTCTACCAAGCATGGCAATGACTGTGTTTTTGTGGTCATCAACAGATTCTCTAAAATGTCCATTATGGCGGCCTGCAAGAAGAATATCACAGCATAAGCCACTGCTAAACTCTTCTTTGAATGAGTATGGGTACACTGTGTGATCCCACAATCCATTATCTCAGATTAGGATAGTAGGTTCCTCAATACATTTTGGTCAAGTATCTGGTTGGTGTTGGACACCAAGCTCACTAAGTCCACATCTTTTCACCCCCAAATTGATGGCCAAATAGAAATCGTCAACAGGATGATCGTACACATTTTTCACATGTACAACTCGAAGAATCCATGCACATGGGATGAAAGAATCCCCTATGTCCAGCACATCTATAACCGGGTTCTCCACAGATCAACTAGCCACATCCCCTTTCAGTTGGGATTGGGATTCCAGCCACTATGTCCCATTGATGTGGCCATACCATTTGCAGCTACTTAGGTAGATTTCGCTCATTTCCAGTGCCGAAAAGACGAGAAACTTCATTGAGCATATTCATCACATCCACCATCAGGTTCACAACATCCTGGATAAGTGAAATTCCAAGTACAATTAGTGACATGATCAACATCGAGTGCCACACAAGTTTCAGGTGGGCGACAAAGTTTGGTTGAATTTGTAGAACACCTAAACGGAGCTCATTGAAAGCTCAGACCACTCTGATATGGGCCTCACTCCATTATCAAGGTTGTGGGAGACAATTATTTTGAGCTCAACATTCCCACATTCCTTTCCCTGTACCTAGTGTTCAATGTGGACCGACTTCAGCCATACTTTCCACCATTACTGGACACATCTGACATTGCATAACAACTCACACCAACATAATTAAGCCCCGATTGCATGGAGCAGGCCACAACTGATTGGACCATAGACACGCAGATCAAGAACACTCGACAGCAGAAGATCCAGTTGTAACAGGTTTTCAAAGCTAGCCAACTCCTACAGCAAGGCAAGAGGCTCACCACAAACCAGGTTCAGCAGAAGTTTCCTCATCTCATGGAGGAACTCAACGCAACGGGGACCATTGCTTCCTAAAAGGGGAGGACTGCTGTAGGTGGGTATTGGTCGCCATCCGCCTATTCCACTTGGGCCCCCACCATTGTTTCTTTCAGTTTTTCATTTTCCTTAATTGTAGCACAGTTTACTATTTTTGGCAATTTTTCAGATCCTAAACTTTTGGGGTTGTTTTGAGGCCCTAAACGACATTTTTTGGGAAAACCTGGCCCAACATCAATCAAAGACCGATGTCGGTCACTCAATTTGTAGTCCTTAGATAGATATTTCTAACGAGGTATTGTGCACGTCAAATAGAGATCATATGCGAAAGTTAAGTCCCCAGGAAGTTGATGTACCAATTTACCCAAACGGGGCCCATAGTTTTGTCACTTCGACTCCTAGGGTTACATTTTTGGATTTTTATGGTTTTCCATTGTTTCTAAATAATAAATAGGTCTTCGAGCCTCATTGTAACACATTTCAGAGGCATGTAGGCACCACATCTCTTCTCAGAGATCAGCTATCATCGCCCGAGCAACATTGTGTCTGTAAGTATTTTTCAGTATTTGATATTAATGAAATAAAGTGTTGTTATTGTTGCATCTTTGCGTTGATTTTTATTTTTGTGTTTTATTGTGTTCCTACATAAGTCTGGATTATTTCAATATGTATCTTATGTAACCAAAAAAAATTATTATTTTAAAGAATGGTTTCCATGCTCATTATTGACGGTCTTCTAGGTAAAATCATGTTCTTTATGCTTCTATGGATTGTTAGGCCATGGGATTTATTGTCATGAGTCAAGAATGTCAACATCATGATCATAAGACCCTTCCGAGCAAAATGTATCTTGAAAAAAAAATAGTCTAAAAAGTCCTAGAAACCTCAAAAGCACAAGTCGGCCCTGGCAAAGACAAGTCATCCTAGAGAGCAGCTATTCGACCTCTAGGAAAGTATATATATAAATACATCTTCGACATCATTTCACACACAAAACCAAAAATTTCTATATGCAATAGAATGATGAAGAAAGAAGAGTGAAGGACAAGGATTCAAGAAGAAAACCCTAGCAAAGGAAACAGGATGATTTTTGGGGAATTTTCTCTCACACGTGCGAATTTCTAGAGCAATTGCAGGGGCCGAAATTTTTCTAGTGACTACAAATCCAAAATTCTGTTGCAGGGGGCTGAAATTTTGAGATTACAACAGTTTTGGAAAGGTTTCTCTCTAGTTGATTTGATTTGACTTTGACCTCATGAAAGTTATCTTTAGAGGGATGACTTAGTGCTTGGAGAGGACTTGGTCTAGGGTTTACGTCTTTGTTGTCTCATTTGAAGCACATTCTATTATAAGAGAAGAGATTTTCCTGGGTTTTCCCCTTGGAGGGGTTTTTACCTGGCTTGGAGCCTAATATTTGTTTCCATTGTACTTACTATTTTTTATCTTGATATTTGTTTGATGAAAGTATAGAATTTAGAAACACAATAAGATAAACAAAGTTCATAAGAAATTATTAAGGAATAAGGAAAATTTTAATTAACATTACATTTTCTAACAAGGAGCAGCAGACAACAAATTTGGTGCAGATAGACGAGTTGACCTCCGGGTTGGAGGAGTTTGCATTGATAGTGGTTATACCTCCAGATAGAGGAGAAGTGTGCATGTTATGTGGAATATACAAATGCGGACAGAAGTATCTTCTTTATACCTAATGGCCTCGTTTAGAACAATAGAAACCAAAGAATATAATTTTTCCCTTAAAGTAATTGAACAATGAGATGAGGCTTACCTAGAATCTATCACAATATTCACTCTCTTCTTGGCTTGTACGCTCTAATCCTAACTCTTATTTCTATAATTATAACCTGCACATACAAACACAAGCCAAATATCTACGACATTTATGTAGCATTACCCAATCACGTCATTCAATGGATCAATGAGGCTTTGAAAATATGAATGTAAACATCATATATAGAAGAACAATGTACTCTTTGTATTAATAGAAATGGAGAGAGTTACAAACAAATATAGGAGTTGATCATGTAGAGAACTCCCCAAGTTGAATTTTCCTTCCTTGCCACAAAACATGCCTCTATGTCACCTCAATGCATGGAATGATGACTCTCTTAGCTTCAAGGTAGCAATATGAAGGTAATCAGTCTCCAAAATCCAACCCCTACCTTGTGGATGGTAGTAAATATATAGGAGAGGATGGTAGTTTAGGAATTATTATCCATTTACCAATCCACGATTGAGATCCATTCTTGATTGGAGGATGAGATCAATGGATAAGAGGTGAAATATCCAAGGTAGGATTAGATAGGATTTGAAGTTCTTATATAAGTTAAATGGTTGAAACATCTCCTGGAAGATTCTAGAAGAGGAAGCTTCGGGATTATTTTTATTTTTCCCGAGTTTCTAGAATCAACGCACCCCCAGCAAGGGACTACCTACCAATGATCAGTACATGTACGGAATGGAGAAACCTGTAGTGGATGCATGTTCCTAAGGGAACAAGGTGCGTTGGGGCTTAAAATCATGGAAATAAATCAGTTAAGCCCGGAAAATCAGGGATTTGGGAGATTCATGCCTAGGGATTTGTGTAGGGATGACGACATGGTGTTCATGGATGTTGATTGATCTAGTTTGCAGACCTATTAACCAGATATGAAAAAATGGCCTATTACATATTTCCCCCTAAGTTGATGATTGAATTGTTTTACTTTGTGAAAATTCCAGATCAAAAACAATCGGTCGAGATCATTATTTGTTGCAATACATTTACATATTGATATATTTGTTGAGGGAGGCATACCCATGCTCCGCACATAAGCTAATATTATAAGTACAATGATCAAAAATGCATGTCCACTAATGACAAATGGTGGACCCATGATTGAATTATTGTTTAATCATAGCCATAATACTTTGTAATCTTGTATCAATCCTGAAATCGCATCCGAGATGGATGAAACTAGATTTGGGGTCTTCTATCTAATTCATTAGATCATCCACATTAGGGGAATTTTGAGATCTAAAATGGGAATCTTAATGAAATTATAAAATAATAGAGGAAATAATAAAATAATATTAGATTACATCATCAAATTTTAGAGGGAAAAAAATAAAAAAACAATTTTTTCAACTCGTATTTTCAACTTATCTCCCTATGGGTTTACTAAAATTTCAAGCAGAAACATTCATTGGATGCATAATTTGATTCCTCGTCCAAGGAGTGCCCATGTTGCATACTTTAAATGGACCCTACTATACGAAAAATTAGAAATACATGAAAAATGTGATTGCAATCACGTTTTTTTCATGTATTTCTCATTTTTCGTGTAGCAGGGTCCATCAAAAGTATGCAACATGGGTACTCATTTTATGAGGAATTAAATTTTGCATCCAAATAGTGCTCCCACTCAAAATTTTAGTAAACATTTAGGGAGATAATTTGAAAATACAAATTGAAAAAGTAGTTTTATTATTTTTTTATTTTTTTACTCCAAAAATGGTGAATCATCCCCAATGGTTGACATCATCATATTGAATCCTATTGGTTCTTATAAAGTTTATTTTGGTTGTACATTTTTCTTAGGAGGCCCATTTTAGACCTCAAAATTCCCCTAATGATGTACGAGTCTAACCATGTGAATCAATGAGCTGATGTCGAACATGGTAGACACCATCTGATTACCAGCCAATGATGTAAGTCGTTAATAGGCGCAATCGAAACCAACAATGATGTTAATATCTCTCAAGGTACTAAAATACAATGTCTATGATGTAATGAATGATTTCAAGTTGAACACCACACATAATTTGTCTGTTGAAGGCCAATGATGAAAACATGTCACCGAGAGAAAGGAAAATTTCCATTGATGTATGCAAGTACCAAGGTACCAAAGAGAGTTTCTAAGTCAAATTCCTAGATAATGAGTTGATGTCGACAAGAAGTGACCCATCGCAGGAGGGCCTTGATGTATCCACCATCAACGACATGAAACGGGTATTGTGATTTGAGATAAAATTATGTAGATACGAAACTGGATCAGGAACGGTAGACATGGAATGAAGGCTTAAGAGTATTGTAGCATATATTGACTAAATTAATTCTCTTGAACATGTCAGTAACACTGAATGGATTTGACATCATTGACCCAAAACTGAAATTAAAGGGGCTTTGAAACGGTGTAATGAACCAAAAGACAAGAATATTTCCCAACCCAACAGCCACGAATATGAAGTGGAAGAGTGTCATGTTCAAGAGCAACTCGTTGCCATTAATAAGTGGAGTGCCCTATTTTCCAAATTTCCCCAACCGTTGATAGTTAGTACCTCTTTATTTTTTAACAATCTTGAGGAGAATAACATATGCTTGATCTATTAGGTCATCCTTCGGATGAATCCCTCTAAGTATGTTTAAAAAACCCTGAGAAGGAGTGGTTCGATCCAGCCATGATTGACGAGTCCATCATTTTTTGATGTTTTTACGAGTCCAACGAAGGTGAAAATCAACATATTTTTCAAGTTTAGAGAGTTTGAAAAATAGGAAAAAAAGAAAAATCCAAATGTTCATTTTTGTAGATAGTCCCTTAAGTCCGAAATAGAAGAAAATGATACCTAAGAAAACCTCTTAGCCATGATAGACTAAGGTATTCCTCTTTCGTAAATAGTCTATCTCAGTTCGGAAAAGGATTAAACTTATGTTGATTATATGTATTTCCATTTATTATAACAATTTCAAAAAGACAAGTGCTCGAAAATATTTTCATATTTTGGGAGTTTGAAAGAGTTGAAAGACGACTCCAGGGGTTTCCTTTTTCGTGAGTTTATAAATCCTGAAAAAGTGATAAAAGTGTGATCTTTGGTAAAAATGATTCATAGCACTACTAAATCCATTAAACCATTTTAGACCTACTCAAAACACCAGCAAAAGATTAAAAATACATGTTTCATGATAAAAATTGAATTATAATAGATCAAAACACTAAATATTAATAAAATAACAATGAGAATGACCATAAATAACCAAAATGACATTTCATTTTTACCATTTCACATTCACCGCTTGATGTTAGAGTTATACGTATTTTTTCCCTCCATCTTCTATAGCTGATTGCGGTCAACCCGGTGAATCATTTCAGGCATCATCACTTCCAGGTAGGAGCTAAAAAATTTCTCTTTCATTTCATGGTTGCATTTTGTGATTTCATGCACATTTTCTTAGTTTTTGAGGGCCCTGGGGATCTAAATCTTTGCCCTAGGATCAACGCACCCCTTAAAGGTTGAAAGGAGCGTTGCGATGGGATCATTTACACTAGGGGCAGTGTTGCAACACACTTTCTCCCTTTGGTGGGGTGCATTGAGCGCAAATCCCAACTTTGTTTCACCAGTTCCTCTCAAAAAAAAATCAAATTTTTTGCATGAAATGGTTTCTAATGAGTCTCCTTGTGATGTTTCAAGACTTCATTGGAACAAAATGGCTTTGATATGGAGGGGAAAAGAACATGAAAAACAAGATATGAATGCAGCAAATGACCCTGCTACCATCCAGGCATTAAGGAATTGTGGATTACTAAAATTCTTCTGGATTCCTGGAATGAGGCAACAGATGGAGCTACTAGAATATCTTGTGCATGCAAGGGATGTTCAAGCTCAAGAATTCATACTAGGAGCACATATGCTTGAAATGCATATTGGGGGCATACATTTATTGACTGGTATATCTAGGAGAGGTGCCCCGATCTCTTTTTCAGGCATGAGAAGGGGTGGAGAGATAATCAAATATTATGTTTTCGCTCATTGTAGACCTCGATCCCAGCCGACCAAGGATGGGAATATCAACATAAAAGATGTAGTATTATTTCCTTTAAGGATGATCCTATTCATTATTCCCATATTTTCCAAAATTTCTACACTACACGTGGCCAAAAGGTCATACATGCAGTACACTCTAGAATGTATAGAACCAACAGTTTTTAACTAGAGTGGGGGAGTATTGGTCAACATGAAAGATCAGTTGATTAAGGAAAAAGATGGATGATTGAAAAATTGTGGCCATGGTTCAATCTTGATCTCCTTTGCTTTAAAACAAATTTCATTTCTACAGCCTCAGCGTATCTCACTCGAGCCCATTGATCTGAGAGTCCCACAAGTGAGGAGCTGGGTGGATCTCATGTCTCGACATGCAGGTCTGTCAGTGATAAGATTCACACCAATATAATTCAAATGGCTGCGTAGGTAGCTCATTATGATAGAATATTATCCATACACAGGGGTGAATTTTCGTGGAGACCCTGAGCTCATGCTTCCTGATGGCGAGCGATGGGGTGCTATAGGTAGGATATCTTGACCATTTTTTATTTTTTATTTTTACAATTTTTTTGTGTTTTTTATGTATCTGAGAATAAAATATTTATTTGTACATGCATATATTGGTCTCTTTCAACCCTTGTATTCATCATATCTCCAAGGTGCGAAAGACCCATAGCGGACACTAGCATCAGCACAGGTTGTTGTAGCAAGATGAGATGTACTATGGGATCTCATTGTGGCTGAGACCCTAGCAAAGGTAGAGCGTCATATGGAGGGATTGACACATGGTATAGTTGAGACTGCAGTCGACCAACTTCCTATGAGACTGCAGCGACACACTATTGGAGTTCATGGTCGCATTAGTCGGCTACTACGAAAGATAGACTGTGTCGTGGCCTGTTACCATGAGCATTAAAATTAGTCTACTAGGAGGCTTATAACCATATTTGCATGTATATTTTTGTATATGATAGTTCATGTGGCCATATGTGTCTCAAGCACAAATTTTTTAAAACCAAACTCTTATATATATAGGCTTTAGTGTTTCTTGTGTTTATGTTATATCTTTCAATGGATGTGATGTGTATTGAAATTTATTTACATATGTCGCAAATTTCTATCTAGAGAATGATTAGAAAATGCATTTGCTAATGTGTTTAGATTTATAGAAATGTGTTGACATTGGATGAAATAAAAGTATCTTTATAGAAGACGAACCCTTAAGAACATACAAAGCATAATTGGACTTTTAAATGAATATACATTAGTCATTTGTAGTACTACAAGTTGTGAGTCAAGTTTGATAAACCATACAGCGGATATAATTTGAAATAGCATCAGACAATAGCTTTATCACTTCGCTATACCCAGCGATAGTATTGGTAGAGTGATCGATACAAATCCCTTGTAGACTCACTAACATATCATTTGGATCAAATATAACCCATGTTGCAGAGGATATATTTTGAGTACTACGACTAGTGCCATTAGCATAACCAACATATGGTTCAAGGGATATCGACATATCCAAACCAAATGCAAACGGGATTAACAAAAAACTAAGTAAACTCTGAAGGTACACACTGCAAACAAATTTAACACACATATATACAACATGTACATAGTGCACTATGCAAAAATAAAACATAGTATTTCTTAAGATACAACCCATTTCTAGGTTATGCCAGTGGAACTCCATCAAAATTGGCTAGCTCATAGGCCCCTTTAGCAAGAACACATTTGACAATATATAGACCTAGCCACATGGGCTCTAACTTTCCTGAGCCTAATTTATTAGGCTCTTGGTCATATAGTAGAACAAGGTCTCCTTCCAAGAAGACACGAGGCTTGCTCCTTGATACGTTTCTTATGGGCTTCATCTACCATGGCCATATCACGTCGGGTATCATCTAAGCGCGTCAGATGTAAGAGACGCTCCTCTTCTACGGAAGTGGCAGGAATAAGTTCTACAACAAGTTTCAGTGATGGAATTTCACATTCAACCGGAAGGATAGATTCCAGACCATAAAGCAATTGGAATAGATTAAATCTGGTAACAGTCCTAACGGAGGTTCAGTACGCCCACAAGGTAGCATAACAAATCAAATGTCAGTCCCCCCTATGAACCCCTATAATACCTTGAAGCATCATTTTGAGAACCTTATTAACAGCCTCAACTTTCCCATTCACCTGAGGGTAGTAGGGAGTGGAAATTTTGTGGGAGATTCCCATCTAAGCAGTTAGTTTGGACATCATGTGATTACGAAAAAAATTTCCATGGTCTGTAACTATGGCTTGTGGAACACCAAACTGTGCAATGACATGGTTAAAGAAAAAATAAGCAGTTGTTTCGTTGGTATTGTTAAATGTAGGCATCACCTCGGCCCATTCGGTAAAGTAATCTACCACTATGATGATATAGCCATGCCCCCCAGTCCAGTGAGGGTTAAATGTCATGAAATCGATACCCCATTTTGCAAAATACCTATGGCGATAACAGGATGCAAAGGAGCGGGCGAATCATGGGTCTTACGATCGTAAATCTATCATGCATGGCACTTCTAGACAACAAGAATACAATCGTGAAATATGGTACGAAAAAATTAACCCACACGCAAGATCTTTTGTGCAGTGGTGTAACCAGATAAATGACCGCCACATGCCCGAGAGTGGCATTCATTTAAGACTTTCTCGGCCTCCTCATGTGTGAGGCATATTCGAAAAACAATATCGATATCGCAAGGATAAAGGGTGTCACCAATGATGATGTAATTCTTGGCTTGAAATCGAATATGTTTTCGTTCATGGCGAGAGGTATCGGAATAGAAAGTCTGGGTTTGGAGATATATAAGAATGTCTCCATAACATGGGTTTGATGACGAGATCATAAACAACGACTCGTCTGAAGGTCGCATATCATCTGAGAAAAAACTAAGGATTTCTTTGACTTGGATTTTATGAATTCCAAATAAAAATCCTGCAGGATGATGATCCATTTGGAGTATTTTCCCCCCAACAATTGATGTGACAAAATGTATGTCATAGGGTTGCAATCTAAAATGACCATAGTTTTATGGAGAAAGATATAGTGGTGAAATATTTAGACAGCCATTGAAGCTAAATTTTCGACATGAGTGTACTTGACCTCAGTATCGTTAAGATTCTAACTCAAGTAATAGATAGGACACTCAGTCCCTACATTGTCCTCTTGGACCAATACCATTGCAATGGTAGTACTGTAGTGGCAAGATACAGGAAATAATCGCACTGGTAATTTGGGGGATATAATAAGGATTCCTAAATCAGTACATATTTCAAGGCATCAAACGTTTTTTGAGCAGTGTCATCCCAATCGAAGGGAACCCCTTTCTTTAAAATATGAGTGAATCCTTTGTTCAATTCGGCATAATTAGGGACAAAGCTCCGTAGAAAGTTAGCCTTCCCTTCGATTCATTGTAGCTGAAGGAGGGAAGGAGCAGGAAGATCGATGATCACCTGAACTTTCAAAGGATCGATATGAATTCCATGTTTTGAAACAACAAAACCAAGAAGTCAATCAGAACTAACACAAAACACACATTTGTGAGGATTGAGTCGAATATTATAATGTCTACATAGTAAAAATATGGCCCTAAGATGCATCGGGTGATCAGCCTGATGTTTCGAGTGAGCGAGAAAATCATCCAAATAAGGTTGCACGATATGTTTGATGTCGTGGAAGGCATAATACATTTCCCTCTGAAATGTAGCCCCAACATTCTTTAATCCAAAAGGGAATTTTTGATATGCAAATGTGCCCCAGGAAAAAAAAAATGAAGTTTTAGGTAGGTCTGTTGGGATACTGTTGATTTGATTATAGCCGTAGAAACCGTCCATAAAAGAAAATATCTCACAACTAGCATAGTCATTAACAATTTGGTCTATGAACAGGGTGGGGTAATTTTTTTTTGGACAAGCGTGGTTTACATCTTGATAATCGACACACACATGAATTTTCCCATGTTTCTTCATGACAGGAACAATATTTGACACCCAATCAGTTAAAGATGCTAGGTAGATGAAACCATCACGTAGAAGTTTTTCAACTTCATCTTTAATCGTGGAATCCTTCTTGGGATGGATCAGATGGAGACATTGTCGAACTAGTTCGGCACCAATATTTTGATTTCATGTACCACGATGTTTTAATTGATACCTGGAATTTACTCATAAAACCAGGCGAAGAAATATTGAAATTCCTGGAATAGGGCTTTATAGGTCTTAATCGCATCTAGAGAGCAAGACGCACTGAGGTGTATACTCTCGACAATGTCTGGTTTGGTCGCAATATCGAGAGGGATAGTCTCTTTAATATTCGATGGGTTCTTCTCAAAATCGGCTTCATGAATTGATATGGAATTCGTAAATAACTCGACGATATTGGGTTGATATAGGTCACTTAGATTATCCTTGACAGAATCTAGTAAGGAGGAACGATGGTGATGATCATCCCATGGCACATCATTTGCATCATGATCTCCATGATGCTCTCATCGGTAGGAAATGTGTGAAAGAAAATATTAGAGGATGTGCCATAATCCAATGAATGATCAACCCAATTTATCGAAGAAGAGAGATCGAAACAAGTTGCACAAGCTAAATAAATGGCTTCATATTCAAGCTTGGTGGGGATAAGCAGCATACCATCACCAAAATGGTCAATATTAGTCTCATTTGGTACTATCCAAGGGTCAGCTAGAATAGTAGAAGAAGATATCATATTGATATAGGTAACCGAAGGAGAGTTGTCGGGAAGTGAAGGAGGAGGAAGAAAAAAGGTTTCAATGAGAGAGGAGTCCTTAAGCAGTCCAACCCTGACCTGTTGATATGGGTGTATAGTTTCCCCTATGAGAGGGACACTTCGAGTAACTTGAGAACTAGAGGTAAAGAAAGTGAGTTGATCGATGGCTACTATATTTCCTTTATGAGGAAAATCAATCATTCATAAATAAGTTGAAACGATAGCAGTCATGGCGTAAACCCATGTGCGATCCAACAGAATATTATAGTCTATCGGTCCATCAATAACTTTGACTTCTATGGATGCGGATTTACCTCCTAATTATACATGTAATGAATTTAAAATTCCACAAGGTTTATAAGTTCTTTCATCAAAAGACTTCAAGGTGGTCGGTGATTGACTTAATTGAGGAGAACCAATGACCTTCCAACAAGATAAGGACATAATACAGGTTGAGGCTCCCTTGTCCACAATAGAACGATGGATTTTCTTACCGTGAATAACAACCTGGATCATGAAAGCTAATTGGGCCAGAAGTAGAGGAGAATAGTTCTCATTATTGAATATGACTAGATTGGAATCTAAAGCATCAATACATTTTATAGCAGAAAGCAAAGCCTTCTTCTGGGTGGGACAGTTTTGCAACACCTCAAGAGTGGACATGGCAGATGGAGACTAGGCCAAGTCCTCAACTACATTATAATTTTGAGCAGCACTCGCACGAGGGTTGAAATCATATTTATGAATAATGTCTTTGGGAGGCTTAATGGTTAATTTCGTAGGAATCGTAGGCAGAGTAGGATCTGATGTAAACACAGCCGAACTGGTAGGTTGATCAATAGCCTGACTGTGTGGGGGATTCATATTACCATAGTATTTACTTAGGGTGGCCACCATAACATCATATTTTGAGTTAGCGAAGGAAAGAATTAAAACCAAGTTAGAGGAAATAGGGTCTCGAGCAACTATATGAGTCTCCTAATTTGGAAACAGATCAATCAACATAGCGGGTGAAGTAGAATATTTCAAGAGTTGGTTCATTTCTGCTCGGTGGGAATAGTCACCAGTGAAGCGCTCCTCATTACAGATCAAACATGGATAACAAGGTTTATGTTTTTTGTCAGAAGACTGATTTTTTTGTTTATCTTGCGGAGGATAATATTTCTTATTCTTACCTTTTCCTTTCTTCTTACTTCCTGGTTGTTGTTGAGATTTTCCTTTATTGGATTGAACAGCATTGATCTTAGGATTAGAAGCCGCAGGAGGAGTGGATGGCGGGTTTCGGGAAATCGCAGCAAGAGCAGCACCATATGGTTTACTCTCTGACTGCGTGTCAGAATAACCAATCATGCCATCAGTAATATGTGATTCTTTACCTTGAGGTTGAACAACAGTGTTGGATGGTCTCGGAGCATTTGGAGTTTTCTCGTAAAGCGTGCCAAATTGGGTATAAATGAGATCCAAATACTAGGCACGAGAAAATACTTGCTCTTTAGTCACAACTCTACCCTTAGCTACATCCTCTATGATAGATGGTAACATAGATTTAATGAACCATTTTGCTAACAATTGATCAAGAACACACGTTTTAACCAATCGATAACGGCGTCGCCATTCATGAATATGACTGAGAATGTGAGTAGCATTATTTTGTTTGAAATTGGTTAAAATTTGTGTTCTAGTTTCATACCATATGGGTAACTAGAAATGTGTTAGGAATGTAGTGGCTAAGGAGCTAAAGCTATTGAACAAAGCTCTAAGTAGTTCAATATGCCATTTAATTGCCGAACCAGTAAGTGTGTGTTGGAAAATATGTAAACGAATAGAATCATCATTGAGGGAGTTAGAAGAACACCACAAATGATAAGTCATGATGTGCTTGGATGGGTCTTCTCTAGGATTCCCATTGAAATTTGGGATATCAGAAGGAAATTTCATGGGAATTATCAGCCACCAAGGAGAATGAGCAATGGGATCATTGGTGAGCCAAGTTAAATCTGACAATTCAAGAGTTTCCGCAAAAGGAAACTGCCTATCAAAATCTGGTGGAGGATACATTAGATAAGATGGGATACCCTGAGAAACAAGTATTTGTGCTCCATGATAAGCAGAGTTCGGATAAAGTGGAACTTGGGTCCCATAATAGGGAGGATTCTTATAACCAAAATACGCATAACCTTTTTGTCCAGATCCAGGAATGGTTGTGTTTGGATTTGTTGGCCTTGATAAGGCACGTAAGGGATACCCTAATAGGTTGATATTTTTTCCCTATGGGATTCTGCATCATCCCAACATAAGGTGGATTCAGTGGTGGTTGCGCCATACCATATGCAGTTTATCTTACAGGAATTTGAAGAATACCTTGTCCAAGTGGTTGAGATTGTAAGCTACCTTGTAAAGGCTGGGTAAATGGGACATGGGAGGTACCAGATACCGATGGAATCAATTGAGTCATAGATGTAGCCTGTAAAGGTGGGCTTACATTGATTTGAGATTGTTTAGATATGGATTGATAGGTCGAAATTTGGGATGCAGATGGCACAGGTTGAGAAATTAACGACGGATTCACATACGAACCAGGTTGTGCGGGCAAAGTAGGTTTCCAAACATTAGCAGCCATCCCAGGAGATGAAGAATTCAAATAATGTTGAGCACTAATCTGTCGTATACCGATGACGAGTTGCTTCCTACCAAAGGAGGAGGGGCTGATGGAGGCAACTGGCCCCCAGATGGAGGGCACCCAACATAAGGAGAATAGGGTTGTTGTAGGTACCCATTCCAACTAACATAAGGGCTAGCATGTTGTTCAATTGTAGGTGTAGGTGGAGAAGGAGCAGACTGTATAGTGTTCATTAAAGGAGTTCCATATGGAATTCTAGAAGTAGATAACACGGGAGAGGTCCATAGACTAGATGCTACACTAGAGAAGGCACCATACAACGATTGATAACCAGGTGGGACAGACAGGCCACCATACAAATGGTCTCTGGCAATGTCACAAACATGGATGAGTAGCAACATTGGTTGTCTCAACCATATTAGTGTATGTAGGTTGGGAAACCATAGCAGATTCAATCATGGTTAACGGTCCCAAAGATGATTGTCGCGAGAAACTCAGGGGTGAGTTGAAAGGAAAAGAATCAGATAAAGGAGCTTACGATGGAGTTTGAGGAGGAAGAGGATAAATCTGATAAAGATGATGGAGCCCTCTCAAATGAACAGGAGAAGAGAGACAAGGTTATTCCTGTGGGATCTCTTCAATACTCACAAGACCAATTGGAAGAAGAGACGAAGGAAGAGAAGAGGAAGGTCCTGAAGTAATAAGTGAATATGGATGAGCTACCTCGAGTTGTAGGGTGTATGATTTAGTGAAGTCATGCTCAATAACCTTAGGAAACGAAGTATCAGGTGATTTTGTTTCGACTGTATCAGTGTCACCAACATAGGAAGAAGTAATCTCGAGCTCAGTACTCACAAGGAAGGATTATTCTAGTAGATCAATTTCAGGAAGTGGACCAAAAGTAGTTCCCAAAGTTCCTGATTTAGTAGTTTGTGTCTTCTTCTGCTTATAAAGGTGTCCATGAGTTGCCTCTGGTGGAAGAGGAGGCTTATTTTTCATTCTACGTGAACGACAGAGGGTAGGGTGTTGTTCTTCCACGTTGGATTGATAAATTTT
Source organism: Pinus albicaulis (assembly GCA_034641835.2). Lineage (NCBI taxonomy): Eukaryota > Viridiplantae > Streptophyta > Pinopsida > Pinales > Pinaceae > Pinus > Pinus albicaulis. The sequence continues at coordinate 391,560,656 of CM076575.1, forward strand.
AACAATTAACACAAAATATGAAGCAAAAAAGGGGTAAACTAGGCATGAAGTTTTACCAAGCAACTGTGAATTGCAATATACAACCTAGGAGAACCAAGGATTTATGTACGGGCAGGAAATTTCCCCGAATGTTGTGTTTGGTGTATCACAATATACAAGGTGGCCGACTCGGTTACCTATGGCGAGGATAGCAACCTATGGTGGACTTCCAAAATATATTTGACGGTATGTGGAAGTGCAGTATGTGTTAGTGTTGTCTAATGTGTAATCGTACAATGAGAGTGTTCCCATATATTTTTCATGCTTGGATTTCCATCCAATATACCCAAAGGTACGTGGAGAACGGTCTGATACACTTACGTACACAAAATGATATTTCACCCCCGGGATGTAATGCTGGCAAAAAACGGCAACTCCTATGTTTATAAACGTCGGAACACATCTCTAGCCTAAACCTCTAAATTTTTGTGTTAATGTTACAAATGCTCCTTAGGTTGATTCAATAAATTGTAATGTTTATCTTCAATTAGGTTTCCATTTCATGGCTCACTGCGAATTTCACCTGGATATCCTAAAATGCAAGCTAGCATAAAGAAATGAAACTTTCCTTTTCAATGAAAAGTTATCTAAAGGAGGGAAGAGAAAAAAGAGTACGTAGCATACAAAATGCAGCAAACAATATGCTAAGTGAAATTCCCTTAAATGAAATTGTTCTAATTCCAATTCACACACAAAACCCTATATGTCAATGCAAAGAGATTTATATTTTTAATTCCACTTAATTTTCAAATGAGAGAAAATTAAGATACATGTATAATCATTGATAAAATAAATTATTCATAACGATGACTAAAACACCAATTCTTTCAAGCATTCAATGATCAAAAAAATCAGTTTGCTAATGACCTGATAACAAGAACAAAGAAAAATCTAAACAAATTCTCATCAAAGGCACACAAAACCAAAACCAAACAAGATGGAGGCCTCTGAGAGACCAAAAGACACTCAAGGACACAAGGAAGATCAACTGGAACAAATTTGAACAAAGATAAAATCACAAGAAGGCGCTAGTGCTAGAAGGGCACCAATGCTCTGCAACGCAGGTGAGAGAGGGCTAAGATGCACTACAACGCTCTGTCTCCAAACCAAGGGGGGCGTTGATCAAAAAACTCCAAGTTCCAACACAAAAAATGAAACTGAAGCTCAATGAAATGTCTTCCTAGCGTCGATTCAAACTGAGTGAGACAGTGAAGGTATGAACAAGAGGAAAAACAAGTACTAAGGACAAGGAAAACACCAAGGGAATAAATTGATCCCCAACATAATCGCTAATTTTTTATGTAAAATCTCTGACTACGAACAGAAGTATCTTCCATAGACCTAATGGCCTGGCTATAACAATAGAAAACAAAGAATATAATGTTTCCCTTAAAGTAATTGAACAATGAGATGAGGTTTACCTGGAATCTGTTGCAAGCTTCACTCTCTTCTTGGCTTGTACGCTCCAATCCTAGCTCTGATTGCTATAATTAGAACCTGCACATACAAACACAACAAGCCAAGTGTCTACGACATCTATGTAGCATTATCCAATCACTTCATTCAATGGATCAACGAGACATTGAAACATTTGAATGTAAACATCATATATAGGAAAACAATGTACTCTTTGTATTAATAGAAATGGAGAGAGTTACAAACAAATATAGGAGTTGATCATGTAGAGAACTCCCCAAGTTGACTTGTCCTTCCTTGCCACAAAGCACACCTCAATGCATGGAATGATGACTCTCTTAGATTCAAAGCAGCAGGATGAGGGTAATTAATCTCCAAAATCCAACCCCTAGCTTGTGTATGGCAGTAAATATATTGGAGAGGATGGTAGTTTAAGAATTCTTATCCATTTACCAATATAGGCTTGAGATCGATTCTTGAAGGGAGGATGAGCTCAAGGGATAAGAGGTGAAATCTCCAAGGTAGGATTAGATAGGATTCGAAGTTCTTATCCAAGGTAAATGGTTGAAACAACTCTTGGAAGCTTCTGGAAGAGGAAGCTTCAAGATTCTTTTTATTTTTCCCGAATTTCTAGAATCAGTGCACCCCCAGCAACGGACAACTTGCTAATGATCAGTGCAGTTGCATAATGGAGCAACCTGCACTAACGTAGGTTCCTAAGGGAAGAGGGTGCATTGGGCCTTAAAATCATGGAAATGAAGCAGTTAAGCCCAGAAACTCAGGGATTATGGAGATTCATGCCTAGGGATTTGTGTAGGGATGATGACAAGGTATTCATGGATTTTGATTGATCCAGTTTGCAAGCCCATTGACCAGATGTGAAAAAATGGCCTATAACAGTGTGGCTTCAAATTTGTAGGATCGGGCATGGTCCAAGGAGGCACAACATCAGACAGTTGTTTCCTCGTGGATCATTACCTTGGCTGGGTGGGGGGCACAATATTTAGTAGCAGGAGGAACATGATGTCAACAAGCGTAGTCATACCTTGAGGGGTAGTGCAGAGCTAGTTGCAATCAAATACTAGTTGGGCGCAGTATGATACTCAGTAGACAAAGAAAATATATTTGAAATTAGAAACTCAAGGGACAGTTACATAAGCTAGTTATATGAACAATAGATCAATTCTCAGTTACAGCAGCAATAACAACATGAGATTAGATGCAGCACAGACATTGTTGGTAGTGCAAGGAGGCACATTGTAGTGTCAACAACAACGCAAATGCAGATTGGTTCAGCTACAAGGGTAGCAGGCGAATCAGAGTATGTGCAGTAGCTTGGTGGACAGTGAAATTGTGTTGCAGATGTCAACGGCAACAGCATTTTACAACTACAGAGGAGAGATGTTGAAGTGCAGAGAACACCTTCCTCACTAAGAGGGAGTGTTATTTTTTATTGTTTTGGAAGCATCGAACAGGTATTCTAGTCCCAATTTCTGTCTAAGAGGTTAAGGGACACTAGATCTCCAAAACCCATAAAAGGTTTTGCAAGATAAGCTTGTGAAATGCCTTAATTAAATTAATTAGCCCTCATTTAAAAAATTCCTAAGTCTAACTTAGGAAAACAAGTTAATTAAAGAGGTCGACTTATGCTCTAAAGACTTTCTACAAAATTACTTAGATAAAGTCTAAGATGATCTTAGTCGTTGACAAGGATCAAATCATGGTAGTTGAACCTCCAATGAGAGATTATAAGAGCAATTCGATGGGATGGAGAGAGACACAAGAGGGGAGCGCGTTTCCTTGGCATATTGATTTATCTAGTTGCCATGATTCAACAAGGAAGAGAGTTCGAGGCAGAGAAGGAGAGCACCAATGATTAAGGGAGAAACAGAGGATATTTATACAGAGTTTCCCAACAATTTTCGAGTGCCAGAGAGGCGGGAGAAGGGAGGCCAAAATTATTCTACAGAGAGGCCAAATAGCCAGTGCGAGCAGCCCCAAACCCCAATGCTAGTTGTCAAAGAGAGGTTGTTTTAGTTGTTCGAGGCTTGAAAGATCATCCGGAAGGCAGAGATAATTTTTCCAGAGGCAAAGGGAGGCAATATGGCTCACCAAGTACCAGCTAGCAAGCCATACGAATTTCCCAAGCCAGGCAGTGCGAATTCCAGGCAGGCCAAGTTGCCAGTGAGAGGGTTCGAGCAAGCCAAAGGGAGGCCATATTAATTGCAGAAGGGAGAAAATTTCTCTGAGATATTTTGCCATATATTTTCCAAAGGATAGCCATTTGGGTATCCAATTGTAATAATTTCCAAATTGCCGCATAATAAAATAAACCCTCATCTGTTACAGCGGTTTTCCCTTTAGGGTTTTTTCAAGGACTTTAGACCAAAAATTATTGTGTTGATATTTATTGTGTATGTGCATCTATTTCTCAGTCCCTAATTTTATTTTTCTGCGACGTATTTTTTGGTGAAGATTGCAATTTTGAATTATTCGTTAATTGTCGTAAACAATTAAACTTCTAACAGTTAGGAGAATAATATCCAGCGATTGCAATCAAGGAATTTTCACATAAGGTGCCACATCAAATTCCAACCTATCCTACTTGCCTCCCAATTTCATCAAGCCAAAACTATGACAACAATCCAATCCAACATATGCTCCTAAAGGAGTAGCACAAGGCCTAAAATAAGGGGGAAAGAAAATAATATCATACAAGCCAAAGGTCCCCAGTACCCTACATCTTTGTTTTGCAATCATCAAGGAATGTTGAAACAAGACCTATTAGGAGGTAGAGCCCTCAATGCACATTGTTTCTAACTAGTAGGACCTAAAGTGCATGCATTATCAATTGTCACATTTTACATCATTAGATGCATTTGGATCAAAAGGACTGCAAGCCCTACTTGAGTGCACTATCTAAATAGCTTTAAAGAGAATCTGCCTTAGTACGGGATAAATGGAGATCCTGAAATATTAATAAATTCCCTTGGTTTGATGATTAAGCAGAAAAGTGGCGGAAAAATGGCTCTGAGGTTTTTCGTCTCGCATTGCGACCTCTTGAGGTCAGATATTAGCGTTTTTATCTGCAGGTCTATCTCTTTGTGAGTCTGCCACAACGGTCTCGATGCTCTGCTCTTCGGTTAGCCACCTCTTCTGCCTTACCTCACCTGCCTGACATGTCCTCCACGGCGGTCTCAATGTTCGGGAGGGTCATCAACTACTAGCTCTCTAGCATAGTGTGATCTGTGGCTGACCCTAACTCCCTCTCACCGACAGAAGGCAGTCACTTGTCAATAGTCGCTTTTATCCTATTTTTTCAGTTTTTTTTATCTGCCAAGGTGTAAAATATCCATGGATGAAGAATTGGTTGACTTCTCATTTGATTCCTCCCCATAAAAATCTATCTGGGCTAGCCCACCACATCAGTTCCTTGGGATGGAGACGGATTCGACACTTGATGAACCTTTTCCCAGAATATTCGCATCGTTGCCTCCTCTATCGGATGGTAACCGCTATTCGTCCTCTATTTCCTCGATTTTCTCCCCTCTTCCTAGTCTTATGCCCTTACTGGACTCTATTGTTGGTACCACATATTTTGGCTGGCTTGACCCACATGCTCCACCTGATCCCCTGACTTATCCATCCCCTAATTCCCTCCTCTTTCCTGAATGCTGCCTTAACCCTTGTAACCCTCTCACCATGCTGAATCCCTATACCGGAGGTTTGTCGAGCTTCTCATTTTCTCTCGCTACCCGTCTCTAGTCCAGAGGATTTTTCTCATTGACTCTCCTACGCTCCCTTCTGGCTCATTTGTCATTTTTGCGGCTCTTTCTGTCCATGATGCGTCTAAGGTTTCTCCTCCCACGCAATATCCCCCCGACTTTGAATCTGGATCGCGCTCTCCTCTGTCGAAGGAGTCGATGGTTTCGACTCAAACAGATAGGTCGTCTCTGCCTAGGGAGGGAAATCCTCGAGATCAAGATGGAAATCACAAAAGGGATCCAATAAATCAAAATTCCCCAATGTAAAGGATAAAAATCGGGTGTTGGTGGTTGGCAAGGGAATTAGATTGGATGATATCATGGATAGAACAGGTATGGTTTTGGTTGGCAGGGTTAAAGGTCAAAATTACTCTATTGATCATCTCTGAAAATGGGCTGAGGATATCTAGGGTCACGCTATTGATGCCCTTCCATCAATCTGCACTATGCAAAAGGGTTGGTTCGCACTTTGTTTCACTTGGGACGAACATTCCAACTGGGTCCTATCTCACTTATAGAACATTGAAAAGGCCCCTATTTCACTGAAGCGTTGGTCTCCTTTATTCGACCTTGAACATGAACAATTGGGTGTTGGCCCTATACAAGTATGTCTTCCAGGATTGCATCTCGAACTATAGACCAAGGATTTTTTCCGACTGATTGGGGAAGATCTTGGTCAATACGTAGAACATGAAAAAAAATTCCTGGAATCTAGTAGGATGACCTATGCGCGCATATTATTTTATATGGATACTCGAGAGGGTCTGGTGGAGAACATGATCCTACACTACAGGGGTTTTGTCAGAAATCAAATGCTAGATTGTGAGGGAGTCCCCTTTCGATGTCGTTAGTGTCATTAGGTTGTTCATGTATACAAAGATTTCCCACTTCTTATTCCGCGGAATCTGGAATTCGGTGATCCACCTCCTTCGTCAGCTCCTGCCTCGGAACCTCACATCTCGACCCATCAAACCACTACTACACTTGATGGCTTGGCATCCAAGAAGGCCACACATTATGTCGTGGATGATAGACAAACAAGTGGGGCAGTTTCAAGGTCACATCACCCATCTTCTTCGGCTCCTTCGTGTATTTCTTCCCTTTCCCCTCATACTACTTTCTTTATTTCAAATACCTCTGTTCCATTTTCATCCGTTGTCACTTGCTTGGGCACCCTCTCTCCGGTGATTCATATGAAAACCATAACCTGTCCGGCGATATCTCTCCGTGTGTTTTGCCTGATTCATTCCCCTACCTTACCATCTCAGGGTGACTCCTCAACTTCCAGCATAGGTCATCGTTAATTTCTTCGATCCTTGACTCGTACATCATCCGGACCTTTTTTCCTAACCAGCCATGGCACCGGACTGGGCCCTCTATCCCCATCTAAATTTCCTAAAATTACCCATGGACGAAATTTACTTATCTCAAAGGCTATAAACCAAGCTAGCTTGGACATTGTCGCTGACCGACAGCTATATCTTGAAGGGGTCCTTAGAGCAGCCCATGCCCCATCCATGGTTCCCCCATGAAGTTTTTATCATTCAATTGTCGAGGGTTAGCTAGCCCCTCAAAAAATATAGCCCTAAAACATTTGATTTTATCAGACTGTCTTGGCATCATTTTTCTACAAGAAACGAGGATGGGAACTTGTCTAGAGGTTGAGCACCAACTGGCTACCATATTCAAGGGATGGACGTTTCATGCCATTAGTGCACATGGCCATTATGGGGGTATCGCTCTTGGATTCAACTCCAGGACTGAAATTATCCAACATCTGGGGACACCTCAACTACCTTGTGGCTAATATTTTCTCTGAGGAACTCGGGGTTCCACTTAGGATCATTAACATATATGGGCAATGTCACAACCATGCAATCTTTTGGAATTCCTTGATGAATCAGTCCTTCATGATATCGAATAACCTCATTATTGGGGGCGATTTGAACTTCTCCGTGGGCAGGGTGGAATGTTTGGGCCATCATGCACATGAGGACTCCCTATCGAATTTCTTCCTTCGTCTTATTGATTCGCATAACCTCATTGACATTGATCTGAAAAAACTCCTTCCCACTTGGAGGAACCAACGCGTTGGGGAGGATGTGATTGCTCAAAGAATAGACCGTTCTCTGATTAAGGAATCCCTCCTGGAACACTTCTCACGATTCAAGCAATGGATCGGTTCGGGAGGCCAACCAGACCACCATCCCATATTCCTCCAGAGGGTTGGACACTTTGACAAGCCCAAAGCCCATTTTAAATTAAATTCAACGTGGCTCAAGGAGGACTTTCGAAGCATAATGAATGATAACTGGAGGAAGTGTGATCCTACAAAACAAAGATCGGTGGCCTCACAATTCAATGAGAACCTGTGCAACATTAAAATAAAAACCCTCAAATGGCTCAAAGGGAAACGACAGAGGGACGAGGAAGCCCTAAGGATGATCGAATTTGAACTTGATAAGTTGGAACAACCTGAGGGGTGGGGATATCTATCACACGAATCAAAACTCCACCATATTCAACTTAAGAGAGAGAAGAGTCGACTGTTGAAAGCCAAGGAAGCAACATGGAGGCTTAAGAGCAGAGCCATCTAGTTACAAGTTGGGGATGATAATACAGAATTCTTTCACCAATTCAGAAAGGTCGGGAGAGCTTACAATACCATTTAGTCTCTCAAAGATGATGCTGGAAATTTTGCTACAAATTTTAAGGTTTTAGCCAGACTCAACGTGCGGCACTTTAAATCCCTGTTCTTTGCTCCTCAACTTGCCTCTTTGGGGTAAATCATGCAAACAGAGCAAGTCTTCCTCGGTTTTGTCTCTGATGAAGACAATGAAGAGTTACAACATCTTGTATCCCCTTCGGAATTGGAATTTGTATTACACTAGTTCAAAAAGGATAAGAGTCTAGGACCTGATGGATGGACTATCGAATTCTTCCTCAACTTTTATGAACTTATTGGACATGATCTCCTAAATGGTGTTGATAAGATAAGATAAGATAATTATATTTATGTCCAACGAATGACCACAAAAGTAGGTCAACGGGACTACAAAGTACAATGATGTTGATACAAGGAGGAGTACCAAAAGGTCTCCTATATAAAGAGCAAGAAATAAGAGATATAGCAAGAAAAACATAATGCCTGAAAACCAAAATGAGGAAAGTCCCGGACTCCAAGTGCAGAGGGCACAAGATAATTGTCCCCTAAATCTCTCTCCTAACACTCGAGGTCGAATGCAAAAAACTCAATATGGAGTGTTGTCCCAAGGGAGGGCTAGGGGAGGCTCTGGAGCCTATGCTACGTCGTTGCCGAGAAGAAGTGATATGTCGCTAATGACTGGGCGATCTCAACTGCCTGCTAGTAAGAGATCTAGTCTAGTAATGACTCAGAGGTCCCTGTGCTAGGGAGATGGCCCCTCTAGCCCGCATTGATATAGAGTTTGAGGAAACAATGTTATTAACTTGTCGCTTCGTGCCTCTTGCTGACGGGAGCACTGTAAAAAATGACGTAATCTACTGCACAGGATCTGCTCTAGGAGGAGGCTAGAGAATCTATGTGCGAAGTCTCGTGGCCTCCTGTATGTACAAGGCTAGACATCTCTGGTCTGGGTATCGAAAGAAGCTAGACAAGGTCTGGATCCCTCTAAACAAGCAATGGAATATCCCATGAATCTCATAGTAAATGGGGCAGCGGAAGATGAAGTGCTCCTCCGACTCAGTCTCTCAGAGGTGGCACAACTGGAAAATCTTGTCTAACCGTGCAATCTGATGGTCAGTGTCAATCCGCAGTTTATGAGAACCTACTATGATCTGACCCAAGGGAATCCGAAGTGTGTGCATCCAATGGCGAAGCATGTAATGGGGCCGAGACCATCTCTCAACAACCTGAAGTGCTCAGCGTAGAAAGCCATCTTCGGACGTAACCCATCCTGAGGGTTTATCCAAATAACTTGTACATATTTCCTGTAAATATCCTCTCGGATGATTTGATTCATCTCTTTTTTGGTTGGTAGGAGGTGGCCTAGTGCACACAAATAATACTTGAATGGAGGGAGTTGGTCTATCTTGATACCAACTGAAGCAAGGAGATCTGAGACTCCAACATACCAACATCGGGATCGAGCCAAAGGACTCGCTACTGCAATGGACTCAGATGAAAGGTAGGCCAAGTATGGATATTGGTCCTGCCCCTTCGCTGCATCCGCAAACCCCCGAACACGGTGAAGAGAGATGATACCAAACATTGTCTCGAGGAGAAAGGGGTGAGCTTTAAACTCTGCAAGAATGATGGGCTGAGGAACTATCTGCTTGCACTGAATGATGTGACGAAGAAGGGTACTCTGCACTCTCTCTGTAGACGACCAATCAGACTCTAGTAAGCTAGGACCCCAAACCTCGAAACCATATAGAACTGTGGGTCAAACAAGACTATCCATTAGTGACATCTTGGCTGGTATGTCCTGAAAATGATTCTGAAAACATTGTCTCTCGAGAAGGGCCAAGGATCCATAGCCCTTGTTGATTCGAGATGGAGTGCAGGCCGCAAGCTAAAGTGAGGTTCTGTGAATAGTACCCCCAGATAGGTGTATGAGCCGGTGATCTCAATCTCCTCTCCTATGAAAAAGAAATGGAGGTCACAAAGGAACTTCTTCGACGTGTTGAAGATCATAACCTTGGTTTTACCTAGGTTAACCGTCAACTGTCGAAGATCACTGAAAAGGGCCAGGGCATCCAGCTGCCTCTGCAATCCGTCAGGGGATGGGGCTAGAAGTTCCATGTCATCTGCAAACAACAAGATAGAAATCAAGACATGATGTAGAAGGCAACCATCACTGTCCTGGATGTGTTCACGCAAAAAGGACTCCAGCTTGTCAATATAGATCCCAAATAGTGTAGGGGACAAGGGACAACCTTGTTTTACCCCAATAGTGCTCCGGATAAAATCTGATAGCCCATGTACTGTGCGCACATGACCAAGGACCGACTCATATAAGCGCATGATCGCTGACAAGAGGGTTTCTGAGATGCCAATATCTTTGAGTCTCTGGAATAATTCTTCTCTAGGGACCAAGTCAAAATCTTTTTGAAAGTCTACAAAACAACAATAGACTTTCGAAGAGTGATGTCGTGCCTCCTCAATGATGGCCCTAAGTGTAAGGATGTGGTCAATAGTCTGGTGCTCAGGTCGAAATCCAGCCTGTCCTCTAGCTCTAAGTTGTTTCCACTCAAGCTCGTTGGAGATTTTGAGGTGGAGAGATGTAGCATATAGTTTGGAGAATGTGTGGCCCACCATGATAGTCCTATAATTGTTGAGATCTGAGCTGGGACCCGATTTGTGTATCGGGTGAATGATGTGCTGAGACCATGTCGATGGGAAGCCTGTCCAGACCACATGGTTGAAGAGATCAACCAAGTAGGTAACTAGAGCACGAAGACCGTGTTTAAATAACTCTACCTGGGAACCATCCTCATCTGCTGCTTTGCTGTTGTTCATCAGCCAAATGGCCTCTTTGATGACACTATCTTAGAATATGAAACTTGAAGAGGGCGGAGAGGTCACCTAAATCTGGGTTGCCCTGGGATGTCATAGAGGGTGGACACATGGGAGAACATGGACTGGGGGTTAAGGTCGGAGGGGAGGGAAGAGTGGCAGGGGAGGACAGTACGCCAGAAGTGTCTAGGGGAGTGAGCAAGAGAGGTACACAAGTCACGTCTTCTCTGGGAGACAAAGAGATGTTTCTTGCGATGGAGGAGGCGACGATATGAGGCTTTGGTATTGGGGTAGGAGGGGTGAGTATGAATGAATGCGTGTCGAAGCTGGCGGTGGAGAGCTTTGCATTCCTCATCATACCATCGATTCATAGGGCGAGATTTGGGTTTATGGGAGGTGGAAGTGGGACGAAGAGAGTGGGGGTAGGACTTAAGGGCAACATCCAAAATGATGGCTGAGAGACAGTTGTACTTGGTCGATGCAGAGTCAAATAGTGAGAATTGGTCCATGGAGGGGAGCATCTAGCGAAGGTGGGAAGAGAAGATGTCTGGGTTACCCTCATCAAAACAAAAAGTAGTACGTGGTGAGCCCTTGGGGGGGACGTGGGGTGAGAATGGGGTGGTTGTCAGCACGAAGAGAGAAATAAAGAAGAGCATGGTCAGCTAAGGGGATGGGGGAAACAAAAAAGTGATGAATGAAGGGGAGGAGGTTCTGGCTAGAGAGGACATAATCAACAACGCTTGCTCCTCCACCATGAGGCCGACATGTGAAAAAGTGGGAGTTTCGAAAACGCGGGAGGCCATTAAGAATCAACAGCTCCTGAGATTCGCCCAAGTGTAAAAGATGTCGACCATATGCAGTAAGGGGCCCCAACGCATCATCAAACATCCTGTGAAATCCCACCAACTCTGGATCGATCTCCTGGATGCAGTACACGTCCTCAAACCGATTGTGAAGAGGGATTTGGAGGGCTCTAGTGTGGGAGTTAAAGGCACCTAGAAGAATAACCTCCCCAACTATCGAATATTAAGCTATGTCGACATACAAATCGACAAAGGGGTCCTCGCCGGGCCCATTATGAATGGCATATGATGAAGAAGCAGGAGGGAAGTAACAAACAGCAATGTAAATATCCCTGGGGAGAGGAAAGACCCCTCGAACCCGAACCCACATAAACCTCGCAAACTCATCTGCAACCACCAAAGAAATCCTGCTCTGAAAGGAATCTCTGATGAAGCAAGCAACTCGCCCAGAACCTCTGATACCACCAAAACTCCTCGTCTCCTGCCTATAAGCTGAGAATTTATGGTAACCTGTAATGTTTGGGAGAGGTCGAACAGGGCTCTCATGTGTCTCGGTGATGAATAAGATATCTGACAATTGAAGAGCATCATATAATAGACCTGGCGATGCCCAAAAAGAACCATTCCCATTCCAACAACTGACGGAAATGGATGCCCCTTGTTGCCTCCCTCAACGAACCTGTCATTTGGAGGACCTAGAACGGGGCTTCCACCCAGGTAGAAAAGTGTCCCGAATCAGTGCTTTGAGGTCACTGATAACTGTCCATTTCCATGCCTGGCGTGCTGCTGTAACCATCTCCCTAGAGCATTTGAGCTCAGCAACCTATGTTTTAGTGAGATATTCATCAAGGAAGATCTTACTAGGAAGTGAGAATAGCTTTCTCTTGGCTCTAAGAGCCCGAAGGCAATCAGCCGCCGACCTGAACCGGAGAAAGAGAGTGGTTCACATCCTAGAGATCTAGTTTTTCATTGAGGAACAAGGTCCCAACCACCATGGGGTCTGAGGATGTGAGAGGCAAAGGAAGCCCTCTCACTTTGAGGTTCAATTCTCGCGCTTGTCTAGTGTGTTCTTCCATGAGTTTAGATTGTACCACCTCCTCAATTGCGGCTAGAGGGGGAGCGAGGGGGTTATCCCTTCCTCTAGCAACCTGTGCCCATGAGTTGATGTGTGTTTCTGTTTCTTGTTTAAAGGCTGCTTGCTGAGCTTTGATCTCCTCCTGTTTGTTTTTCAAATCGAGAAGTTCAACGTGTAGAGTGTCATTAGAGGGGTGGTGGTGAACTGCTTGCTCCTTGTTGTCCCTCAACAGCTGCTTCAGTGAACCATTCTCGCCTTCCATTACAACTACTATGTTCCTGAGTTCATCGACCTCTCTTTTTAGTGCCTAGTTAGAGGATTCAAGGGTTTCCAATCTCCTAAATAGTTCCTGAAAAGCCCCATTGTCACATCGAAATCCATAAATGGGCAAAGGTGACGGTTCCGACAAGATTTGAAAGAAGTCTTTGACACCAATGTCTATGTCGGTAGGAGGTCCTAACGGCGTCGTCGCCTGCGGTTGATCCTGTTGTTGTGGTTGGGTGCCCAGGGATCCAGGCGTCATGGTGTTGATATCATTAACGAGGATCTGCATCACTCCGGGTGTTGAGAAATGCGGCACTTCGAGTCAAATGTATCACGCCTTCAACTCAACCTTCATAGCGTTGATACCAAAATCTAATACCCCATCCTCTTTCGATGACTATCAACCGATCTCCCTCTGCAATGTCATCTACAAGATCATTGCCAAAATAATCGCAAATAGGCTTCGCCCCATATTCTCTCGCCATATATCCTCGGAGCAATTTGTCTTCCTTGAAGATCGACAAATCCACGAAGCCATTGGCATTGCACAAGGGCTTCACAGTATTAAAACCCTGAGATTGAAGGGCATGATCCTCAAAATTGATCTCTCAAAAGCTTTTGACAGAGTCAGATGGCTCTACATCAGATTGATTCTCACCCATCTCGGCTTCCACATCTCCTTTATCAAATGGATCATGTGTTGTATCTCATCTGCCTCTTTTGTGGTATTAATCAACAGCGTTGCATCAAATTTCTTCCATGCGGAGAGAGGGCTTTGACAGGGTTGCCCGTTGTCACCCCTATTATTCTTGTTGATTGTTGAAGGGTTAAGTAGACTGATCCACAAATCGATCTCCCATGGTTCTCTCAAAGGTATTCGCATTGGCAATGCATCAATCCTCACACACCTTTTGTTCGTTGATGATGTTCTAATCATTTTGGATGGATCGCACAACAACATCAACCAACTTCAATCGATCATCCAAATCTTCTGCATTGCTACAGGTATGTCCCCTAATCAGCATAAATCTACTATTACTTGTAATTGTTCGGAGTTGGAAATTACATAGGCTCGTCAATACTTTCCTTTACAATATGTACCCCTTGAGTAGGGGATAAGATATTTGGGTTTTCAGCTGAAGCCTAATGACTATTTGAAGGAATACTAGATGTGGTTGGTAGCCAAAATAGAAAAGAAAATCAAATCTTGGTGTCATAAGTGGTTGTCTAGAGCTGGCAGGCTTGTCCTAATCAAATCTGTCATTGAAGCCTCTCATGTCTTCTGGATGGCCCTTTCATGGATCCCCAAGGGGATACTCAATCTCATTCAGAGGACTTGCTGCGGATATCTCTGGCAGGAGGAAAAGGAAGGGCGTAGCTTTGCCTGGGTCAAATGGGACAAAATTGTTCTCCCCAAATCGTGGGGAGGTTGGCATTTAAAAGATCTCTTCTCCTTCTCCCAAACTCTGGCAGCCAAGGTTGGATGGAGGCTCCTTACCACTCAGTCTGTGGACCAACGTGATATAGCAAAAATATATACACCCTTTAACAATTTCAGACTGGATTGTATTCGGCTACCTAATAAACAACTATCAAATATATCTAACATCTAGAAAGTTGTCCTAAAGTCTTTCCCTATTATCGCATCTGGTCGGGCTTGGCGCATTGGATCTGGGCAACAGATCAGGATTGGCATCCACCCTTGGTCTGGATGTGGAGACAATCACATTCTTCCCCCAGATCTGGTCACCTATCTCTCTTCTCGCGGGTTAAATACTTGTATCAGATTGGGGATCCGGAGCAATCTGATATATGGAACATTGGCTCACTGCCATGTATCTTCATCTCCCTATTCATTGGCACGATACATGGGGCAACTATATCAGGGCTTTGTCTTCCACTCACATTCGATTAACCAACCGTGAGGACGAATTATTGTGGGCTCCTTCTAAACAGGGATTGTATACACCAAAAGTTGGTTATTTATATAAGATTGAATCAAAGTAACCACAGGATATCAGTTGGTGGTGGAAACACCTTTGGAAATTAAAAGGGCCGGCAAAATCCAGGTTGTTGTTTTGGTGTATATTGGAAAACAAACTTCCCACCAGTGAAAACTTGAAACATTGATCTTATAATGGACCCACCTGGTGCGCTTTATGCCGAGATTCAAAGGAATCAACAGAACACATCTTTCTCCACGGTCAGGTCACAAAACAAGTTTGGAATGACATAAAACAGGGAATGAACATATCTACAAATTGGCAAGGCGAAAATAAATCTCTTGCATGGGAATCCTGGTGGAATGAGTCCACTTCTCACAAACATTGAAATATCCTGTTGCTGGCATGTTGGGGAGTATGGATTGGTAGGAACCGACGGATTTTTCATGACATACCGTTCTCCTCGGATCAAACAGCTACCCAAATATCAACAATCTTCTCCCTTCTACCTGAGAATCAAAACCCACTTGCCCCCCGTACTATAGCCATGGAAGCAATTGACTATTCCTCTCCTTGGGCATATTTTAACGGTGCTTCTCAGCAAAGACATTGCGGTGGAGATAAGATAATTATATTAATGTCCAACAAATGACCACTAAAGTAGGTCAATGAGATTGCAGAGTAAACTGATGTTGATACAAGGAGGAGTACCAAAATGTCTCCTATATAAAGAGCAAGAAATAGGAAATAAAGCAAGAAAAACATAATGACTGAAAACCAAAATGAGGAAAGTCCTGGACTCCAAGTGCAGAGGGCACAAGATAATGGTCCACTAAATCTCTCTCCTAACACTCGAGGTCGAATGCAAAAAACTCAAGATGGAGTGTTGTCTCGAGAGAGGGCCAGGGGAGCATCTGGAGCCTCTGTTACGCCGCTGCCGAGAAGAAGTGATATGTCGCTAATGACTGGGCGATCTCGACTGCCTGCTAGTAAGAGATCTGGTCAGGTAATGACTCAGGGGTCCCTATGCTAGGGGGATGGCCCCTCTAGCCCGCACTGATCTAGAGTCTGAGGCAACAATGTTATTAACTTGTCGCTTCGTGCCTCTTGCTGACGGGAGCACTGTAAAAAATGACATAATTCGCTGCACAGGATCTGCTCTAGGAAAAGGCTGGAGAATCTGTGTGCGAAGTCTCGTGGCCTCTTGTATGTACAAGGCTAGCCATCTCTGGTCTGGGTATCGAAAGAAGCTAGATAAGGTCTGGATCCCTCTAAACAAGCAATGGAATCTCCCACGAATCTCATAGTGGTGGTCGACTGGTTTACTTTAAAATCCACATGCCACACACTCAGAAGTCTATTTGATGAGGTGCTTCTGCTCAAATCTCATTTTGATGCTATATCTTGTCTCCACATTTACAGGGAGCGGAACCATATGGCAGATCAACTATCCAAAGAAAGCGCCTAGCAGGCGTTTGGCACATTGCAAGTAACAGAGGTGATCAACACAGAGGCGCCTGTACACATACAGGAATGACTTCGGAATGACTTCGGATACCTTCGGATTTTGGCTCATCAGGGACGCTTGCGGACAGATTCAACACAAATCGCCCACAGCTTTATATAGTTTTTTGGATGACTCTTTATATTTATAGCAATTTTTGTATGTACATGTGTATCTCATAGGATGAACTTGCTCTGCAGAGGATGACACTGTCACAACAGTGTATATGAATTTGATATTTATGAACCATTAGCATGTAATTTTCATCAATTTAAATGAAAAGCACAAAAGTGGTGATATTGTCCCCACCATGATTCAAGACCCCCAAAGTTGTGCTCGGCTCATGGACTGTCTCACCCATGCCGGCAGGCCATTTCAAGTGTATGGGACCAGATGCAAGTCCTCGGGAACTTCGGTGTAATATTGAATAGACCCAGGCATGCTTTCAGCATTGTGAGAAGACAAAGCTTCCATAAAAATAAAAATTAATAACACCAATCCATCTAAAATACCTCTACAATTTCTCCATTTCAAACAAGTCCAATAAAAATTCAGATGTTTATTTGCGCACACAATCATATTAATTTTGCAAACCTCCGGCTTCATTTTTATTTTTTGGAGTAGGCAAAACTCAGGGCTCAAAGTAACTCCATGCTTACTAGGCACTCACATTTTCACCGTTGCTGAGGTCCACACTTACACTCTCAACATAGCTTGGGGAAGTTTGTACCTATGTTCTTCCTTCAATATAACACATCTATAAATAGCAAGATAGCATGTTGGTCCAGCGATTAAAAATAAATTGCAGGATGGGCAGAAATGTCATATTCGGTTTATTAATAATAAGCACTATAACTGTATAAATTTAACTGTCATGGCACAGATTTGACAATTAACAACTGGTTCTTCACCTTGTTCAGGCCAGACCATTCCTTCTACACAATCAAACTAAATATTATGGACATAATGCACAGTCAGAATGATAAGTATATCTCAAAGTATTCAGTCAGAAATGTCCTATTCAGTTAAAATATTAATAATAAGCAACGCAACTGCATAGAGTTGACTGTCATGGCACAGAATTGACAATTAATAACTGGTTCATAATCTTGTTCAGGCCAGACCATTCCTTCTACACAATTAAAATGAACCTTCAGGATTTAATGCACAGTCAGATGATAAATATATCTCAAAATAGTTGTTGTTTAGTAAAGTCAAAGGAGGCACGATCAACAATAGCAGCTATAACTTTCTAACTTGAGTGGTTTATATAGAATTAGATGTCACAGCAACTTCTTTTTTATCCAATGGATAAACATCCTCACAACTGGCTAATCATTCTAGCAACAGAAAGCTTTCCACGATTCGTCATCCTACTGTCCACAGATGGAATTTATGCTTTTATCATTATCCCCTGTGCAATCAAACACGTCGAAGAAAGCCTGATGAATAAGGATAAGGCAAAAGCAAGATGCTTCAAGAAGATGATTTAAATTGTATACTCCCATTAAAACAAAAGCTGCATACTCCGAAGATGATTTTGTAAATTACTAAATTCCAATGTCCTAGGTAGGAACCATGACAGGGTATTCCTCTTGCATGCTACATAACTTGACAACTACCATTGTTGCAGGAACAGCCAGCACAGCACACAAGGACATTCCCATAATGGATTCCATAAAGCGCAATGCTCTTCTCCAATATGTACAAAATGCATTCGTCTCCTGCCCTTTGAAAGGCTCAGCTGAACCTTCAACTGAACCAACATCATCTGGTAAGCAATTTTCTTTCTTATCGTCTGTCCTATGAGTTCCTTTGTCTAACTTGGTCAAGCCATTGCTCCGGTAATATCCCTTCATATCTAATATCTCCTCAAAGACCGTACTTGAAGCAGGTGACAAAGAACCAGTTCTATGCACACTTTCTGACCATTCAGAGCTGTTTGGAAGATCTCCCTCTTCTGAATTGCTTCTAACTGAATATCCATCAGCTACACTGTATAGACTGTCAAGCACTGTCTTTCCTTTTTCTGCAGTCATCATTTGTCCATGGTCCCCACCCCTGGATTCATCAACTCTGTCACTGGTAGCTGGACTTAGGTTCATGGTCCAGTCCGTTTCATTCAAATTGTCATAGTTAAATTCTGCAGAATCTGCGAATTCTTTTCTCAACTGCAATTTCTTACATGTGTTCTCTGAGGAGGAATGCTGTTTCAGAGACCTAGCAATCGTCCTTGGTGTGTTGAATACATTCATATCATCAGTTGTAATATATGATACTGGATCCTGAGTAAGAGAACAAACAGTTTATCACCTAAGCATTTGCGATCACAAGAGATAACGCTGATATAACTAAAATGTGCCAACTTTGCTTAAGCTTCCTCATCAAGCACAGGCTGCATAAAACAAGACAAAGAGGGAAACTAACAAGAATATATCCCATGCTCTTGATGCGTACCTTAGGACTAACTGCTGCTTTTTCCACAGCTGACGGACAATTGCGAGCATAGTTAATGCAGAAGGAAAAGCATGGATCATTTTCAGCCTCCTTATAGGAACGTCTCCTTTCAAAGCGGTCCCCATCACAAGTCAATGTGTCTCCATTTTCTCCATGCCTGTCAAACATATGCATCCTAGTCGTTGTTTGCCTATTAACATGTTCACAAGAGTATTTTCTTTCCGAAGCTCCATCACTTTCATACTCTGCGGCAATTTCTGTATCACTCCCAGACATAATGCCATTTTCCAATGAAATGCTTCTATTCCCTCCTTTTTCAAATAAACGTGATTCTGAAACCAAATATGTCCTGGAATCATCATCTTTTCCAGTGCGAGTTAAGAAACAGTGAGGAGTCTGCTCAGTTGCCATGTTTTTTCCAGCATTGGGTCTGGTTGACTCTGACCTATCAGACCATGGTGAGAAGGATGAATTCCTCATTTTCCTTGAGAAGTCATTCTCATCTATAGAATCAGAATAATAACCTCGGCTCAAATCAAAATTAGAGGACCTTCTAGCTCTCGTACCAGAACCTGTTATAGGAGTTCGGTATTTAGTATTCAAAGATTGCACGGAAGAAACAGGGGAATGTGTGTAGGGACCAATTTGCATGTCTGGTGAAAAGTCGTTGAATCCACAAAAGCTGCCCCTACTAGATCTGTTGCCTTCACAGGGAATTTCCTCATCGCTATAAGAGCCATCATTATTTAGGTCTATACTCATCTCAGAAGCTAAAGCCTTGGCAAGTTGAATAGTTTCAGAAACTACTTTTCTTACATAAGTTGTTCTATCAGACCGACATCTCTCCAGATACATAACAGTATTTGGAATTTCTGAAGCTAAAATGTCTGTGTCCACAAATTTCAATAAACCATTGATCATCAGTACAGCATGCAAACGTCGCTGAGAGTTCCCAGTGACTAGTCCGGTCTCAAGGATTTTAGCTGCTGCCTTAAGCAGAGACCTTCCATAAGCTTCAAGAATGGGGCTGTTAGACTTCACTAGAGAACAAACCAGCTTCATATGGCTATTTGTTTGGGTCCCTTTCTCCTCCAATGCCCCTGTAACTCTCAAGCAAATTTCATTCACAATATCATCAGGTGCATATTTCCATGCCTCTGTTTCCACTAAAACTTGCAAACACGATGCTGCTCCTTCTGCCAATGACTGTACAGTTCCTAATAAGACATCAATCAGGGGACTGGCTAAATCTCGGATGACTCCCTCTCTTTGCCCTTGAAAAGAGCTAGGATCTATTGTATATCTTGCCATTGCTGAAACCGCCTTGGCACAGACCTGATGCAGGGCCAAAGAGGGTGCATTTGAGGACAAAGCTTTCAACACGTCACCCATCATCTTAGTTATCTGGGGAATTATGATTTTACCATGTTCTCGCACGATCACTTCATACAAAGAGATCAAATACTCTCTAGGAAGCTGCCCATCTGGAAGCTCTGACAGCTCGGCTATAAACTGTGGGATCAACTTCTTGTCTAATTCCTGTGCATAGTTTCTTAGAGAATTCAGACATCTTCTTCTGCTGTCGGGATCCTTGTCTAGATCTGCAAAAAATTGCTTCAAATGGGTACCCATGAATCTTTCAATAGTCTTCTCACTTCAGAGAAGAAGGCCACGGTTTCCAAAATCTGGCAGAGCTCACACTCTGACCCAATGTGGCGAAGCACTTGCACAGATTTGTCCCGGAATGGTCCAAGAAAATTCACAATGAATGGAATTCTATCAACCACAGCGTGCAATACATGAGAATCCTCAGAAAAAAATTAAGACTAGAAAGATTTAAAACTTCTCTCAAACCAAACCCTTCTGTAGACAGGATAAAACCCTTCATTCCCCAAACCTTTTTATAGCAAGTACTTAAAGCCTAGCCCGCTCAATGAGTTTTGGCACCAGAAAAAATATACTCAAGTAACCTAAACGCTCGGAAGATCAGTGACGAGTGCAATAAAGCCCCACAGTATGTTTGCATTCAGATGTTATTCAGAACATAGGCACGCCTTTTCCAGATTGGGTTTCTATGGCATTCACTGTAACGGTCAAATTCTCTGAGCCTGAGACAAGCCCAGCTAGAAATTACTGAAGTTTGTCAGTCCACGCCTGTGGAATCCGATAAAGAACCCAATACCCGCATGCACCAGAAAATAAATGAAGAACCCAACACCTGCACAACTATTAAAATAACAACCCAATTTCTGAACACTGAAAAGTTCCATGGAAATTACACAAAACAATGAATCCAATGCAGCCTGGCTCATTACATAGCCCCTAACTACTGCCAGAAAAAACGAAAAAGAAGGCACTCAATAAGTGCGAATGGGCAAAATGTCTACAGACCTGAGCACGGCAAAACTTGATTCTCGGCTTCACGTCAGATCCAGCGAATGGGGGAGAAACGAATCAGTAAATGGAGCACCCAAAACCGGAATTCAGGCTTTCTGTTGAGCTGGATTCGATTTTAGGACTGGCGAGCGAAAGTTGTTGAAATGTTGAAGCCCATGGTATTCTCTGAATTTGGTATTTGCGTTTTTCTGTCCGAAAACATTCGATAATGATAATTGTAGTTTGAAATCTTTTTGGCTCCAAATCCGGACGGCTACTTTCTAAAAAAAATTTGACCGTTTTGATTTTTCTCACTAACTTTACTTTTGCTTTTGCGGTCACATGGAGCGGGCTTCGATGGAACTAATGGCTGGCCTCCACAAATTTAATACAACCTAAGTTAGCTAACGATACCACCGCCATTTAATAATATCTGAGCGGGATACACTAAAAGTTATTTATAATATAATTAGTTTCCCATCGCTTTGGTGTCGATGATTTATGGGTATTGTAACTTTATAAATTATAAATTGTATTTTTATTTTTTTTATTTAGTTAATGGGTGTCTAGTTCGAGCCGTAAGGATGATGGTTTGTTATCTTATTCACTTGGGTTCAAGTCTTTGAAGACATGGTCCATCATAGTAAGGTTGGAAGGATAGGCATCTCGTTGGAGCCTGGGATTTTGGCTCCAGTTCCGATTGTCTCTAGACATCTCAATCTTAGGTTGAACTATGAGTTCTCGATATATGTGACTAGCATGTTGTTGCATATATCTGGGGAGGTTGCTAGTGTTATCACTCAGGTTTTCCTAGAAGTTGTGTAAGAGGAAAGTATACCCGAGGTAACCACAAACCAACCTTCAGATGCAGAATCTAGCCAATCTGCATCCAGAGAGGGCTCTCTCTTTATAATTTATCTTTGTTCTTGGAAGGTTTTAGGCTAGTTATCGATTCAAGAGTTTGTTTTGGAAAATGGTGGAATCCACAAACTAAGGGCAAGGTTGAGAGCTTTCAGTCCATTGGGCTATGGAGTCAAAGGATGGCTTTATTGTATTTCTATTCTAAGCACAAGATGGTATTACAGGGCAAGATAGCTAGACAGAGAACAATCCTTAAAATTTAAAGTGGATGGGATGATCTTGAAGGGATGAAAGGCAGCTAAGAATCTTTCACCATGTTCAAAAGAAAGAAATGAGATGACTACAAACAAAGAGCAATGAAGAATTCTTTACTATAGTAGTCAACAATGTTTAAATTAGCAAAGCAAGAGCATTTAAGAATTCATGCTTATAACTAATTTAGAGGAAAACATTAAGAACAATCACATCTGAAATCAGAGTACAATTAAGTAAATTCTGATTCAATCCTTTATGTAAATTATTCGGAAATGGACATAATGATATTATAAACTGATAAAAAACTTAAGACAAAGGGTAGAAAGACTTATTGAACTGCAGTCCAACACATGAATCCTGCAAAAAGTCCTGTACTTCAAATCATCATCCAGTAAGCCACGAATAAATTTCTCCAAAATGCTTTTATTCCGAAAATCTCAATGTTACAACAGAGTAATAGAATCCACCCTCAATACTTTCTTTGAGGGTTTATTTATACAAGAAAAACATGAAAAAAATCTCATACTAACTTAGCCCATAATCTAGGGTGACTAAGGAGTGATTTACAAATAAACAGGAGACAAATGGTCTCGTGGATAGAATAATAGGTAACTGCTGATGTGTTGTTTCCTTTCTTTATGGATGTGCTGGAGGTAAGTGCTGAAAAAGGGCTTGTTGCTGTCTTCTGGAGTAATTTCTTTGCTTGTTTGATACTCTTTGTCTTTACGGATACTCTTTAACTTGTGTAACTGATACTCTTTCATCTGTACTCATTTTTACCTTTTACCTGATAGTAAAGATAAAATTCTCATCCTGAAAATAACTTTTATAGAATTTCCAATAAGTCTCTCCACCATGAATCGTCTGGTATCATAGTCCTTTTGAGTTTTCTCAATGTCTCATCTACTTCTGTGAGTTTGTAAAAGGTGGGCTCATTAGGAAATAGATACTTTATTTCATGTTCCATATGAAATAAATTCCTTACTCTATCATAGATACTTCTCCCTGTTGGTAATGTCGATTCTGGCAAACTGGTAGAACAAGCAGCTGTATTTTGAGCATGAGTATTTATTTTCTTTACATAGGTTTCTAAGTCCATTATTTGATCCTCTGAGAGCATAGGACTTGGTAATACATTATCCAACAAAGCTTGAAATTTCTCTCTGAAAATATTGATATCAATCAAAATGTCTGAGCACTTCCTTTCTAAATTCTGCATGAAAGTTCTTTTGATGAAAACTCTCTTTATTTCCAAAACTGTGCCGGTCCTGTCCTCAATCCCTAATACTGCAAGTTGTTGTTTTGTCCTGGTGTTCAAAAATTGAATGAGCTGATTGGCCTGCTCAGGCCTGCCTCTTAATTCATTTCTGGTTCTGTTTATTTCTTCTTGGGCTATTTTAACCAACTCATTTTGTTCAAAAATAGCTTGAATAGAAGGCCAAATGTCTTTTATTAACTCAATGATATCACCCCAAAGAATGTCATTAATCTCCTTTAAAGGCTTTTCCAATGAAAGATCTTTCTCCAAAGCTTGAACCAATTTTTCCAACCTTTTTATCTCCCTGGTGTTATCAGCAGCTGTCTTTTTTGATGTATCATATTTTTCCTCCAATTTTACTAATTGCAATTTTGTTTCTTGGAGTTCTGTGACCCTTAGCTGTAGACTTTCCATCTGCTTTATTAATTCATCAGAATTCAACCCAGAAGTGTTCACCTGAGATGGCTGTATCGGCTGCCCTGTTATTGTAGTACCTGTTGTCGATGTCTGCCTGATAGTTTCATGTTCCTGCAAAGCTTTTTCCAATTCTTTCTTCGTTTCACTTAGTCGCTCAGTCATATTTAGGAGCAACTCCATTATTTCTTCCTGTGTATTCCCTTCTAGAACTTCTTGGGTCTGAGTGCAGCTATGTCATCATCTTTCTTCTTTATTAATGCCTCAATACTTTTAATGTCTTTGGGGTTATGACCCAAGCCAATGATTATGTCTTCTAAAGACTTTATTCTATTATCTTTGGCCTGTGAAGAGGCCTTCTCAATTTTCAATTGTGCAGTAGTGTTATTCAAATAATCCTGCAGCGTTATAGCTGCCATGGCCTTGTTGGTGAGAGTGGAATAGACCATTTCCCCAGTTTGTCTGTGTAGTTCTATCTGGTCCAGAGGATGGATATCCTTTGCCAAAACTTCAAAATTTGCTCTGATGTAATCAGCTGCTGAAGTGGGCTTTGGCACCTTTGCTTTGAAGTGGCTCATCAGCATTTTACCTTGTGAAAGGTCGAATGCTGACATTAGCCTTTCTTGATTATGGGGAGCCATCTTCATATACTGATCATATACCTTCATTTTCAATGGATCATTCTTTGCTTTAATGTTAATGAAGGTTCTTTTAATATCCCCTGTGTCTGTCTTCGGTGGTCTGAAAGAGGATACTTCAGTACTCAATTGCTTTTGTAAAGCTTTCCCTTTCTGGCTTATGTTTGTTTCACTTGCTGTGCCAGTTTGCTGACTATCTTCCCTTCCATCATCAAATACTTCATCTATAATTTCCACATCTGGAGGTGGATTTGGTTTCTGTTTCTTGACCTGATGTACCTGTGAGGTTTCTTTTGGAGGAGTGGTGTCTGAAACTAGCCTTTTCTTTCCTATTTCCACATTTGATGGAGTCTGTAACTCTGGAATCTGTGGATGCTGTACTTGAGTGGGAGAAACCTGTGATTGTTCAAGTGCTTTGGAAGTTTGTGGTTTCTCTGCCATGACCAAAGTTTCAATAACCTGGATTACAGGTTCTTTTCCTTTGCCCTTTGATTCTGCTGCAACTGATGAACTGCTTTCCTGTAATGATTGTTGTAGAGTTGTTGCTGAGGAAGTGCCAATGTAGGGTACCTGCACTTGACCATAAGATTCTAGGTCAAAGTTCTTCTCAACATCTTTCATAATTTTATTCATTTTGTCAGCTTCACTTTCTTCCTCAACAAGTGTTCCTTCAATCCATTCATCTTGATTTGCATACTGTTCTAGATCAGTAATCTTGTGATGTATATAAGGGGATGATTTATTCTTTAATCTCTTTTCACAAATAAAACCAACTGGGTCATAAGGAACCCAACGGAAAGATGTTTGGAACTTTCTCTGTAATATATTTTCTGCCTCTCTCTCGGCCTCCCTAGAGTTGCAGATGAAAGGACCTAATTGACTTTTGATCCTTAATTGAGCTTTCTTCTTTACATTACAAAAATGGATTACATCTGAATTGTTCATTTGCCTGAAGTATTCCAAGGAAAAAATCCTCATGGGCACATATCTGGGTAACCTGAATGGATGTAATTCACATCCATAAATTCTGATGACTGTATGGTTTTGATACAAATACCAATCCCCAACTTTATAATTCTTTGAAAGTTGCAAGGTCTTTCTAATTTCATTACTGAGTCTTGGGGGAGGAATTCCTGTTAACAAAGTTGTTGCAGGATATACAAACTGATCAATAAATTCAGTGTAGGAATAGGGAGAATCAGAGGAAGAATGAATTATGGGGGACCAAAATATGACTGACCTGGGGTTTCCCTTGGCATCAAGTTTTTGAACAGGGAAAGGGAACCTTTCTGACTGGTATTAGATAATGAGATGATAGATGACTGAGGAGTATTTAAAAACTTTTTCAATATCTAGCCTTATGAATTGATCATGGATCTTGGTGGCTATGAAGGAAGCAAAATCATATTTAATCTCAGGAGGTTGCCCAGGAGTAAAAATGGATAGCAAAGCCAAGGTTATCTCATCCACATATTCACTGGTGTTGAATCCCAAGACAAAAGATATTATATTTACAATGAGCCTTCCCAATGTATTGAAATAGTAAAAACCATAGGGAGGAGACTCTTTTTGCTGATGCTCAGGTAACATGAAAGTCTGACACATGAATTTTAGCTTTTCTGGGGTTAATTGCCTGGTTTTCTCAATCAATCCTTCCATGGAAAATGGTGCTAATTCTTGGTCTGGCTCAAAGTGTAACATGGCATTGATAGCCTGGGGAGTGATGGGGAACAGAACACTTTGATTAGGAGCTATTACAGCCCTCCGTGTGGGATCATAGTTTGAATGGCAGTAATGGATGATTTCTGGGAAAATAAGGACTGAGGGGATGAGATACCTTGGGAGATTGGATTCCCACAAACCTATAAGATCTTGCCCCTTTGAGTATTCGTCTCTGCAGCGACAATAACTCAATAGGGGACTTTCATCAAAATGCAAGTCTTTAATTTGGAAATCTTTATCTACCAAAGGTAAGTATTCCAATTCACGGTGAGGGGCATTCAGTGGAGTGATATTCAAAGCTGCCGGGGCCTCCATTTTGGTTCTTGTGGATTCAAAATGGAGGTTTCTGGTTTTCTTCACAGGCCGGGCGTGATTTCTAAAATGAAGGAAATTGGCACAATTGTAGGTTCAGGGAGCAATTGCACAGTTTTAAAACCTCTGGGGAAGATCTCAGTGATGATTTTTAATCAATAATTCAGCAGAAAACAAAGAAAACAGAGTTTTACTTGCAGTTCGGGGCGGAATAGGTTAAATACCTGTCTTTGGAAGAAAGCTGGTTCTTAACAGGTAACAGACGGTAGCAGAAGGACGCTTGAACGCAGGTCTGGCGGATTTATGGAGAGAAATTGAATGGAACAGTGGATTTCAATGAGAATTCGAAAACCGTAGCAGAGAGCACAGTCGCGTTTAATAACGAAAATAACGGAAAAAACATGAAAATTGGCTTTATTTACAAGTTAAAAGGGTTTTTTAGTTTTTCGAGGAGTGACGTCATCAATGTACGGGCTGACGTATGGTGGAGGGGCCGGGCGGTAAGTGGTAAGTCCCCGCACCGCTTTTGGTCGAGGGTGGTATTAGTCGGGAGGGCAGCGATTCCACAAAGTGATCGCCACGTGGAAGGTGAACTGTTCAAATACCACCCGTTTCCCGCTCGTTAAAGGTCTCACAAAGGATGGGTAGCGGGGTTCACGTGGATCGTTGATCTACGGAGGGTTGATCCGACGGTTGAAGTGATGGGGGAATAAGCGGAGGATTCAGGTGTGGGCCCGTCGGGCTTTAAAACAATTTAAGGTTTAATCTAATCACCCCGGGAGATATCTAATAGGCGGAAAAAGGTTATTAATTAGTCCTGATGACTAATTAATCCAGTATGCGTAAAGAAAGGGGTTGCGGTGGGGTTTGGTTAAGTGGAATGCCAGGTGGACAAACCACGGTGGCACGAGACTTTTCCGAAGTTTTATTTGGCATTAAAACTTTAGTTTTATTCATATTTTTGTGTTTAAACATACATATCGCATGTTTAAAGTTTTTGTATATATGTTTTTATTATATGGTAACAAATAAACATTATTTAATTACCATAAGGGCGGGATTATAATATAAAGATATATTTAACCAAAGGGTTTGTAAAGCGGGGTTTTTAATGAATACTTGGGAAAATTATTACTTTGGTTAAACTATATAATATAAGGGTTTTTGGGATATTTATGAAAAGGGAGTTATATACTTAGGATAAGGTATTTTATTAGGGATTTAGTACAATAGAGTTAAATGTAAATATGGCAAAGGACAAGGAAACTCAAAATATTTTTGCACATCTAAGAAAGTGATAACTTCTGAAGTAAATTGCAATATCTTATCTTCAACACTTAAACTTAGAATAGCAAGTTATTTTGAGGGATTTTTATGGAAATTTTGCATGATTTTCCTAAGCAAAAAGGGATTTTACTTAGGAAAAAATTGAAGGTGAATGATTATAATGATGAATTATCTCAAGTACTTAGGTCTTTTTGATCATTAGGCCGAGGGTCCGGTCCCTCCAGAAGTCAAGGAAATGCCTTGAGCCCCTTTGATCTCCAAATACCTTAGTACTTTGGGGGGAAATTAGTAAAACTTTTGAGGGAAAAGTGATGAGGGAAGTTAATGAGTTTGACTTTGCTTGCTGTGATTTTCCAGTGTATTTCCTGCTTTAGTACTTGTGATGAAAGTAAAGGATCAAAAACATGTAGCAGCATCATTCAACAGATAACACTTTGCAGCACCATCTACCTACCCTATCTACTTAACACTACCATTTTCTCTTCTTTATTAGGGTGCATTTAGACTTGCAAACCCTTATCAATCTTTTCTTTTTTACAAGGCAAATCTATCTAATTCTACCCTTATTACATTCAAGGGCTCAGATTAAGTTGTTGAGCACCTTTTATTAACTCTTCCTATCTACTTATCTGCCAAGATTAAACTGTTTGGCTAGATATTTATTCTCTAATCTATAACATGAAATTGAAATATGATTAAGCCAAGTTTAAACAGTCTGACTTATTCATGAATTGTGGCAAAAGTTGAACAAGCTGCACACAATTATATTATTACAAAAATGAAATAGTAGTGGCATTTGAATTTGCACACTTTCCTTGGTCTATTTTTTGCTTGGGGTTCATTTCTTTCACTTTTTTGACCATTTTATTCTTTTTACCCTTTGATTTTTCTTTTAGGGTATACCCTCTTTACATTTTTTAAATTTTTTGATTTTTTGGTTTTTCAAGAATATGGAACACCTTTGTTCAAGAAAGAAGGTTTGAACATATTCCATAATTCAATCAAGACAATCATTAAAGATGAAATCTATTGGTATAGGAGTCTAACACTGGCTCCACTTGGGGATGGCTTTTCCTTGTGAAAAGTCAAGAACAGCAGGTCAGATGCCTCAAAATGTCTTCAAACTGAAAGTATGAAATCTTCCTTCTTCTGGTAGCTTTATTTTACATATGATAGTGAAACTTTTGGAACTTAGGGCCTTCACTTCGGGCTTCAATTCCAAGAAGTCACCATCCAATCCAAACTGCATTAACAAAAACAAAACAAACAAAAAACAATATATTATGTACAAGTTAGAAACATTAAAACACTCTAGTAAATTGGATCAAAATAATGCTTGAGCATTCGACCATTGACTGGTCCTTCTTCAACTTTTGAATTGTCCAACTCCTTCAAAAAGTAAGTGTTGTTTCCCTGCAAGGCATGAATGATATAAGGCCCTTTCCACAAGAAATCAAACTTTCCATGTTTCCCTTTTTCTTCTCTTCTAGAATCCCATCTTAGGACTTTATCACCTAGTTGAAAATCTTCTGCTTTAGTCCTTTTATCAAACATTTTCTTTAATTTTTCCTGCAAGACTTGTGATCTTTGGTATACCTCTTCCCTGGTTTGTTGCAGATGAATTGTTTGATTAATTCTTCTTTGAATGTCATTTGGCTCCACTTGAGCCTCCTGAAGTAATTTCATAACAGGAATTCCTAAGGATGATGGGAATCTTGCTTCAATGCCATAAACTAACTCATATGGACTAGTCCCAATAGATTTCTTAGTTGTAAGTCTGTCTGCCCACAATGCATTGGTCAGTTTCTTGTGCCAATTCTTTTTGTTTTCTTCCAACAATTTCTTAATGATATTAATCAGGCTTTTATTAGAAGATTATGCTAGTCCATTACCCTGGGGGTAATAGGCTGTTGAATGGCCTAAAGTAATATGATATTTATGGCAGAAACTAATCATTTTCTTTGATTTAAATGCAGCAGCATTGTCTGTTATAATCTTTTCTGGACAGCCAAATCTTGACATTATGTTGGTTTCTAAAAACCCAATAATCACAGAATCATTGGACTGTCTACATGGTATGGCTTCAATCCATTTAGTGAAGTAGTCTGTGGCAGTTAAAATCCATCTGTGTTGCCCTAAAGAAGGGGGGTGAATTTCTCCAATAAAATCTAACCCCCATTGTTGAAAAGGTCTTTCTGTGGAAATTGGTTTTAAAGGCAGAGGTAACAACTTTCTTTTTCCCTCAAATATTTGACATTTATGACAAGTTGTTACAAATTTCTTAACATCAGAGAATAAAGTTGGCCAGTAAAAACCAGCCCTTAAGATCTTGTCTGCAGTAGATTTCCAGTAGAGATGTCCTCCACAATCCCCTGCATGAAATTCATTAAGTACTTTATCAACTTCATCTTTTAAGAGACAATTCAACAAGATTCCTTCATGATTTTTCCAAAATAAAGTGCTATCTAAAATACAATATTTCAAAGATGTCATTTTTAAAAATCTTCTTTTGGTTATGGACAACCCTGGAGGAGCTTGCAGGTTTAATAAAACATGAATTATATCAGTGTACCAGGGTGAATCTAAGAAAGCTTGACTGATCTGTGGAGTCGCCATCTCCTGATTGTCATCCAGTTCATTGATGTCTAAGGCTTGGCAATTGGTTTCTGTCATGAGTTGTGCCAATCCTTGACCTTTTATGAATTTTGTTGGTTTAATCTCAATATCATATTCTAAAATGGTAGCTATCCACTTACCTCGTTTACCTTCAATGCCATCTTGAGTCAAAATATCTTTAACTACTGCATTAGGCACATAAGCTATCACATGAGAATATAATATGTAAACTCTGAAATCTTTGATCGCTTTTACCAATGCAAAAGCATGTTTTTCCATAATATTGTATTTTAGAGATGCATCCCTCAGTGCTTTACTAAAAAATGCTATTGGCTTTTCACACCCTTGGTCATCTTTTTGAAGTAAAACAGCTGCAACAGTCTGTTCAGAAGCAAATGAAAAAATAATAAAGTCCCTATCAAATTTAGGACTGGTCAGAACTGGTGTCCTTGTTAAAGCCATTTTAATTTCCTCGAATGATTGTTTGGCTTCTACAGTCCAGTCAATGCTTGAATCTTTTCTCAACATGTTAGTTAGTAATCTAAGTAACTCTGCTAGACTAGAAATAAATCTTCTCAGGAAATTAATTTTTCCTATGAATGCTTGCAATTCTTTTATGTTTCTGGGGTGGGGTATTTGCAAAATTGCTTGAATTCTTTCTGGATCAATCCTAATGCCATCTTTAGAAATAATGTGCCCTAAGAGCTTTCCTTCTTCCAAACCAAACAATGACTTCTTAGGGTTCAAAGAAATTCCATATTTTCTGCACTTTATAAATACTTGCCTTAAGTGATCTAAATGCTCTTGATCTGTTTTAGAAAAAACAGTCAAATCATCTAGGTAAATTACAAGAAAATCATGTATCTCTTTAGCAAAAGCAATATCCATTGCTCTTTGAAATGTAGCTCCTGCATTCTTGAGCCCAAATGGCATTTTGACATATTTAAACGTACCCCATGGTGTTGTAAATGCTTTTTTATCCTGATCATCAGGATGAACCAGGATCTGGTTGTACCCTGAAAATCCATCCAGTAGCGATATTCTCGAAGATCCTACTACCCTTTGCAGAATGTGGTCCATTTTCGGCAGAGGATAGTTGTCTTTTAAAGAAACTTTATTCAAATTTCTTAAGTTGACACACAATCTAATTTCTCCTGTCTTTTTTCTTGTTGGCACCAGGTTGGAAACCCATTCTGAGAATCTGATAGGAGCTATAATCCCTGCTTCAAACATCCTTTTGATTTCCTTTTCAATTGAGGGTAATAAAACAGGATTTATTCTTCTAAGCTTTTGTTTAAAAGGTTTCTGG
The DNA here is from genome assembly GCA_034641835.2 of Pinus albicaulis. NCBI lineage: Eukaryota > Viridiplantae > Streptophyta > Pinopsida > Pinales > Pinaceae > Pinus > Pinus albicaulis. Next base: position 391,592,466 of record CM076575.1, read on the forward strand.
TCTGGTTTCAAAGGTATAGTGTGTTGAATGATGGAAGTATCATAAGATTTGAGGTATTCATAACTCCAGGCAAAAACGTCCTGGAATTCTTTCAATAGTTCAACATACTTGGCCTTTTGATCTTTTGGAAGAGATTTGGACAACTTGACCATTTTGGGATTTTCTGGGGTTCCTAAGTTGCACTCTTCCATATCAGCCTTCACAGGTTCCATTTTAGGTCTAAATGGAATATCATTTGAGTCAAACAGATCTTCCAAAGGAGTTAATCCTTTGGGTAATTGATTATCTTTTAAATTGATGATTTCTGTTTCATCTTCTATGATCTCATCAAATTCCATGTGTTTCAAATTTTGCATGTCTTTTTCAGTGAATGTGGTCGGGTGCAGCATATGAATTACATTTTCTTTTGAAATTTCTATTTTTTGTTCTTTTTCTTGATCAAATTCATCAATAGTTATGTCTTCATCTATATTACAGTTAGAAAACTCATTTTGAAGTGTCAAAAAGTTATTGATTTGATTGTTAGTCACAAATACTTGCCAATTCAAAAGATTGTCTGGTATTGCAGGCCTATGTCTGATTTCAGCTGAAAACTGATGATTAGGGTCAAAAGGTAACTTGCATGTACTAGCAAACATGGCGAGGCTGTGAGCATGCAAATTTTGTTTCCTGGGAATCTTGGGAAGTTGAGCTTGTAGAAATGTGTTGAGAATTTCCACAACTGTCTCTCTGTATTGTTTCAGTCTCATGTCTTTTGTTGAACATTCTCCTGTAATCTGTTGAATAATTAGTTCGGAATCTCCTATGATTGATACCCTAATAGCTCCTAACTTCTTGGCATGTTTAAGCCCTAATAAAAGAGCTTCATACTCTGCCATGTTGTTAGTGCATTTGAAATTCAACCTATAAGCATGACCCTCTGCATAATTGTTCTCAACATTATGTAACCAAATCCCAGCTCCTGCCCCGAGTCTGTTTACTGAGCCATCAAACTCTAAATGCCATAGAATTTCATGTTCATAATCTTCATCAATTGTTTTAACGTGTTTCTTGACAGGAGCTAGTTGTTTAGTTTCTTCAGGTATTTCTTGATCATCTGGTGTTTCTTTGTTTTCAGAGATTTCTTCAATTTTAACAATGGTTTTGTTTATGATTTCCAATTCTGGAGCTTCTATTTCGGTAGGGAGATCTAACTCAGCATTGTATAAAATAAAAGAATCCATATCAGAATGTACAGAGTAAACAGGGAAGTTTTCAGGCTTCTCATGGCTACTCACTAAGTACTTCATCAAGGTTTCTCTATATAATCTTTTAGGCTGACCAAATACTGAAATAGTTGCATATGACATGTCTAGTTGAATAGAACCTCCAAGTTTAGCACCCCAAGATCTAGACAATAACATACCATATTTAGGTGGAATATCAGCAACTACTATGTCCATTAAAACAGACTTAGCAGGGTATTGTACCAAAGTTACACACAGATCTTTAATCAAACCTAAACATTTTACCTGACTAGAATCAAATGAAAACAAATCTTTGTACGGTCGGGTAATATCTAGATTCAATCTTTCCATTACTGCTTTTGGCATCAAATTGTGAGATGCTCCAGAATCAAGCATTGCATTATGGAGTATCTTGTCATGAACATTCAGGCTTACATAAAATGGAGGAGTTCCTCCACTTTCTGGTTTGCCATTAACCTCAGGGCCAAAAAGAAGTTTGGGTTGATCATCAAGAATATTTACTGAATCATCCAATCCAGTAATGTTAATGTTTAGGGACTTGGTAATCTGACTCCTATAGACATCATGTTTAGCCAATTCTGATAAAGGAACATCTATCTTGAGTTTGCCTATTTCAGCCTCTAGATTGAAAGGTTTTTCTGTTTGAGTTTTAGTGTTTTGCACAGTTGGGTTTTCTCTGTTTTTTGGATCTTCAATGTTTTTCTCTTTTTCATGAATAAAGTTTTGTTTTGAAGAGGTACCTAAACTAACTTCTACTGTCTCTTCTGCATTTTCCACGGGAGGAAATGTAGTAGATTGTTGTTTATTGATTGGTTGGTTGTCAGAGACATCTTCAATTATTGGATTTGAAGAACTGGGAGTTATCCTAGACAAAATTTGTACTTGGGGAATGTTTTGTACAGGGGGAATGTTTTGTTTACCTTTGACATTTTGTCTTGCATTTTTCTGTTTACTATTCTCTGGCACATCAATCCTTCTACTTCTCAAGTTGTATTGTTTATGAACCTCGTAGATTGCTGTGTCATAGCCTTCCTTGAAATCAAAAGTCTCACCTGAATGAGTTTGGAATGTTTCAAGGATGTGATTTTCTTGATCATCCTGGGATAGGAAGACCTCTGGTTCATTTTTTTCATCATTTACATTGTTTATTTCTACATCTTCTGTAGGTTCTTCAGAAGTTGAGCCTTCAACAAAGTTTTCTTGGAAGGGTGGCCTAATGTTCTGATCAGGAACATTCTTTCCACTATTTTGATTCAGATTCCTCCTAAAGTTTGGGTTTCTTGCAACATTCTGGTTATCAGTAGAAGATTTTCTTTCAATGGTTTCCACTCTGTCTCCTAATCTTTCCATACCTTTAATGATTGCATCCAGCTTCTTTTCAAAAGCTGAAGGTTCTTCATTCATAGGCATTCTTCTTTCTGCTCTGGCTCTGGCTCGTTTTTCTATCATATTTGCTTCTACACTTACTACTATGCTTTGCATTTCCTCTAGTGTTTGAGGGGCTCTTTCCCTGAGGGAATAAGCAATGTCAGAATCAAAACCGTCTGGAAATTTAACCAATACAGAGTCAGGTGGGGGTCTAAGGTTCTGGGGAACAGCGTTATATGCTTCATTGAATCTAATGATGTAATCTTGTACTGTTTCATTAGGTCTTCTTCTTAATTTTTCGAATTCTGACAGGATCTGAAGAGGATCCTTCTTTTTCTCCCATCTGTTCAAAAATGCCCTATATAAAGCTGGTAAATCAACAATACTATCAGGAGCAAGGGCCCTAAACCACGTCCTAACTTCTCCAGTGAGACTCTGAACGAAAATTCTCATTCGGACATTATCAGTGTCAATTTCATAGAACTCAAAGTAATCTGTCATTCTTTTGGTGTGTTGTTGTGCTGTGTAAGTACCTGATCCATCAAAAGGTGTGATCTTACTCTGGTAATCTTGGGGCAAAGCAGGAGGGTTGGTTGGTAGCTGTAAAGGGGTGTATCTATTGGCCATTGGAAGATATAGTGGGGCAACAGGAGTTGATGGTCTGGCAGGAGGAGATGGAGGAGTAGAAGGGATAACAGGTGTTTGAAAAGCTTGAATAAAGGTGACTGAATTTGGAGATGCTTCAGTAATCACAGAAATGTTTGAACTTTCTTCAAAGGTTTGGTCAGACTGAATGGAGTTATGCAATTCTCTGTCAAGATGATGTGAAACAAATCTGTATTGCAAATCTTCAAAGAACAATGGATCTGGAACTAATCTAGATAATTCAGTTTCAGAAAAATTCACAAACAAAGATGTTTCAAATCGTGCATCAAAAGGAATGTCATCAATATATATAATTTTCACAGGACAAGATGCAGATCTAGAAAGTGGTCTAGAACTTCCTGAACTTTCCTGACTTCCTCTTTCAGAACTTTCTTGACTTCCTTGTCTTCTAAGAATCCTAGGAATCAGATTTGGATTTTCAAATATTGGTGGGGGATTGGGGTCAGGGTTTGACCTAGTATGTCGAATCCTTTCTGAAGCCAGTTTTCCTAGACTATGTGTTTTTTGGATTTTTGATTTTAATTGAAAAAATAAATACAAATTCTACAAATTCTTCAAGAAATAATGATGTATGATTAAAATTTTCTCAAAGATCTGTTTAAACTAGAGAATCTGATTGAATATTTAGAAACTAAAGTTCAATATATAAGCTAAATTAGAGATAGACTGAAGCAGCATTTATTTACTTTTGCAATTGCAAAGCAAAAGCAATTTCAAAGGCTACCTGGCTGATCTTCAGACTCTGTCTATAGCTTATAAATCAAACAATAATATCAATAAAATGTTTCAGATTCCCCAGTATGGTCGCCACTATGTTATCACTCAGGTTTTCCTAGAAGTTGTGTAAGAGGAAAGTATACCCGAGGTAACCACAAACCAACCTTTTAGATGCGGAATCTAGCTAATTTGCATCCAGAGAGGGCTCTCTCTTTATAATTTATCTTTGTTCTTAGAAGGTTTTAGGCTAGTTATAGATCCAAGAGTTTGTTTTGGAAAATGGTGGAATCCACAAACTGAGGGAAAGGTTGAGAGCTTTCAGTCCATTGGGCTTTGGAGTCAAAGGATAGCTTTACTGGATTTCTATTCTAAACACAAGATGGTATTACAGGGCAAGATAGCTAGACAGAGAACAATCCTTAAAATTTAAAGTGGATGGGATGATCTTGAAGGGATGAAAGGTAGCTAAGAATCTTTCACCATGTTCAAAAGAAAGAAGTAAAATGACTACAAACAAAGAGCAATGAAGGATTCTTTATTATAGTAGTCAACAATGTTTAAATTAGCAAAGCAGGAGCATTTAAGAATTCATGCTTATAACTAATTTAGAAGAAAACATTAAGAATAATCACATTTGAAAACAGAGTACAATTAAGCAATTTCTGTTTCAATCTTTTATGTAAATTATTCAGAAATGGATATGATGGTATTATAAACTAATATAAAATTTCAGACAAAGGGTAGAAACACTTATTGAACTGTAGTCCAACACATGAATCCTGCAACAAGTCCAGTGCTTTAAATCGTCATCCAGTAAGCCACGAAAAATTTCTCCAAAATGATTTTATTCCGAAAATCTCAATGTTACAGCAGAGTAATAGAATCCACCCTCAACACTCTCTTTGAGGGTTTATTTATACACAAAATAATCTTAAACAATCTTTCACTATCTTAGCCAATAATCTAGGCTGACTTAAAGCATAATTTACAAACAAACAAGAGACAAATGGTCTCGTGGATAGAATAATGGGCAACTGCCGATGTGTTGTTCCTTTCTTCGTGGATGTGCTGGAGGTAAGTGCTGAAATAGGGCTCTGTGCTGTCCCTTGCAGTATTTCTTTGGCTTGTTGGACACTCTTTGTTCCTACGGATACTCTTTAACCTTTTCACCTGATACTCTTTCATCTGTTTTCCTTTTTACTTTTCACATAATAGTAAAAGATAAAATTCTCATGCTGAAGATAATTTTCATAAAATTTCCAACATTTCTCTCCACCATTGATCATCGGGTATCATAGTTCTTCTGAGTTTCCTCAATGTCTCATCTGCTTCGGTGAGTTTGTAAAAGGTAGGCTCATTAGGAAACAGATACCTTATTTCATGTTCTAGATGAAATAAATTCCTTACTCTATCATAGATATTTTTCCCTGTTGGTAATGTTGATTGTGGTAAACTAGGAGAACAAGCAACTGTATTCTGAGCATGAGTATTTATTCTCTTTATATAGGCTTCTAAGTCCATTATTTGATCCTCTGTGAGCATAGGACTTGGTAATCCACTATCCAACAAAGCTTGAAATTTCTCTCTGAAAATGTTGATATCAACCAAAATGTCTGTACACTTCCTCTCTAAATTCTGCATGAAAGTTCTCTTGATGAAAACTCTCTTTATTTCCAAAACTGTGCCTGTCTTATCATCAATTCCTAACACTGCAAGCTGTTGTTTTGTCCTGGTGTTCAAAAATTGAATGAGTTGATTGGCCTGCTCAGGCCTGCCTCTTAATTCATGTCTGGTTCTGTTTATTTCTTCTTGGGCTATTTTAACCAACTTATTTTGTTCAAAAATAGCTTGAATAGAAGGCCAAATGTCTTTTATTAACTCAATGATATCACCCCAAAGAATGTCATTAATCTCCTTTAAAGGCTTTTCCAATGAAATATCTTTCTCCAAAGCTTGAACCAATTTTTCTAATCTTTTTATTTCCCTGGTGTGATCAGCAACTGTCTTTTTAGATGTATCATATTTTTCCTCCAATTTTACTAATTGCAATTTCGTTTCTTGGAGTTCTGTGACCCTGAGTTGTAGACTTTCCATCTGCTTTATTAATTCATCAGAATTCAAACCAGAAGTGTTCACCTGGGATGGCTGTATCTGCTGCCTTGTTATTGTAGTACCTGTTGTTGATGTCTGCCTGATAGTTTCCTGTTCCTGCAAAGCTTTTTCCAATTCCTTCTCCGTTTCACTTAGTCGCTCAGTCATATTTAGGAGCAACTCCATTATTTCTTCCTGTGAATTCCCTTTTAGAACTTCTTGGGTCTGAGGGTACCTTGAGGCTGGTAATTTTAGCTGCTTTCTGAGTGCAGCTATGTCATCATCTTTCTTCTTTATTAATGCCTCAATACTTTTAATGTCTTTGGGGTTATGACCCAAGCCAATGATTATGTCTTCTAAAGACTTTATTCTATTATCTTTGGCATGTGAAGAGGCCTTCTCAATTTGCAATTGTGCAGTAGTGTTATTCAAAGAATCCTGCAGCGTTATAGCTGCCATGGCCTTGTTGGTGAGAGTGGAATAGACCATTTCCCCAGTTGGTCTGTGTAGTTCTATCTGGTCCAGAGGATGGATATCCTTTGCCAAAACTTCAAAATTTGCTCTGATGTAATCAGCTGCTGAAGTGGGCTTTGGCACCTTTGCTTTGAAGTGGCTCATCAGCATTTTACCTTGTGAATGCTGACATTAGCCTTTCTTGATTATGGGGAGCCATCTTCATATACTGATCATATACCTTCATTTTCAATGGATCATTCTTTGCTTTAATGTTAATGAAGGTTCTTTTAATATCCCCTGTGTCTGTCTTTGGTGGTCTGAAAGAGGATACTTCAGTACTCAATTGCTTTTGTAAAGCTTTCCCTTTCTGGCTTATGTTTGTTTCACTTGCTGTGCCAGTTTGCTGACTATCTTCCCTTCCATCATCAAATACTTCATCTATAATTTCCACATCTGGAGGTGGATTTGGTTTCTGTTTCTTGACCTGATGTACCTGTGAGGCCCCTTTTGGAGGTGTGGTATCTGGAGCCAGCCTCTTCTTCCCTATTTCCACATTTAATGGAGTTTGAAACTCTGGAATCTGTGGATGCTGTACCTGAGTGGGAGAAACCTGTGATTGTTCAGGTGCTTTGGAAGTCTCTGGCTTCTCAGCCATGACCAAAGTCTCAATGACCTGAACTACAGGTTCTTTTCCTTTACCCGTGGGTTCTGCTGCTACTGAAAAACTGCTTTCCTGTAATGCTTGCTGTAGAGTGGCTGCTGAAGATGTGCCAATGTAGGGTACCTGCATTTGACCACACGTTTCTAGGTCAAATTTCTTCTCAACATCTTTCATAATTTTATTCATTTTGTCTGCTTCACTTTCTTCCTCAACAAGAGTTCCTTCAACCCATTCATCTTGATTTGCATATTGTTCTAGATCAGGAATCTTGTGGTGTATATAAGGAGATGATTTATTTTTTAATCTCTTTTCACAAATAAAACCAAAGGGGTCATAAGGAACCCAACGGAAAGATGTCTGGAACTTTTTCTCTAATATATTTTCTGCTTCTCTCTCAGCCTCCCTAGAATTGCAGATGAAAGGACCTAATTGGCTTTTGATCCTTAACTGAGCTTTCTTCTTTACATTACAAAAATGGATCACATCTGAATTGTTCATTTGCCTGAAGTATTCCAAGGCAAAAATCCTCATGGGCACATATCTGGGTAACCTGAATGGATGTAATTCACATCCATAAATCTTGATGACTGTATGGTTTTGATACAAATACCAATCCCCAACTTTATAACTCTTTGACAGTTGCAAGGTCTTTCTAATTTCATTACTGAGTCTTGGGTGAGGAATTCCTGTTAACAAAGTTGTTGCAGGATATACAAACTGGTCAATGAATTCAGTGTAGGAATAGGGAGACTCAGAGGAAAAATGAATTATGGGGGACCAAAATATGACTGACCTGGGGCTTCCCTTGGCATCAAGTTTTTGAACAGGGAAAGGGAACCTTTCTGACTGATAGTAGATAATGAGATGATAGATGACTGAGGAGTATTTAAAAACTTTTTCAACATCTAGCCTTATGAATTGATCATGGATCTTGTTGGCTATGAAGGAAGCAAAGTCATATTTGATCTCAGGAGGTTGCCCCGGAGTAAAAATGGATAGCAAAGCCAAGGTTATCTCATCCACATATTCACTGGTGTTGAATCCCAAGACAAAAGATATTATATTTACAATGAGCCTTCCCAATGTATTGAAATAGTAAAAACCATAGGGAGGAGACCCTTTTGGCTGATGCTCAGGTAACATGAAATTCTGACACATGAATTTTAGCTTTTCTGGGGTTAATTGCCTGGTTTTCTCAATCAATCCTTCCATGGACAATGGTGCTAATTATTGGTCTGGTTCAAAGTGTAACCTGGCATTGATAGCCTGGGGAGTGATGGGAAACAGAATACTTTGATCAGGAGCTATTACAGCCCTCCGTGTGGGATCATAGTTTGAATGGCAATAATGGATGATTTCTGGGAAAATAAGGACTGAGGGGATGAGATACCTTGGGAGATTGGATTCCCATAACCCTATAAGATCTTGCCCCTTTGAGTATTCGTCTCTGCAGCGACAATAGCTCAATAGGGGACTTTCATCAAAATGCAGGTCTTTAATTTGGAAATCTTCATCTATCAAAGGTAAATATTCCAATTCACGGTGAGGAGCATTCAATGGAGTGATATTCAGAGCTGCCGGGACCTCCATTTTGGTTCTTGTGGATTCAAAATGGAGGTTTTTTGGTTTTCCTTACAGGCCGGGCGGAATTTCTAAAATGAAGGAAATTGGTGCAATTCGCTGGTTCAGGGAACAATTATACAGTTTTAAAAACTCTGGGGAAGACTCAGTGATGATTTTTAATCACTATTTCAGCGAAAACAAAGAGAACTGAGTTTTACTTGCAGTCGGGGCGGAAAAGGATAAATACCTGTTTTTTTTTAAGGAGGCTGGTTCTTTAACAGGTAACAGGTGATGGCGGAACTGTATTTGAACACGGGCGCAGCGGAATCTTGGAGGAAAACGGTCTATTACAGTGGAAATTCGAAAATCGCAGCGGGGAGCACTGTCGTTTTCAAATAACTAAAATAACAGAAAAACACGAAAAAATGGCTTTATTTACAAGTTAAAAGGGTTTTTTATTTTTCCGAGGTGTGACGTCATCGACGTACGGGCTGACGTATGCAAGGTCGGGCGGTAAGCGGTAAGTGGTAACCCCGCACCGCTTTTGGTCGAGGGTGGTTTAAATCAGGAGGGCAGCGATTCCACAGAATGATCGCCACGTGGACGGTGGACTATTCAAAAACCACCCTTCCCCCGCTGGTTAAAATGCTGACAAGGGATGGGCAGCGGGGTGAACACTGGCCGTTGATCTACGGAGGGGTGATCCGACGGTTGAAGCGATGGGGGAACAAGCGGAAGTTTCAGGTGTGGGCCCGTCGGGCTTTAAAATGATTTAAGGTTTAATCTAATCACCCTGGGAGATATTTAATAGGCGGAAAAGGTTATTAATTAGTCCTAATGACTAATTAATCCCGTATGCGTAAAGAAAGGGGTTGCGACGGGGTTTGGTTAAGTGGATTGCCAGGTGGACAAACCACGGTGGCACGAAACTTTTCGGAAGTTTTATTCATATTTTTGTATTTAAACATACATATGGCATGTTTAAAGTTTTTGTTTATATATTTTTTATTTATATGGTAACAAACAAATATTATTTAATTACCATAAGGGCGGGATTATAATATAATGATAATTTTAACCAAAGGGCGTATAGTGGGTTATTATTTTAAATGTGCGGGGATATAAATACTTTGGTTAAACTTTATAATAGATGGGTTTTTTGGGTTATTTATAAAAAAGGGAGTTATATACTTAGGATAAGGTATTTTATTAGGGATTTAATACAATAGAGTTAAATGTAAATATGGCAAAGGACAAGGAAACTCAAAATATTTTTGCACATCTAAGAAAGTGATAACTTCTGAAGTAATTTGCAATATCTTATCTTCAACACTAAAACTTAGAATAGCAAGTTATCTTGAGGGATTTTTATGGAATTTTGCATGAGTTTCCTAAGTAAAATGGGATTTTACTTAGGAAAAAATTGAAGGTGAATGATTATAATGATGAATTATTTCAAGTACTTAGGTCATTTTGATCATTAGGCCGAGGGTCCGGTCCCTCCAGAAGTCAAGGAAATTCCTTGAGCCCCTTTGATCTCCAAATACCTTAGTACTTTGGGGGAAATTAGTAAAACTTTTGAGGGGAAAGTGATAAGGGAGGTTAATGAATTTGACTTTGCTTGCTGTGATTTTCCAATGTATTTCCTGCTTTATTACTTGTGATGAAAGTAAAGGATCAAAAACATGTAGCAGCATCATTCATCAGGTAACACTTTGCAGCACCATCTACCTACCCTATCTAATTAACACTACCATTTTCTCTTCTTTATTAGGGTGCATTTAGACTTGCAAACCCTTATCAATCTTTTCTTTTTTACAAGGCAAATCTATCTAATTCTACCCTTATTACATCCAAGGGCTCAGATTAAGCTGTTGAGCACCTTTTATTAACTCTTCCTATCTACTTATCTGCCAAGATTAAACTGTTTGGTTAGATATTTATTCTCTAATCTATAACATGAAATTGAAATATGATTAAGCCAAGTTTAAACAGTTTGACTTATTCATGAATTGTGGCAAAAGTTGAACAAGCTGCACACAATTATTTTATTACAAAAATGAAATAGTAGTGGCATTTGAATTTGCACACTTTCCTTGGTCTATTTTCTGCTTGGGGTTCATTTCTTTCACTTTTTTGACCATTTTATTCTTTTTACCCTTTGATTTTTCTTTTAGGGTATGCCCTCTTTACATTTTTTAAATTTTTTGATTTTTTGGTTTTTCAAGAATATGGAACACCTTTGCTCAAGAAAGAAGGTTTGAACATATTCCATAATTCAATCAAGACAATCATGAAAGATGAAACCTATTGGTATAGGAGTCTAACAGCTAGTTCCCTACGAAAATTCTCATTGAAATAATTGTATATTTTTTGTATACCGATCTAGTGTAAACTAGTTGGTTTGAGTGGGGTTTAGTTCTCATTCGATTTCAAGTTCATACTTTTGGGGTAATTAAACTATCCCAAGGGGCATCCAAGCTCAACTGAGCTTTGTAAAATATTCATGATAGCATTCTACTGTGGATAGATCGTTCTTCCATCTAATAGGCATGGCCTAAGCTCAGCATAGTTTTAAAAAAAAATGAATTTTTATATATATCTTATATTTAAATTATAATATTTATAAATAGTAAAGTAAATTTGGAAGAAAATATACAATAAAGGGTTTAACACTTCATGTAGCCTCTTCTAATCCTTTTGCACTTAACAAGTCATGAGTTGAAATTAAATGTAGTATATGTGTGGTTGTAAAGGTTGATTATCTCGACTCAAGAGGTTTTTGGTTCCAAAAAAGAGCACTACTCCATTCATGAGCATGTCACCGTTCTATTTCGAAGTACATTAATTTAGGATTAGCTCCAACCCTTAATGGGCTAGTGGAAACCTCTCCCATAGATTGAGAGGGGGGGAGGGGGAGGAATACACACACAATGGAATCATAATATCTTCTGTAATAACTAATACTAATATAAAGTGTGAATACACACACACAATGGAATCATAACCTCTATTGTAATAACTAATATTGAGATAAAGTATGAATATGCTAATAGCTTTAAAGATTGGGCATCTTTAATTAACAAGGCTTCCTTTGCTAGGGGCTTATGGTATATGTTAGTATGAATCCTTTGTCGAAGCGTACGAAAAAGGACCACTTTAGCTACACATAACTAATAGCCCTAACAACAAAAGTGGCTGCCAATATCTTCAGATCTGTGGTTAGTTGAACAAGAAAAGAGCTGCAAAAAACCAGATCTATGCATGGAAAGACATTAAGCAAAAAAAACAAGGGTTTGCTCCATATACCAATAGACAAGACAAGAACAATTTTTGAAAGAATTTTTGTATTAATTGGGCACCTGGGAGGAAAACAAGAAGGTGTATCCAATTATCCTCAGTGGGATGGGTTCTTGGAAGTCCTCAGCACTTCAGATCTATGATTTATCTCTCTAGTTGGTGTAGAAAACCCAATGCAAAGAATAAAGCTCAATGGGAGCAAATGAAGAAAAGAGCGACCAAGTGTATAGATCCAGAGTGATCTAATAGGCAACAAAAGGTGAAGAATGATGGGAAAAACCCTCCTATTTATAACAAAATATTGGGTCATTCTAGATATTGGTGCATGATTAAAATAATGTTAACCAAATCTAGATCCACCTTTTATGGGATATTTTATTATATTTGTTGGAGGGAAAAAGTATTTGACTTGGGTCAAATCCCTTTATTGGTTAATAATAAATAAATAAATGATTTATTTATCTTTTTAAGGAAGTGGTTGAAGGATAATTAAATAAATAATGATTTATTTAATTATTTGTGGGTGATTTGGTCATATTTACCAAGGAATATTATCTAAATAAGATTTAAATAATTATTCCTAGAAAATAATAAGATAAATAAAGGTTTATCTAATTAATTTCTTTGTTTTTGGGTTAAACATGACTGGGAATAATAATTAAAATATGGTTTAATTAATTATTCCATGAGGAAAATCAAACAAATATAGGTTTGTTAAATATTTCCTTTTGGGGTTTCCTGTTTAGACCATAAACAACCTAATAAATGTGGTTTATTAAGTTATTTAACATAGTGAAGGCAATTTTACTTAGGGTAAAATTGGTCTTACATGGTGTACTTGGGTCTATCTAATGATAATAGGTTAGATGACCAAAAAATGGTGTAACAGATTGCCCCCCAGCGTGCGAGTGTCAGGAGCAAATCGTATGACCGAAGTACGTTGTAAGAACTCAATCACCAAACAACAAAAGGGAAGTCAGAGAGAGAAATGCAAGGTAGATAGTGTGCTGAAGAACTAGACCCTGAGGAGACGAGACTCGCAGGTGCAACAAGTCTCTTTTTATGAGAGGGTACCTGTGCTGAAGGCGGCGGGGGAGGCATACCTATGCCCGCCGAGACAAAGTACAAAAGAATAGTGTGTCCAGTAAACAAGGGATCGAACCATAAAGTACAGCTGGCATAATCATGAGCCAGATAAAAATACAATGAGGAATCCCACATACATGATGTGCCTGGGATAACAGCCAGGACTTGTACAATAATATCTGAGTACATGAGATACAAATACAACCCAAATGCCCCCTGTAAATGGGGAAGGGCTCACAAAATCTGACTGATACATGCAAATCAAAGAGGCGCTGCAAGTGGCTAAGGCCGACATCATCAAATATCTGGAGCTGCATCGAAGGCTGCAAGGAGGAGGTCATCCGGGCATGTGGGGGGCTACCTGCAGGGCCACCCCCTCATGAGGGTTGAGACATCTCACACACACCCGGGAATCATCAAGAGCTGCTGATGTATCACTGAACCATCAAGCATACGGATCTCGATCATGCTGAAAGGAGCTGGAGTGGAGAAACAATCAAGTCAAAGGGGAATGAGAGATCCCTTTGCCTGATTCGAGGCACCGAACAAGAGTGGAAGCTGGAACCAAGGTACACCGCCCTCTAGACCTGGCTTCTGGAATGAATGAGCTGATGTCGACAGAAGGAGGTCCGCCATAGGTGAGGTAATGAGAGATCCTCAACTAAGGCACGAGAGAAAATAGTAGAGCGATGGACAGACTGACACTAATGATGAGAGTGAAATGGAAAAGACTGAGTAGCGAATGGACGACTTCCCTTGTTAGCGCATAAAGGGCATGAATGACATGGCAGCGACTGACACAATATCATAAGGGATAGGGGACAGTGAGACTGAAGGTCATAATGTGCGACACAAGAGAGAGACCAAGCAATGAAGGATGGAGGGCTATAGCGGGGTACAAAGGGACTCGGGATCGACTCCATGAATGCGATGATGACTCAACTTGGATGCTCTAAACAAGGGCGACTCAATGGTGCTGCCACACAGTAAAGGCCCAATGGGGGACCGTGAAAACATGAGTACAAGATGGGAACTCATGACGAAAATCGACACGAACAACGACAAGTAAGGAGGCAAAATGGTGCCCCAAGTACAAGTGTCGTAAGTGAGGAAATTCGATTTTAAGGAGGGTGAAGTGAGCCTTCTTGGACAAAATGTGTCCTGGTGAAGTATCAAATCACAAAAAACTAACGAATATCCATTTGAGGGCTCGGTGAGAGCTTTCCAACGGTGCAGACGGTTTGTTAAACAGGGCTACGGTATGGTCGCAGCAGTTGAAAGAAGAAACAAGGGTTCTCTTTTAATAAGGCAGTTTTCCCTCCAAATTCACTCATTTGCTATTGTTGTTGTGGTGAATGTAGAGAGGAGAGACGGCCCTAAATCTTGCGGCAAGCGTAGCGGACAAACCGACCGTTGGAATCGAGATCCGTCAGTTGCAGGTAAGAGGCCTAACCTTACTCTTTCATTTTGATGGATTGAAAGTTCAGTTTAGGGCCCAACAGCTCAGAAACAGACCCTCCTTCATCTCTATGGTTGGGTCGCACTTTTTGGGCCAAAAAGTGCGACCTGGGACGCAGGTTTCAGAGCAAAAACTGCGACCTGGTCCAGAGTTGGGCAGAAAACTGCGACCTGGGAGATGAGGGGGTTTTGGTGCTGTTTTATGGCTGAGAGCTAGTTTTTTGTGTTTGGTTATGGTATTCCCGATCTGTATGCTGACAAAGATGATGTTTTTGTGTAGGTATGGCAGATTTACGGGTTAACTGGAGAGAGAGAGACCTGGGTACATTACGGGCAGAGATCCAGGCGGATCAGGGTGTCCGTCGTGTGTTGGCCAGGTTTGGGGTTCTAAAGTTTTTGGAGAACCCTTTGATCAGAGCAGGAGAGCCTTTGTTGGCCCGGATTATCAGTTACTGGGATCCAGAGCAGGAGGTCTTTGTAGTGCAGGGGCACAGGATCAAACTGACAGTCCAGGATGTGTATTTCCTGACGGGTCTCCCACCACTGGGGATGGTGGGGAACACGCAGCCAGTATTACTGCGGGGGCGGCATATCATGGAGTTTGTGGAACGACATTGTCGACCGGGTCTCCAAGTCAAGGGGACTCGGATACCGATCGGGGATCTAGAGAGGCTAGAGACCCGTGCAGTGGCCGCAACTGTGCTGCGTATCCTGGGCAACCAGGCATTCCATCACATCACTGGGGGGCAGATGATGCTGGTAGAGAGTGTGTTGAGTGGGACCTACTATGGGTGGGCTCAAATGATGCTGGTGTTGTTAAAACGATAGTTGTCGCTCTGCAAGCGGCAAGTGAACCACGATTGCTCGTATGGGACTTTATTGTGCGCCTTCTTCTTTGAGAAGATCCCGACCTTGTGTAATATTCCCAATTAGCTTTGCTAATTGGAATATTGCATTTTTGTGTTATTTTGCTGCTTTAGATAGGAATAATAAATAAAGTGAGAAATAAGAGGGGTCACCTCACTTTAGTCACCTCACTTTATAATAAAGTGTTCTTTTTCCTAGTAGCTTGACGTTGTAACTTAGAGAGGGGGCCTTGGGGGTCCACGTGGGTGATGGAGGAGACATAAAGTTAACCCAAGGTAAACTGCGCAGATCCAGGGTGAGTGAGTTTGGAGGGAGATTGGTGCTATAAAAGGAGAGGCTCTCACCCCATTTGATGATCCATGATTTGATATTCTTATTGATAGCTAGACTTTGTCTGCTTCAGCACGCCGGTTGTTTAGTCGGTCTGCAGCACTGCTTAGTGCACGAGTGTCTCCGGTCGGAGATCTCACCCTTAGCCTCGGGGGACTTCGAGTGCATGCCCTGGTAAGGTTTTTCTGGTTTCACCCTTAGCTTCGGGGGACTTCGAGTGCCCGCCCTAGTAAGGTTTTTCAGTAGCAAAGCAGCAGCATTTCTGAAGCACATCTGAGGAGGAGGAAAGCCCTCTTGTGCTTTGCTTGTGAGCAAGAAGGGACCTGTCTTGTTTTCTCAGAGAAGAATGACATTTTATACGAAGAGAGAATGACTGTTCTGTACCCCGGGGAGAGGAAGGACGACGTCGGGAGGACGCGGTTCCGGTAGGCGGAAAGCCTTGTTTGTTTGAGGGAAAGGAAGGACGGCCGTCGAAGCCCGAGGTAGGGGCCCATTGTCCATTCTTGGAGAGTGAGGTTGCGGATACGAAGGTTTCTTGTCGGATCTAGCTTTGTGAAGGATAGATCTTGCAGATCTAGTCCTGTATGTTACAGATCTAGCCTTGTATGTTGCAGATCTGAGGGTTCTGCAGTAGATCCAGCTTGAGGAGTGACAGATCTGAGGAGATATCGACAGATCTAGTCCAGATCTGAAGGGGAAACACCAGATCTAGCCCTAGAGGCTGTAGATCTGAGGAGATAGTTCCAGATCTAGCATAGATCTGAGGGTTTGGCAGCAGAGTGGGTTTTGGAGGACGCAGATCAGGAAAGGGAGGACGCAGTTGTGATAGGAGGCTTCAGATCCATCAGGTGGGACGCAGATCTGAGGAGCAGATCGTTGTGAGGAGTGCTTAACAGCGTTTTCCAGGATCCTGTAGCAGCTTCATCGTCCCACTGAGTTGGCTTGGTGCTTTGTACGATTTACTGTGTTGTCCGCGGGCAGAGACGGCGTTTTTCCATTTGAGAGGTTTGCGGTCTTCGGCCCCGGCGCGGTTCATCTTCGGTTGCGGAGCGGCTTCGGGACGGCTGTCCTTGAGCGACCCTTTTCTGTTGAGAGGGTCTCCACCTGCCTAGGGCAGGGATAGGTGCACTTACTCTGATTTGTTGTACTCCTCTCTATGTACTTTCTGATTAATAAAATGGCTCAGATTTTGGTGTTACATGTGTCATGATTCAGTGATCTGGTTCAGTTTATATCTGTATTAGTGCATTTCTGTTTATTACTGGTTAGTTCCATTTGGGGATATTACAGTGGTATCGGAGCTTAGATCTGGCTCAGCCTGTGGTGCTAGCACTCTATGGCACCTAGGGGTCACCCCACTCTCCTTGGGGGAGGTGATTCTGATTCAGAAGACGAACGGAGGAATCCAATGGAGGCTATGTTGGCAAGATTGGCTGAGAAATTGAGTGAGAAGATGGATGCAAAGATGGATGCATTCATGCAGGAGGTAACCAGGAAGGTTGCAGGGGTAACGCAGAAAGAACCCCCTAGGGTCTTTCAGGTAGGGGAAGGATCGGGAACATCTAGTTGCATACCAGATGCTATACCCATTATGACAGCGCAGAAGGCCGATTCCATGGACACGCGACCTACCATGCCTACTTTCCCGGTAGAGGAAGTGGAGCAAATGGCATCAAGAGATGAGGGTCCCGATCTACATGCAGTTTGGTTTGCAGATTGGCGAAGTTTGGGGCCGGAATTCATGGAGGCTCTCCCTTTCAATCAATATCTGCAGTACCGAGGCGGCGGTAAGCCTCATGATCGAAATAAGGGACGGGGTTCCCACCGTGACAGTAACCGTGTAGCCAGCAAATTTCATTTGCCGATGTTCGATGGGTCCCCAAAGACCACAGCCAGGTCTTGGGTGGAAAAACTAGACCTCTATTTTCAGCTTAACCAGATGCCGGAAAAGGAGGCCATTAAGATGGCTGCATTACATCTAGAGGGTGAGGCCCAGAACTGGTGGTTTCATGGATTGACCACACTGGGGCATTCCACAGTGACTACATATGCTGAGTTCACCAGGAGGGTGGTGAAACGTTTTGATCAGAAGGACCCCGATCAGCCTTTCCTCGAGCTGACCAAGCTCAAACAGACAGGTAGTGCAGAGGCATACATCTCGGACTTTTTGAGGGTTTCAGTGATGGTACCTGACATATCAGCAGCTCGGTTGGTCACGATGTTTTTGGACGGGCTGTCAGAGCCGCTTCGTGGTCTAGTCCGGTCAAACAAACCGGCTACACTTCAGGATGCTATCGGCAGGGCCCGTGACCTACAGGATGTATTGCCTAGGACTCGGCCACCTTATCCCCAGAGACAGGCTTTCCAGCCTAAGGGTAAGGACATGAGGATTCCGCCTCCCAAGGCGAATCCCGGACGAGGACAGTATGATGATGAGGCTAGGAGAGAGCTGAGACGGAAGCGATTGTGCTTCACCTGCCAGGAGCCGTGGGCACCAGGACACAAATGCACCGCAGGGAAGGCGCATTTCATAGAGGTCTTCTCCGAGGGCGGCGGAGAAGAGGATGAGTTGGAGGATGAGGAGGCAGGAGAGTGTTATGCAGCGCAGAGTGCCTTACCACCTCCACCACCAGATGCGGGAGAGGCATCATTTGCACCTACTGGGGGAGCTCTAGCAGCATTACGAGGAGTCCCCAAGTATCTGACATTGCGCGTACGTGGGACAGTACGGGGTCAGCGTGTTTCAGTTCTAGTTGACAGTGGGGCCACCCACAATTTCATCGATGCCCAGATGGTAGCACGGAGAGGCATACCCACGGAGAGCTTTGATGGGTTTTCAGTTCTGGTTCCAGGAGATCAGACCATGGCCTGTGCTCGATATGTACCTGAGTTATCAGTGACGATGGGCACCTATACGTTGACTGATCACTTCTTTGTGGTGGACATTCCGGACACCAATGTGATATTGGGAGTGCAATGGCTTATCACTCTGGGAAAGGTCACCACAGATTGGAAGGCCTTGGAAATGGAGTGGGATGATCCCAAGACGGGGAGGCATGAGAAGATCCGAGGTCAGAGCACATATCCGCCCCAGACAGTATCGGCACACAGCATGGATGCGACATTCCGCAGGGGAGATATCGAGTGGGCAGTAGAGCTACGGGCTTCAGAGATAGTAGATACAGGCAGGGCAGTGCACCCTGATCTACAGACTCTTCTTGACAGAAATGCAGTAGTGTTTGGAGATATTCCACCGGGACAGCCACCAGATCGGGGGTTTGAGCACACGATAGAGTTGGAGCAGGGGATACAGGCAGTGATCACCACCCCTTATAGGCATCCTAAGGCCTACAGGGATGAGATAGAGAGGGCCATTCAGGAGCTGTTAGCCCTTGGGCACATTCGGCCCAGTACCAGTCCTTTCGCTTCTTCAGTAGTGTTGGTGAAGAAGAAGGACGACACATTACGCATGTGCATTGATTACAGGGCACTGAACAAGAAGACGTTGAAGAACCGGTACCCCATTCCCAGGATCGATGAGTTGATGGACGAGTTGAGAGGAGCACGTTTCTTCTCAAAGATTGATTTGAGGTCCGGGTACCATCAGATACGCATGAGGGAACAGGACGTTCCCAAAACTGCTTTCAAGTGTCATTATGGGCACTTTGAGTTTTTGGTCATGCCATTTGGACTGACCAATGCACCTGCCACTTTCCAGTCTTGCATGAACCATATCTTCAGGGAGCATCTGAGGAAGTTCGTGCTGGTCTTCTTTGATGATATTCTCATATACAGCAGAACTTGGGAGGAGCACCTCCAGCACATAGAGACAGTTTTGCGCATCCTGGAGGAGCAGCAGTTCTTTGCCAAACTCTCCAAGTGTGAGTTTGGTTTGACAGAGATGTAGTATTTGGGACACATCATAGGAGTGGACGGAGTGAGGGTCCATGACGAGAAGATCCGGGCTATCAGGGACTGGCCAGAGCCGCGGAATGTGACAGAACTTAGAGGGTTCATTGGTATCTGCACTTATTACAGGAAGTTCGTCAAGGGCTTCTCACAACTTGCTGCACCCCTCACGGAGCTGACGAGGAAGGGGGCATTCAGTTGGACGGACACCGCACAGCGAGCTTTTGATAAGCTCAAAGAGGTGATGAGTAGTTGTCCGGTGTTGGCATTGCCTGATTTCACTCAGCCCTTTATCCTAGAGTGCGATGCATCGGGAGAAGGGATTGGAGCAGTTTTGATGCAGGAGGGTCACCCGATTGCATTCGAGAGCCGGAAACTCCTTCCACATGAGAGACTTTATCCTATCTATGATAAGGAGATGTTGGCCATTATGCACGCATTGGCCAAATTCCGGCAGTACTTGGTAGGCGGCAGATTTAGAGTCAGGACAGATCATAACAGCCTGAAGTACTTTTTGGAGCAGAAACAGTTGCAGGAGAGGCAGCAGAAGTGGATCAGCAAGATCCAGGCTTATGACTTTGATATAGAGTATGTCAAAGGGAAGAACAATGTGGTGGCAGATGCCCTTTCTCGTAGACCAACTACATTATCCCTCATGAGCTTGGACGCTGATTGGAAGGCTCGACTACTGGTTGAGTATTCCAAGGATAGATTTGCATGCGAGGTGCTGGATGGACAGATAGCGGATAGCAGATACAGGGTGGCAGATGAGGTCATCTATTACAGGGATCGGATCTTCTTGACTGAGGGATCTCAGCTCAAGGAGAAGATACTCCATGCCTCTCATGATTCACCATTGGCGGGCCATCAGGGGTTCACCAAGATGTACAGGGCCGTCCGAGAGAGATTTGCATGGAAGGGCCTCAAGGAGGACGTACTCCGGCATGTCAGGGAGTGCGAGGTGTGCCAGCGGAACAAAGGGGAGATGAACCATCCCGCAGGGTTGTTACAGCCGCTTCCCATTCCTGAGGGGAAGTGGGAGAGTGTCTCGATGGACTTCATCACGGGTTTGCCCACAGTGCAGGGCAAGGACTGCATCTTCGTAGTAGTTGACCGGCTAACGAAGTATGCTCACTTCTTTGCCATTTCGGCACACTACACAGCAGCGCAGGTGGCAGAGTTGTTTTTTCGGGAGGTTTTCAGATTGCATGGTCTACCCAAGACCATTGTTAGTGACAGGGACAGCCGCTTTATGGGTGGATTTTGGCAAGAGCTCTTTCGACTAGTAGGGACTGAGTTGACACCGAGCACCAGCTATCATCCCCAGACGGACGGGCAGACAGAGATAGTTAACAAGTGGCTGGAGGGCTACTTGCGTAACTACGTCGGTGGGCAGCAGCGAGCGTGGCTGAAATGGCTACATCTGGGCGAGTACTGCTACAACACAACCCATCATATGTCTATCGGCATGACACCGTTTTATGCGTTGTATGGATATCATTCCTTGTCTTTTGTGGATGTGATGTTTGGGGTTAGCAGGGCTCCACGAGCCAAACTATGGATCCAAGAGAGCCAAGACATCCTTCGGACTCTCAAGGAAAACATAGCCACCGCCCAAAATCAGCAGAAGTTATATGCAGACAGGGGCCGAGTGGAGAGACACTTTGAGGTAGGGGATTTGGTCTACTTGCGGTTACAGCCATACCGCCAGTCTTCACTCGCCAGTCTTCACTCAAACAGAAGGGGGCAGAGAAGCTTAAGCCTCGTTTTTATGGACCATACGGGGTGATTCGTAGGATCGGACAGGTTGCATATGAGTTGGAGTTGCCCCAAGGCAGCCGGATTCATAACATTTTCCATGTATCATGCCTGAAGAAGGCACTGGGCCAGCATGTGACAGTCACCGGGGAGCTACCTCCGACAGATGATGAGGGGCACGTAGTATTACGACGAGCCATTATTGACACGAGGAAGCAGTTGCATGCTTGAAGATCGAGGGATGCAAAGTGATGGAAGGATTTGCCGGATGAGGATGCCACTTGGGAGGATGAGAGGATCTTACAGCATCCATCACTTCAGTTGCTTGAGGACAAGCAACGTTTTGCCGGGGGAGACTGTAATATTCCCAATTAGCTTTGCTAGTTGGAATATTTCATTTTTGCTTTATTTTGCCGCTTTAGCTAGAAATAATAAATAAAGTGAGAAATAAGAGGGGTCACCTCACTTTAGTCACCTCACTTTATAATAAAGTGTTCTTTTCCCTAGTAGCAGTTGTAGCTTAGAGAGACCTTGGGGTCCACGTACAGTGCAGTGGAGAGACATAAAGTTAACCCAAGGTAAACTGCGCAGATCCAGGGTGAGTGAGTTTGGAGGGAGATTGGTGCTATAAAAGGAGAGGCTCTCACCCCATTTGATGATCCATGATTTGATATTCTTATTGATAGCTAGACTTTGTCTGCTTCAGCACGCCGGTTGTTTAGTCGGTCTGCAGCACTGCTTAGTGCACGAGTGTCTCCGGTCGGAGATCTCACCCTTAGCCTCGGGGGACTTCGAGTGCCGGCCCTGGTAAGGTTTTCTGGTTTCACCCTTAGCTTCGGGGGACTTCGAGTGCCCGCCTAACGAGGTTTTGGTGGCAGCGACATTACGGAAGCACATGCGAGGGAGGAGGAAAGCCTCTTGTATTGGGGGAAACAGAGAAGAAAGGAAGACAGCTCAATCTTTGAGGAGAAGGGCCTTCTTGCTCCCGGAAGAGGCTGTTTATTCCCTTCTGCAGAGGAGAGGGAAGGGCTGACTGTCCAGGAGGAATATGATTCCCGGAGGCGGCGGAAAACGACATTTGAGGGGGCGAAAGGGCGCCAGTCAAGCCCCGAGTGAGAGACGTGTGGTGTTGCTTGGAGTGAGGTTGCGAATCTGAAGGTTCTTGTTAGATCTAGCTTTGTGAGATAGATCTTGGATCAGTCTGTATGTTGGCAGATCTGGCCTTGTATATTGCAGATACGAGTTTCCAGGTAGTCCGAAGCTTGAGGAGTGTGGTCGAGAGGTTTATTGTGAGATCTAGTCCAGATCTGAAGGGGAAACACCAGATCTAGCCCTAGAGGCTGTAGATCTGAGGAGATAGTTCCGGATCTAGCATAGATCTGAGGGATTGGCAGCAGATTGGGTTTTGGAGGACGCAGATCAGGAAAGGGAGGACGCAGTTGTGGTAGGAGGCTTCAGATCCATCAGGTGGGACGCAGATCTGAGGAGCAGATCATTGTGAGGAGTGCTTAACAGCGTTTTCCAGGATCCTGTAGCAGCTTCATCTGCCTGGAGAGTTGAGGGCTTGGTGCTTTATCTGTTTCTGCGCTGTCACTGGCAGAGACAGCGTTTTCCATTTGAGAGGGTTTGCAGACTTCAGCCCCAGCGCAGTTCATCTTCGGTTGCGGAAGCGACCGGAGCCCATTGTCCTTGGGGCGGCCCTTTTTTGTTGAGGGTCTCCACTTGCTGGGCAAGGATAGGTGCCTGCCTCGATTTATTGTACTCCCTCTATGTACTTTCTGAGATTAATAAAATGGCTCGGATTTTGGTGTTACATGTGTCATGATTCGATGATACGGTTCGGTTCTCTCTGTGTAGATGCATTGTTGTCTTTAGTTATTTCCTTTGAGATATTCTGATATCTGACCCCAAATGGGTACCCGAAGGAAGCCAGGGATCTTGGCCGGTGGGGGCGGCTACTGTGAAGAGGAGGAGGAGGGGCGGTCGGGCGAGTGTTTCGACCTGAGTTCTTTGCCCATTGGGATCAGATGTCGTTATACATAGACGACTATCCCTATAGTGGGATGAGTTATTGTGGAGATCCGGACCTGCCACTTCCGCCTGGTCGAGTATGGGGGCCCGATGGTAAGTGACAGATTGCTATTATTTTATGGGCATGTTAAAGTTTTTGAATAGTAGCTAGGGTACTGATTCATGGACTTTTGGTATGCAAATATAGCTCCGGTAAAATTGGCCGGATACATGGGACGACCGACAACGTCTGGTGCTGCAGGTCCAAGTGGGTCAAGAGCAGCGCATAATGAGGATGCGACCGCCCTTCTGGAGGACATCCGCCGTAGATGCGAAAGGTTACTGACCAGAGTATCAGAGCGCGGGTGGCCGGTCTTAGACGACCAGTACATAGAGCCATGTATTGGTCTACCCTCGGAATGGCAAGGTGTCATGCGGCGCATGGCGATGGATGGTCAGGGGATACGAGATCTACAGGCTGCAGGGGCAGAGCCATTGGCCCGGGATCCGCCGGATAGTGATTAGGTGTGGGGCATGTGGTGCCCCTTAGTGTGTATGGAGGGGCAGGTGGTGCCCCCAGTTTTGAGTTTTGTGTAACATGCTATGGGCATGTCATATGTATCAGAGTAGATGGACTCTAAACACATGTTTGGCGACACATATTATGGATATGCATCTTTTTTAATGATTATGAATGTTATTGTCTTGTATGAAATGCGTGTGATAAATGCCAGTCTAGAACATGGTTTGCAATACTATCTACATGGTGATTTTGTTCTCGAGGTACATGGTTGAAAGTTATGGTTTCAAACACACGTATCAAGAGTTTCACTCGTAAATAGCGTCTAAACAGCACAGGGTTATGCACACGATAAACACCATTTAGTTGCATGACAAGAAGTAAGGAATCCAAACGAACGTGCAGATGGAGGATACGATGAAAGAGAGCATCGGCTAAGAGACCACGCACTGCATCATATTCAGCCTGATTGTGGGTGGCAGAACCAATGCAGACCCCGTTGGAGAGAACAAGGGCATGCAAGGGGGTGAAGATGGCCCAACCTGCCGAGGCTAGATTCCGGGAGTAACGACTTGCACCATCGGCGTAACCGATAAAGGGTGTGGACGGGGGGTCCTGCGGAATGGTGTTACAAGACAACAACTGAGGGGAGGAGAGACAATGACGGCAGCGTGAGTGTAAAGAAGACATCGAGCAGCAATTGCGGGGGGGAGTGCAAGGAGCAGGATGACTATGACTCATATACAAACTAGCGGGTGGTATATGAGGGCTATCGGAAGTATGGTGAGGACTCGGGCTGCGGAGGTCAATGGAGTGATCTTGTGTATGGGGAGAAGAGAGGGGGTCTGGCGACACAATAGGGGAGGGTGCAGAGGGAATAGGCTCCAAGGGTCGCGCAAAGGAGGATAGGTAAAGAATGGTCGTAGTGAACTCCGTCATCTGAACGTCAGGGGGGGGAATGTCGATGGGAGCGGGGGGATCCTCAAGCTGGCCTGAAGCATACTGCGCGAGTATGGGAGAGGTGGATTGATTTTGTTCAACCTCATACTCTCGGACTACCTCTAAAGAGGCGCGTTAATGCGTCAGGTGAGGACAATGGTGAGAGTAATGGCTATGGACACCGCACAAAGCACAGGGTTTGTTGGTGCAGAGAGTCTTGGGGTTCTTGGTAACGGACGAAGAAGGAACGAAGGCTTCAGGGACCGTAGACTCGGGGAACGCGACTTTAACCATGGGCTGAATACGGGGCAACTCGGGACAAGCATGAGTGGGATGACCGGCGACATCACACAAGGCACAAGGATTTGCGGGCGGAGGAGGCGCCAGGTCAGTCGTGGTGGTCTTGTCTTTGGGTGCCCCCTTGCGGGCTTTTCCTTTCTTCCCGGGAGCCGTCACGATAAGAGAAGGATCCTGTGGAGGTGCTGGGGGCACAGTGACGCGGAGGAAGCGGGGACCGGTTGAACCGGTGTCAAAGCCATGTAGGGTTTGGGGTGACCCGGGAGGGGTGGCGGGCGGGGGGATCGGGTACCGGACGGGGGTATGCCCAAAGTCGGGTTAGGGAGAGAGAGGGTGGCCATGACGGGGACAGAAAATACTCCGGGAGGGGGAGCCAGGAAAGGTATCTGCCCAGCAGGGTAATGACCAGGAGGAACGGCTCCGAGATGGTTAAGGCCAGGGAGAACTGATCCAGGAGGATAAAGGGGTTCGGGGATACCAGCTGTAGGTGGAGGGCCAGAAGGAGGAGGTCCGGCTAGCTGAGATGAATGGCTAGGAGCGGGTTGCGGAGGGCGAGGGGGAGGTTGCTGACTAGCCGAAGTAGGCCACTTAAGGGCAACCGGAGACGATTGCATCATGCAAACATTCGATAAGCTGGGAGCAGTGATGGGAGGAGGAGGGAGACTAGGAAAAGTTCCAAGTAGGGAGGAATCTTTGTAAACGCCGGGGGCGACACTGGTCAAGGAATCGACGGTTTGCTTGTTGGCTACAGAAGAGATAGTCGTCTCAGGGGAGGTCTGAGATTTTGGCTCATGATATGTCAACTGGTCAATGGTGACTATCTTTCCATTATGGGGGAGAGACATCTTGCGAAAGACCGTGGATGGGACAACAGACATAGCATAGGTGTAGCTTCACCCCAATAGAATGTTGTAATTTAGCGGGGCGTCGATGACTTCGACGTCAACGCAAACGGTCTTACCGGCGAGGGTGATAGGACAATTACGAAACAGGCCAATGGGCTGGGAGGCATGACCGTCCCACGCTCGAAGGGTGATCGTGGAAGGGGCCAGCTCAGGAGATCCGAGTTGCTTCCAAACCGAAGCGGACATCACGCATGTGGATGCCCCCTCATCAATTATACACCGGGACACGTTGGCATTCCGGATTTTGACTGGGATTTGGAAGGCGATGGAAGGAGGGAGGGGAGGATGGTCCGATTGAGTGGCGTCGAAAATAATCATTTGGTCATCAGCAGGATCTACAGCGCCCACGGCAGATAATAGAGCCTTCTTTTGGGAAGGGAAGGACTGGAGGAGTTCCAGTGTAGAAATGGCAGCAGGAGATTGCGCCAGATCATCTACTATGCTATATGAATGAGCAGCTCGACTAGAAGCAGCATTTCGACGTAATGGTCCCTTAGGAATCTTGGTATGGACCTCAACTTTGGGTTGAGGGATATGTAAGGGGCCACTGTATGTCGAAAGAGGCTCTGTAGAACCTGAAGAGGGAGGCTCAGGGGCAGACTGAGCAGGAGGCTTGGTGTACTGACGAGACCGAATTTGAAGGTGAAGATCGACGGATGGGTTAGGATCGGAGTGCATCATAAGGATCTGGTAATCAGAGGAACCAGAAAGGGAAGGGGGGGTGGCTACCCGGCTGTCGGGCGGTTGGGTAGCCACGAATCCTTGTTGAGGGAAAGGATCAGTAAACACAGCTGGCTGGGTAGTGGCCACATTAGGAGGAGCATGAGGGGAGGCATGTTGTCCACGCAATGTGGCTTGAGACTCCATGCACGCATCTGTGGTAAAGGGACAATCGTGGGTGCGATGACCGTAAACACCGCAACATGAACAAGACTTGTTAGTACGAAGAGGCATGTCGGCTTGGGCGAGTGCCACATTCTTCAGTTAGCGGTGTTAGGGTCAAAACTTGGAGGATTAGGTCCACGATTACCGGGCGGATTGATTTGGATTGGCTCTCTAGCCTTCTTTGAGATGAGAAGAAGGGGATTAGTTGCACCATTTCTTGTGCAAATACTTGCCACGAAGAGTTGTAGATCTTGTTGCGGGGGTTGAGGAGGCAAGGGAGGTGGAAGCGCATATGCTGGAGGAGCTGGTGCACCAGGCTGCGGATAAGGGTAATGGTTAGGTTGGGCAACATTGAGGTAAGCAGGAGGTTGGGCAAAAGGATGAGGCATGCCGTATCTTGGATACATGCTACCTGGAGGGGGAAAAGTGCTAGAGGTGCTGGCCCCTCCCTGAGGGAGACCATAGCCCATAGGAGGTTGAGCATACGGATGAGAAAGGGCTCCAACGATACCGTCGACGGAATGAGATGCCCCTGGGGCGTTAGCGCCTCCAGGCCTGGGGAGGTCAGGAAGGACGGTATAAACATAACCAGATTGAGCGTAGATCAGGTCATATTTCAAGGCTATCTGGAGGGCGGCTTCTTCGGTTTGAGGGAAATGGGAGGCGACATCTTTGCCAATGGGAGCTAAGAGAGTGCGGAGGAACCAGTCCATATAAACCCGATCTTCGAAGGGGGGAGCTCGACATAAGCTTCATCTTCTTCGCCATTCCTGAACATGGGTAGAAAGGCGGGTTGAAGAGGTTTGCTTAAAGGAAGTCAAGAGCTCCGTACCAGTATCGTATCGGAGAGGAAGCTGGAAATAAGATAAAAAGGCTTGGGCAATGGTCACAAAGGTGGTATGGGAAGAGGTGGCTTGGTCAACATACCATTTGGAAGCTTCACCGGTAAGTGTGCGTTGGAACAACCGAAGACGGATGGACTCACCGGTAATGGAATTGGAGGAACACCACATGTGGAAAGATTGGACATGATTGGTTGGATCTTCTCCGATCAACCCAACCCGAACTTAGGGATTTTTTAGGGGAGCTTGGTTGGCATAGCGAGGACGAACCAACATTGTGGCAAATAGGGTCATTGATCAAGTTTGATTGAAATCGGGGAGAGAGTCGGAGCTGCCTGATATGCGAGCGACGAGGTATGGCCGAGGTAGTTCTGTGGCGGATTCCCGTAGTAGTAGGTCCCGAGTGGGGCTGGAGGACCACTAGCGTTAGGCCCTGGACCAGACATGGTGAAGGTGACAGGGGGAGAACCAGGAGGAGAAGGAGGACTCGATGAATCAGGAGAGGAGTCGGAGTGCGCACTCGGAGGAGGACTGGCTCGACGACGGCGGGTCGGAGCAGGTCGATCGACCATAAACTGAGGGTGAAGGCCAAGAAGTCTTCGGGAAAGGCACCTTGGGGGCGTAATGATGACAGGAAGAAGGAAACCGATAGGGGCAGAAAGGGACAGAATCAAATGAGGTCAAGGGCAGAAAAGGTGCAGTGACAATTGATTTTAGAGTCTTTGCCAGGCGGTGTTAACCAGGCGCTTATTCACTTAGGGTCAGTGTGTGGCGTGCATTAATTTTAATTTTTAAACCCTTTCCGTTTTGAGAACAAGAAAAAAGTGTGCTGCGTAACTGAAAATAAGCCTGCAGAGAACAGTATATAAGGTGAAATAACAGAAAATTAACAGCTACTTGTGCATCTATCTAACCCAAGAAGGCGGGTCTCTCAAAACTAATCTAAAAAAGGGGAAAAATCTAGGCAAAACACACGGAAAAGAGGCCAATAGATCTAAGGTAAAAAAGGGACAGGGATCTAAAGGATAAAGCTGCTGAGAAGAGGTGCAGATCATAGCCAAGAGACAGAGGCAAGGTGGCTGGAAAAAAGGGAGGAAATCAGCAAAAAGCGGAAAGGACAAGGAGGAGGTCCTAAAGGGAGGTCCAAAAAAAACGACAAGAGGTGATTTGAAAGGAAGAAAGGCTGATTTAAAGGGATCTGAAAAGGAGGTATCAGATCTGGACAAGGGGGAGCTGAAACTCAGAAAAACAGAGGCTGAAACAACTAAAAACTCTTCCACAAAAAGTGGAGGGTACTGAAGCCCTAAGGGGCTAGGTTCCCACTTAGATGAGCTAAAACAGATCAAAACCAGGTCAAAGGAGGCTGAAACAGAGTCTGGAAAACCCTGACAGAAGCTTCAGCAGAACCCAGAAAAATTGCAGAAAAATCACTGAAAAATTGGCAGGTCGCAGGTTCTGACCTGTTTTCAGTGCAGGTCGCAGAAAATAGGCTGAAAAGTGTGACCTAGAGGTCCAGGTCGCAGGTTATGGGCCAAAAAGTGCGACCCCCCATTTCGGTTGTCTCGGCGGTAGATTTTCAGAAAAGTTGCCGTCTCAGTTGTGGCTGGTGTCGCTTACCTACGCAATAGGGCTAGAAACACACGGAAGTTAGAAATTTTAATGTTTTAGGGTTTTATGTGAGAAAAAAAACATAAAAATAGGGAAAATATTCAGCTGAGAAGAAACCCTAGGGTCTGAAGTAGCTGGATATGCAGTAATATGAAAAACGACAGCGATCGTAATTTAAAACCCGTGTGGAGTCGCCATTTGT
Source organism: Pinus albicaulis (assembly GCA_034641835.2). Lineage (NCBI taxonomy): Eukaryota > Viridiplantae > Streptophyta > Pinopsida > Pinales > Pinaceae > Pinus > Pinus albicaulis. The sequence goes on from CM076575.1 coordinate 391,622,151, forward strand.
TAGTATGAATCCTTTGTCGAAGTGTATGAAAAAGGACCACTTTAGCTATGCATAACTAATAGCCCTAACAACAAAAGTGGTACATGGCATATCTTGGTCTATTGGTTAGTTGAACAAGAAAAGAGTACAACGAAAAACACAGGATCTATGCATGAAAAGACATTAAGCAGTAAAAACAAGGGTTTGCTCCATATACCAATAGACAAGACAAGAACAATTTTTGAAAGAATTTTTGTATTAATGGGGCACATGGGAGGAAAAAAAGGAGTATCCAATTTCCCTCAATGGGATGGGTTCTTGGAAGTCCTCAGAACTTCAGATCTAAGATTTCTCTCTCTAGTTGGTGTAGAAAATCCAATGCAAAGAATAGAGCTCAATGGGAGCAAATGATGGAGATATGTGACCAAGTGTATAGATCCAGAGTGATCTAATAGGAAACAAAAGGTGAAGAATGGTAGGAAAAACCCTCCTATTTATAACAAAATATTGGTTCGTTCTAGATCTTGGTGCATGGGTTAACCAGATCTAGATCCACTTTTTATGGAATATTTTATTATATTTGTTGGAGGGAAAAGGTATTTGACTTGGGTCAAATCCTTTATTTGTTAAAAATAAATAAATAAATGATTTATTTATCTTTTAAGGAAGTGGTTGGAAGATAATCAAATAAATAATGATTTATTTAATTATTTGTGGGTGATTTGGTCATATTTAACAAGGAATATTATCTAAATAAGATTTAAATAATTATTCCTAGAAAATAATAAGATAAATAAAGGTTTATCTAATTAATTTCTTTGTTTTTGGAGTTAATAATGGTAAGAGATAATAATTATAATATGGTTTAATTAATTATTCCATGAGGAAAATCAAACAAATATAGGTTTGTTAAATATTTCCTTTTGGGGTTTCCTATTTAGACCATAAACAACCTAATAAATGTGGTTTATTAAGTTATTTAACATAGTGAAGGCAATTTTACTTAGGGTAAAATTGGTCTTACATGGTGTTCTTGGGTCCATCTAATGATAATAGGTTAGATGAACAAAAAATGGTGTAACAGTATACCTCATCATGCCACATGGAACAAAAAACAAACATAGAGCGAACCTCATGCTTAACAACAAAATTATATCAAAGTTTCAAGAGAATGAATAGAACCAAATTCTTAAGCATTGGGAAATCCCAATGAGTGGTGAACAAACTGGAGAGTGAAAATCTCCAAACAGGGTAGCACAACAATGAAGTCTAACTTGCAATAAAATTGAACTTGATCCTCTAAAAACTTCTAATAACTTTTAATAAACTAAGACTCCCCAACATTGTGTTTCACCATGTTAGAAAATCGGAAAGGCAGAAAAATTTTCTTATGTTGATAATTACTTGTGATATTATTATGTTCATATTAGCTTCTTTATGTTCTTCCTTTATCTTCTTCTCATCAAGCAATCATCAAAGCAAAAATATGAAGGTCAAGGACACCAGAAGTAGGCACTTGGCCATGGCTAAAGCCCCTTTATAGGGGAAAACCCTGTCGAACTCTTCCACTAGCAAATTCAAATAGAGATAGACCAAGACCTTAGACCCAAAGACCTTCCTCCTCCACCAAGTCATCTTTCCAATGAAATACAACAACCTTCAATAGTCTATTTTTGTCCAACATCTATAACCCAACAAAAATCCAAAATTCTAGCGCCCCCACAACTCAGAATTTTGGTCCAGCTTCAACACTGCAGTTTCGACCCCACCAGCAGCTCAACAACTTCACACATGTGTGTGTGTGAGAGAGAGAGAGAGAGAGAGATAATTTCGACTTCTTGTGTTTGATAGAGACCTCATTCTTCTTCGCTAGTCCTTTCCTTTTCTTCCCTTCAATTTCACATTTCTTCTGGCCCCAAACGTTTCAAATCAAACTTGGTGAGTGAGTGTCACAAATGAGGTCGAGTTATTGCCTTTATATAGGATATTTTACCCTTAGTTAGGCCAACTTATCTAGTTTGAGGCCGACTTGGTGGAGGAAGCCTAGAATACCTAATTTACAGTAAAATAAATTTCTTTCTTGGCAAATAGATCCCACGAAGAAGGGTCTTTTAAATTATGACATGGACAAGGATATTTGACATAAACCCTAGAATCCCTTGATAGATTTGAACTAAAAACAATTGACCCAAGCATGAACCCATGCTTTAATAAGTCAATTTATTTAATAATAAAATTTATTTTTCGTTTCCATTACATTATGACTCAAATACAATTATGGTAGACACTAGTTACATTATTCAACACTCTCTTAAGCAGGGGCGGTATTCATAATTACATATATACATAGGTACATGGAATATCTCAAGATGATATGCTCTATGAAGAGTCATAGCACACTTTCCGGTGTTAGGTGTGTATCAAGTCGAAGACTCCATGACCAACACCACCCTTCCTCTTCGGGATATAGACATCGAGACATGAGTCGGGATGTCCTCCCGAAGCATCTTGCCATAAGATGCTTCATCTCTCTATCAACTAAATCGGATATATCCATTTGTCCAAGCATGCTTCGAGTGTTCAACCTTTTTACGTAGAGGTCCTACATAATGACAACCTCAATTAGTAACAAACTTTCGAATATAAGTAAACACAAACCTTCGGGCTCCTCAATAATTCTCGTGCGAATTTCATCATCAATTTATCCATATATAATTTGTCGAACTTATCGAAGCTTTCTTTCTTCTTTCATTTCCTCGGCAAGCGCGAATACATCCTCGGATTTTCTCGAGTCTTTGTTTGAACATTCCTATCTATGGTACTTTCACTTACTTCAAGGTATTCACTTGTTGTAATATTCCCTCCCTCTTAAATGGGGAGATATACCCTTTCTTTTATCCAGGATCCCTCTTAACTTAGGGAGATCAACCACTTCCTTCTTATATAACATCAATGTTATCTTGATTATCATCATTCATATAAAACCATACGAACATATTCAACATCTTGAAGATTATGTACCTGCAAAACTTTAATAGTAAGTACAACCAAAAACAAATATACAGAAGCATGAAGTTAACAATGTCATTACAATGGAAACATCAACTCATTCATGCTTTTAGACATCAAATACCTAAACCTAGTTAGGTTCATAATCAACAAAGAGATACGTGCTAGATTTGATCAAGATTTATGCGGGAATGCAACGAGAATACGAGAAATTACCATAAACATAGAAATACGATTAAAATAAGGCAGGATTTCATTAATATCAAATCACATAAATATGCTTACAAACATGATGGAAATAAAATAGCTAGGGTGCTGGTAGCGAATCTCTGAGAAGAGATGTGGTGACTACAGACCTTTGAATTGTATTACAATGAGGCTCGAGGGCCTATTTATTATGGAGAAACAATGGAAAATTCTAAACGTCCAAAAACCTAACCCTAGCTAATTGGTGTTAATTGGTGTTTCAACTTCCCAGGGATGTAACTTTGGCATGCTATCTCCATTTGGGGTTTCAAAACGGTTCCGGAAGTTCACGACCTGAAAAACTACTAAAAATAGTAAGATGTGAAATTTTTTTTTGAAAGAGACAATGGTGGGGCCCCAAGTGGAATAGGCGGGTGGCCACCAATATCCACCTGGATCATTCCTCCCCCCTTAGGAAGCAATGGTCCCCATTGTGTTGAGTTCCTCCATGAGATGAGGAAACTTCTGTTGAACTTGGTCCCTGGTGAACCACTTGCCTTGGTGTAGGAGTTGGCCAGCTTTAACAACTGATACAGTTGGATCTTCTGTCGGCAAGTGTTCTTGAGTTGCATGTCCATGATACAGTCTGTGGTGGCCTGTTCCACGCAGTCTAGGTTTAACTCTTTTGGTGTGAGTTCTTCTGCAACGTTAGAGGTGTCCAATAGAGGTGGGAAGTAGGGACGAAGGCGGTCTACATTGAATACTGGGTGTAGACCAAGGAATGGTGGAATACTTAACTCGAAGGCATTGTTCCCTATAGCCTTGGTGATGGTGTATGGCCCATATCGGAGAGGGCGAATCTTGCGGTGGGGTCTAGTGAGGCGCTCCTTCTGCAAATGTAGCCACACGTTTTCGCCCAACTGGAAGTTGTGTGGCACTCGATGTTGATCATGTCATTGCTTGTACTTAGCATTGGCTCTGTCCAATAAGTCATGAACCTGTTGGTGGATGTGCTGAATGCGCTCGATGAAGTTGTTTGCTTTGTTAGCTTTAGACTGGACATGAGCCAAATCGTCCTGAGTAGCTGCAAATGGCATGGCTACGTCAATGGGACATAGTGGCTGGAATCCCAAGCCCACCTGAAAGGGGATGTGGTTGGTTGAGCTGTGGAGAGCCCGATTATAACTGTGTTGTACATAGGGAAGGCTCTCATCCCATGTGCGTGGATGCTTTGACTTGTACATGCGTAGAATGTGTACAATCATCCTGTTGAAAACCTCTTTCTGGCCATTAGTTTGGGGATGGAAAGCTATGGACTTGGTGAGCTTGGTGTCTAACATTGACCAGAGGCTGGACTAAAATGTCTTTGAGGAACCTACGATGAAATGCGATATTATGAGCTATGGGATCCCAAAGTGCACCCACACTCGTGAAGAATTTTTTAAGCGGTGGCTTATCTTTGTGATATTCTTCTTGCAAGCCGCCATAATGGCCATCTTTGAGAATTTTTCGACGACCACAAAAACACAGTCATTTCCATGCTTAGTAGAAGGAAGGCTTGACATGTAATCCATGGAGATGGATTCCCAAGGTCGAATAGGGGTAGGTAGCGGAGTCTAGAGGCCTTTCTTCTTAATGGTCAGTTTGGAAATGGCGCAAGCAGTGCAGGATATGATGTACTTCCCCACATCCTGTCAAAGGTTTGGCCAATAGAAATACTTCTATAGTACAGCCATTGTTTTCTCAACCTCAAAATGTCCAGCAACTTGACTGTGGTGCACTTCCCATATCATCTTGGCACGCTCGCTTGAAGGAACACAAAGGTGTCCCAGGTGACATAATAGTGCATCTTGGAGGTGAAAATTTGGAACCTGCATAACCCCCAAGAGTGGCTTGTATGTGTAGCTGAATTCGGGATCGCTCTTGTAGAGAAGCGGCCAATCAGAAGTCTCATGCCCACAAGAGTTGAGAACGGTGGTTATGGCCACGATCGGTGGTCGGTTGAGGCAGTTTGCAACATTATTGGTGCTACCCTTCTTGTACTTGATGTTCAAATAAAATTGTTGCAGATATGTGGACCACTTCTGATGGCGATCATTCTGCAACTTCCCTTGTGTTTGTATGAATTCCAGGGGTCGGTGGTTTGTGTGGATGATTGTCTCCTTCCCCAAAATGTAATGCTTCCATTGTTGACAAGCCTGCACAATGGAATACATTTATTTTCCATAAGTGGGATACTTTCGAACTGTGTCGGACAATGTCTCACTGTGATATGCCACTGGATGCCCCTGTTGAGTAAGAACTACCCCAATAGCATAGTCAAAGGCATCTGTCTCGATCTCAAATGGTTGTTGCAAGTCTGGTAATTTGAGCACTGGGGCAGAACAGAGGCGATGTTTCAATTCTACGAACGCCTTTTGTTGAGATTCCGACCAACAGAATTTTTCTTTCGCTCCTCCCTTGGTGACTTGACTTAAGGGCCAAGTGATATGAGAGAATCCCAACACGAACCTGCGATAGAAATTAGCAAGACCCAGAAAGCTGCGAAGCTCTGTTAGGGTGGTTGGGGTTGGCCAATCCCGAATGACTTGGATCTTGGCTAGATCCACATGCACCCCCCTTTCATCAATAATGTATCCTAGATATTGAAATTGGGTCATGCCAAAAGTGCACTTCTCCAAATTGGCACACAACTTGTGTTGCCGCAGTGTTTGGAGGACTTCTCGAATGTGGTGGAAGTGCTCTTCCCAAGTTTGGCTGAAGATAAGAATGTCATCCAAGTATACCACTACAAATGAGTTGGTGAATGGATGCAAGATGTCGTCCATCAACCTCATGAAGGTTTCGGGAGAATTTGTCAATCTGAAAGGCATGACGAGCCATTCGAAAAGGCCCTCCTTGGCTTTGAAGGCAGTCTTCCACACATCAGAGGGTTCGATTTGTACCTGGTGATACCCAGACTTCAAGTCGATCTTGCTGAAATATTTTTCCCCTTTGAGTTGGTCCAGAAGGTCATCAATCCGTGGGATCGGGTACCTATTCCAGACAGTGATCTTGTTCAACGCCCGATAATCAATACAGAGTCTCCAAGTCCCATCCTTCTTCTGTACCAACACGATCGGGCTCCCACAGGGCGATGAACTTGGCCGGATATGACCTTTCTGTAGCAGCTCCTGAATCTACCTCTTGATTTCATCATTCTCCAGAATAGAGCCCCTATAGATCGTTCCATTGGGTAGCGGCGCACCTGGGGTCAGGTCAATGGGGTGCTTGACCTGACAGTGTAGAGGCACCCCTGTGGGTGAGGTGAAGATGTCCCCGTACTCCTCCACAACCTTGTCCATTTGTTGTTGTCATGTAGAGGAGCCATGTCTGAAGGTCGTGGCCACAGTCTTCTTCTTGCCTTGGGGGTGGATCATCAAGAAAAAAAAATTCCCGGTTTGGGAAATGAGCTTACTGCATTGTTTTGCAGTAACCAAAGAGATAGTGAGAGGCGGTGGTACCTCTGGTATCCTGTACAATTTATTTCCCAAATTAACAATAACAGCACGAGGTTGGGACTCATACACAACATGTCGCTTCCACAAGTATGGTTGGCCTAATAATACATCAGAAACATCAATAGGAGCAATGTCACACAATACGTCATTTGTGAAGGGCTTGATGCTATAGGGAAGGCAGCACTGCTGGCTGACGCAAAAATCTCGTCCTTGGTGAAGCCACCCGATGGTGTATGGTTGTGGGTGTGTTGTGGTTAGCAAGCCCAACCGCTTCACGACATCTGCTGAAATGAGGTTCTTTTGGCTCCCATTTTCGACAATGAACCATAGCGGGGAACCCTTTACCCACATCTAGGAGTGGAAGAGACGCTCTGCCTCCTTTGGATCTTATGGTTTCTCCTTCTGGATCTTCGTAGTGGCAATAGTGGCGTTGGGCTCGTCATCAATAATTTGCTTCCCTTTGTCATTCACCTTGTCAGGTTCTGATTCAGAGTCAGAGCATGCATCTGATTCAGAAGCCCTCATCTCAGCCACCAGCAATTGCTTGGCCCGACACTCACTTGTGTTGTGAGTGGAGCTCTTATGGAACTCACACCACTTTCCCGTGTCCTTCTTTGGTTTCGCGGTGTTGTTCTTTGCTTGTGTCTTTGGCAAGTTGTTTTGGGTCGCCATGCCTTGGCTTTGTCCTTTTTTCTGTGGTTTGGGGGCACCTTTCCCTTGCTTTTGATTCGCAGATCCAAAGTCTCGCTTCTTCTGTTTGAATTTATGCTCAATCTTGGCAGCATACCGGTATGTCGTACCAAGCGAAGAGATGTCGAGGAACTCCATTTCCTCCTGAATGTATTTGTGCAGATAACCGCGATACTTTAGCACCAAATGTTTCTTTGAATCTTTGATACCCAACTTTGTGTGCAGGGTATGGAACAAATTCATCAGCTCATGCACATCTTGATCCCTTTGTTGCTGCAGTGTGGTCCATTATATGTACTTGTCCTCATAGCTCCCCACGGGATAGTATTGTTCCTTGATGGCATCTCAGAAAGAATTCCAAGTGGGTACGGCTGAGAACAGAGAGGGTTATGTCTCGTCCATTTTCTCACAGTAGGTTTCCCACCAGTCCTTGACATGGGGGGTAGCTTTAAGGAGTGCAAAAATAATCTTCTCCCGGTCGGAAAAATCATGAACCGAGAAATATCATTCTAATAGATTCAACCATCTATCTACGGCATCTGCATCTATTTGACCCTCAAATATGAGAATGTCAAAGTTTACTTGTACCTTAAAGGGAGTCGCGCCTCCGGAGTGGCTTCTGGATGCAGATGCGCCGCAGGTGGGCAGTCGTTGAAGTATCTGGGCAAATTTATCCATCATCACGTTCCTTTGTTTTTCGAGGTCCTCCTCGAGCAATATTTTGATAGGATCTCCTGCTCCCTCATCTTTCTTTTCGTCCCCCATGGGTGTCCGTCGGGGTTTGCGAGGCTGATCTTGCAAAGGTTCCACCAATCAAGCCCTAACTCCTTATACCCCAACCTCGTTGGGGACATGCAAAGAAGGATCGAGAAAAAGCAGACCGCTTTGATACCATTGATCCGGATTTATGCAGGAACGCAACAGAATATAGAAATAACCATAAACATAGAAATACAACAGAAATAAGGTTTCATTAATATCAAATCACATAAATATGCTTACAAACATGCTGGAAATAAAATAACTAGGGTGCTGGTAGCGAATCTCTGAGAAGAGATGTGGCGACTATAGACCTATGAACTGTATTACAATGAGGCTCGAGGGCCTATTTATTATGGAGAAACAATGGAGAATTCTAAACGTCCAAAAACCTAACCCTAGGAGATGAAGCGCCAAAACTATGGGCCCCGTTTGGGTAAATTGGTGTTTCAACTTCCCAAGGACGTAACTTCGACATACTATCTCCGTTTGGGGTTTCAAAACGGTTCCGGAAGTTCAGGACCCGAAAAAATTCTAAAAATAGTAAGTTGTGAAAAAAAAACTGAAAGAGACAATGGTGGGGCCCCAAGTGGAATAGGCGGGTGGCCACCAATATCCACCTGGATCAAGATTTAAACCTCTTGCTAGGGTTTTGTCACAAACCCTATACTACATCATCAAGACTTAAAGCAAATCAATCAAGATATAAATCTCATAATTTATAGGGCTTCAATATTACTTTCAGAGATATATGATAGACTCTACGATGATTTACTAGATTTTCATAATCACAGTTAAATCATAACATCATCATTTCCTAGAATATCAATTTCTACTAGGGTTTTACAGACCCTAGATTTTACAAGCTAAAACATAAGTATCAACAATTAGATTAGCATACTCACACATACATATCTATGATTCATGCACTAGAATTTTAAACATCAATACATCAAAGTTAGATATACAACAATTTTATTCACACTGGGGTTTCGATCATACAGATGAATATACACCTAGGGTTTCATTCCTAGGCTCTTACTATAAAGGTTTTGTTCCCAAACCCTTAATCACCAAACCCTAAAAATCTAGGGTTTCATTATATAACCTAGACATTAACAGCAAACCCTAAAGGGCTAGGGTTTTTATCATAACAATACCAAAACCTAAACATCAAAAGAATAAGATTTCTAAATTTCATCAACCCTAAGTAGACTAGGGTTTCATAATCAATATTGGCATACCCTTAGCAACAAGAGGCTAGGGTTTTATAGTGAACTGTAAGGGTTAGAGTTTCATAATAATGATCAAAATGATAATATGACAAGGTTATATTTAATATAATGATTAATCACCCTAACAAGAATAATTAAGATTCAAAACCCTAAACATAACAATGCGAGTAATGTAAAGAAAAATTCAAAAGAATAATGATTGTACCTTTTATATTAAGATAAATTTATAATGAAGCTTATATTCTAAGACATGCCTTGAGTTGTTCCTTAACAAACCTTGTAGGACATCAATTCTTGAAGGGCCTTCTATGCTTCACATCTATCTTTTGAAGTCTCCTCCATAAAATTTGTATATTTTTCAATATTGCCTACCAAGGAAAAGATATAAAGAAAATGTTATTAACATACAATACAAACAAATCTTGATATGAGAGGGAAATCAAATATAAAAGAGGAAATAAAGAAAAAGATACTTATCTTGTGGTAAAATGGTGAAGGCTCCCTCTTAATCAAAAATTTCGGAGGGATACTTACAATTTATCAAAATAATTCAAAAATGTTCTAACAAGACATGATAGACCTATAAACTCTAGAAATTAAAACACAAAAGAAAATATTGCAAAAATTAAGATAGAAGGATAAGTAAGGAATAGTATTCCCTAAGAGCCTTTGGCAAATAGATCTTTGATTTCAGATTCTTCAGTCTTGTTTATCTAAGTTGGAGCTTCATCAACAACATTCGCATGTTCTCTTTCTCTCTTCTTATTCCTTGTATCTTAAGGACAATGACTTGTGTAGTGACCCATCGTATTGCAATTGTAACATTCAATTTTGGATAGGTCGACTTTCTTCTTCAGTCCTTTGAACTTCTTGAAGGATCCCTTTTTCTTGTGATGAGCATAATAGGCATTAGAGGTATTTTCTTCTTCATCTTCCTTCTTATTGTTTACTAATGATATTCGAGCTTCTTCTTGATTAAATTCATTCCACATTTGTTCAAATGTTGGAGTATCCTTCCAACTATTAATTCCTGATGCAAAATCACTCCAAGATTTTGGTAGTCCTAAAAGAGCAGTAATTAAGAGCTCTTTTTTTGGTAAAACTTCATCTATTGCTCAGAGTTCATCTCTGAATCTAGATATCCTTATAAATTAGGACGATACAATATCATCTTTTGTCATCTTAATAGTTCTTAATTCATTCTTGAGGCTTGCTATTTGACCAATGTTCTTGATGGTGAATAATTTGGAGAGGGCCTCATACATTTCTTGGGCGGAATTTATGTTTGATACGTATGGAATTAGATTTTCCTTTACTCCATACACTATTAGGTTCATAGCCAAGATTTTGGTTTCTCTGAACTTCTCTTTCTCTGCTTCATCAGTAGCCTAACTATTCCTTGTACAAGATTCAAAACTTTGTGCTTTTCGAGGATAATATCTATCCTCTTTTTCCATGCCATGTAGTTAGAGGCTCCTTCGAGCTTGTTTTCTCCCTTCATTGAAGTTGACATAGTTCCTGTAGACAATAGGATTTTCTTCTTATATAATCCTTTTCATTAATTACTTTAGTTTGATCCCCTATCCTTAATATATCTTCAATCTTCCTTTTCCCTTCTTCTTCACCTTAGCTCTGATACCATGTTAGAAAATCGAAAAGGCATAAATATTTTCTTATGTTGATAATTGATTGTGATATTATTATGTTATTATTAACTTCTTTATGTTCTTCCTTTATCTTCTTCTCATCAAATAATCATCAAAGCAAAAACATGAAGATCGGGGACACTAGAAGTAGGTACTCATCCAGGGCTAACACCCCTTTATAGGGGAAAACCCAGTCAAAATCTTCCACTAGCAAATTCAAATATATATAGAACAATACCTTAGACCCAAATACCTTCCTCGTCCACCAATTCCTCTTTCCAATGAAATGCAACAACCTTCAATAGTCTCTTTTTGTCCAGCAGCTATAACCCAACAACAATCTAGAATTTTGGCCCCCCAACAACTTAGAATTTCAGCCCGACTTCAACACTGCAGTTTCGGCCTGTTCAGCAACTCAAAAAATTCACACGTGAGAGAGAGAGATAGAGAGTTTTGACTTCTTGTGCCTGATAGAGACCTCCTTCTTCTTCACTAGCCCTTTCCTCTTCTTCCCTTGAATTTTGCACTTTTTTTCTGGCCCCAAAAGTTTCAGATCAAACTTGGTGAGTGAGTGTCACAAATGAGGTCTGTGTTACCTTTATATAGGATTTTATGACCCTCAGTTAGGCCGACTTGTCTAGTTTGAGGCCTACTTGGTGGAGGAGGCCTAGAAGACCTAATTTACATTAAAATAAATTTCTTTATTGACAAATAAATCCCAAGAAGGGTATTTTACATTATGACATGGACAAGGATACTTGACATAAACAATAGAATCCTTCAATGGAGACTTTTACCTAAAATAATTGACCCAAGCATGAAACCCATGCTTTGATAACTCAATTTATTTAATTGTAAAATTTATTTTTCTTTTCCATTACATTATGACTCAAATACAATTTTGAAGACTAGTGCTAGTTACATTCTTCAACATTCCCTCTTAACTAGGGAGGTATTCATAATTAAATATATACATAGGTACATGGAAGATATCAGGATGATATTCTTTATGAAGAGCCATAGCACACTCAGTGTTGTGGACTAGATACCTAACCAAGGTGTTCTATCTAGGTGGGACTAAGGGGACTCAATATTTAGCCACTCTAGTTACCATCACGCTTTTAAGCACTACCACCAACTATGCCCATGTTTTTCCGCGTGTATACGCGAGTACAGCTAGACTTTTCCGCGTATGCCATTTTAATGATTAAAAATATATATAAAAATCCCTAATTTCGCGCTGGGTTGATGGTTACTCAGGTAGTTCAACCACCCCAGCCCGTGGCCAACTGTTTCCAACTGCTGAAACTACTTGGAAGGACTATAAAAAGACCTCATATGTATGGCCTAAGAGAGAGAGAGAGAATTATTATTATTATACTCTGTTGGTATTTCCCCCATCCAAGTCTGATTCCCCGTGCCTCCTGCACTTTCCCAGTTCATTTCAGGAAACCCTTGTTTCCTTGAGATACACATCCCTTTATATGTTATCTCGTATGCACTCATTTGGAAGGAGACTTAGCGAGGCAAGGGCTGGACGGATCCGGACGACGGTCTGCGAAGGCCTTGGAAGGATCAGGTGATCTCTCCACTTACTTTTGTACGTACTATTTTTATCATACAGAAGTATCATGCTGTTCCCGAAATAAACGTGTTAGTGTATGCTTTAATGTATGAAGAATATTTGTTATACAAGCATTCATGATGATTTATTTAATGTTTTATATGAATCTCCCTAACATATAGAGTAGAAATATACTGTACAACTTGTCCTTTGTGCTGGTTTCTTCTTGTATTTCGGGTGAAAGAGGAAGGACGGTTGCAGGGAGTTTGAACTCCACGTGGATCTACTTCAAACGTAGGACCAACGGGTAAACCTCTCATTCTACTCGATTTCGTCTTTATGACTGTGCATGATCGTGTGAGTCTCTGTTAAGTAGTACGCCCCTGCTCTGTGGAGGTTGAATCCCAACCAACCTCTAGGGTGTTAAATCCCCGAAACAGAACTGGCGACTTCGCTGGGGATCACATTTTTGTGATTCTCCTGTTGGGTTGTTTCAGCTGTTTGGTAGGATACCAACAGTTTTTTCTGTCTTTTACAGTCCAGTTTGCTTTCTTGCAGTCAGTCTGAAGCTTTTATACCTTTCCCAGGCTTGTACTTTTTATTTTTCATTATATTTCTTTGTATACGCAGTTTTTCTTGCACACAGTCGCGTATACCCGCGAGTTTGTGTAGAAGGAACCGCGTATACGCGGGTCTCCCTCAACACAGACGCGTATACACGCCTGTTGCATAACTGCAAGGTCGCGTATACCTAGGCTGAATTTGAAATTTCAAGATTCTGGTGTTTTTGGTCTTTACTGGCTGTGGAAGCCTGTGTTTGCAGAGTCTTTGTACTTACTGGAGTGTGACAGAAGTGGTTTTAAGTCTTGGTTCTCTTTCGTTTGTCCGAAAACTGATCTTTTTGGCGAAGTGTTCTTGTTGGTTCTAGCACTCCTGGATTGAGTTCCAAGATCGCTTTCTGAGCATTCTTGGCTGTTCTGCTTTACCAGAACAGAGAGCTTTTTCTCACTGACTCGCTCCTGTCTTTGTGTTGTGCTTCGCATTGCGTTCTTTGCTTTGTTTTCGATTGGTTTTCTTGAGGTTCATAGGCTAGGGTTTTGTTGCAATTTTCGAAGATCTTTTCTTGTTTCTTTGGAGTTTTGTGTTGCAACGAATTTGCACTATTTCTCTTGGCTGTTTGATTGAGTTTTTGGTCTTCCGTTGCTCTCATTGATCTTGCTATCATTAGCCTTATAAGGTTTGGGGGCATAGCTGAAGTTTATGCTTGAAATTCGGTCTCGTTTTGGCTTGGATTGGGATAGTTGTTCTTGGTTTTCTTGAAGCTCTTGTTTTATAAAACTGAAAAGCCCAAAAACATTTGTTTTGCTTTTTGTTTTTTGCATATCAAAAACTCAAAAAACATTGTTTCTTGTTTTTGTTTTTGTTGTTGCCTTTTTTCATTTTCGTTTGGCTTCATCTTTTGGGACTTTAGTGAAGTTTCTTGCTTCTAGTTTTTAGCTTGATTGTGAGGAGAGGGTGTCTTTTGAGTTCTTCTTCTTCTTGTGGAGTATTTTGGTGTCTTATATTGAGAGTTATTGTTTGCAAGAATTGGCTTTCTGGATATCAAAAGATGAGTTAAAACTGAAGGAGCCCTTTTGGGAAATTTCACCTTGTTTCAAGGGACTTTTTTGCATCTTAGAATTTACATGCTAGTGGTCATTTGCATTAGGTGCATTGAATCATTTAGTTAGCTTCTTAATTTTTGTGCGTGTGAGTTTGTAATTCGAAAAGAAAAATACATTTTTAGTCTCGTAGAACTTACATAGAAATTTCTCTTCATCGAAAGACAAAGAACTGCATGTGCATGTAGTCAGGTTTTTTATTAATTTCTTTTGCGTCAGAACATCATTGGTTTCAACTCCATATCCTTATGACTTAATACAACAGCCCTTAAAATAATCGATTTAATCTAAAATCAACTAGCAAGTTTTATTAAGTGTCAATCACCAACTAGCTAGGTTGTAGGGCCTTGGAATAGGAGAGAGGAGAGTTAACTCTCCAAGGCCGCTCAAACGAACATAGAAGTTTATTAATTGAGCGAAATCCAACTCCGTGAGGTGGACTGGGAAAGCTCTCATCCGAGAGTCAAGCGCGAGGGGAAGTGAAGGTTAAGAAGAGGGATACCCCCCCTCCGATTAGCTGAATCTGACCTCAAGACCGTTCCGCCCAGCTTCTGATACGGATTGGTGTCCATAGTTGTTGTTCCTAGGTTCCACACAGGTGACTGCGGGGGGGAATACCGTGGTACCTGAGGCAGACGTCGCATCACTTTCAGCAGTACTTCTGGGGGGTGCCCTTGCGAAGCTTGGGTGCTTGAGCCGGCAAAGGCTGTCGTTAGGAGGTCGGCGTAACTGTTTCTGATACCTTCGCTAGTTGTTATGGGCCCTAATCATCCCAGACTGCTTTCGGAAGGTCCTATACTTCGCTTTCCTGTATTTTGGTGTCCGGTCCTCATCACCCAGAGCGAAAATACTTGGAGGCTGTTTGCTTGCTGTTTCTCAGGGTTTTGATTTTAGTGAGTGCTCTTTGCTCCTAGCTTGCCTAGCTTTTCACTTTTCTTGAGTCTAATATAATAAATTTGTAAAAGTGGCTGATCGAGCGCCTCGACGTTCGAGGAGAGTCCGGGGGTTATCTCCCGAGAGTGCAGAGCCTTCTTCGAGAAGGCGTAGGAGCGATCTAGCAGGTGGTTTTCACCCTATAGAGTCTGACGCTGTGGAGAGAGATCCTCCACTAAGGTCTGAAGGTTTCGTTACTGATTCCGGTGTCGGTTCCGAGAGGAGCGTTTCGCTCACCTCGAGGGTATTGTTTCCTCAGGGGGAAGATTTTCAGATAGAAGATATACCTGAGCCTGCAGCTACAGGTCGATCTCCTCTTCCTCTTGATCATCCGTTTGTTATAGAGTACGTCGGACCGGAGTCTGAGAGACCACCAGATCTTCCATATCTTTCTTATCTTTCGATGGCCACGACTGGGAACGCGGCTTCTACCGTGAGTGCTGCGGGCATTCAGACCCCTGTTTCTGTCGAGGCAGGGGGCACTCTTGCTCTATCTTCGAGTGCTTCTAGCACTGCTATGTTTGGCTTTGGGTTCACCCAAGCATATGCTTCTCAATCTGGTCCCTTTGTTTCAGGGATGTCCATTGCTGGAAATCCCTCTTTTTCCTTTACCGCCGGTGCAGCTGGATCTACGCCCATGTCCAACATGGCTAGTGGATCAGCTTCTTTTCAGGGTTTCCCCTTTGGGACTGGGCATATTCCTAGTCCCAATCCTTCTTTAGGGTCGTTTCCTTTTACGTCCCAGACCCAAAGTTTCAATCCTTGGGCTCAGGGGCCAAGTTCGGCTTCTTTTACAGGATGGAATCCTATGTTTGCAACGTCGGGGGCAGGGAATCAGTTCATCGCGAGTCATCCGGGGAATGCTTCTTTCCCTGCATCGAGTGCTTATCAGTCTTTTTCTCCTCTATCTAATGCATGGAACCCCTACCAGGGGCTTACATCTTCAGTCAATACTTCAGCGGGGGGAACTAGTCTGGGTCTTGGTAGCTCGGCGTGGGGAGGAGGTTCTTCTCCGTTTTCTACGGGTCCTTTCGGGCAGCCTGGTGCCTCATCAAATCCAGGCTATTCTTTTCAGAATGTGGGAAATCCATCCCATCAAGGATGGAATTCTCAGGCTCCGCCGCGATTACCATTTCTGGCAACGTTAAACTTGCCCGACTTGGCGAAGTTAACTAATGACCCGATTCGATATAGTCCGGGTTGGCCTCCGGTTCCAACCAAACTTCCTTCAGACATTCCTAAGTTTGAAGGTAAGAATGGTGAAGATCCGGCAGACCATGTCACCACATTCCACTTATGGTGTTCATCCAACTCTCTGATCGACGATTCGATTAGATTGAGATTATTTCGGCGCACCTTAACTGGAAACGCCGCGAAGTGGTATATAGAGCTTACTGGGGGCAGTTTCGCCACATTTGGAGAACTGGCTGTCACTTTTCTTAACCATTTTCAGTTGCCCGTCAGATATGAGGCTGGGACCGAACTCCTGGCTAATTTTAAGCAGGATGAGACAACTCACATTTCTGATCATATTCAGGAATGGAGGAGAAGGAAGAGGCTAATTAAAGCCCATATTCCAGGTGAGTTCCTTCTCGAGTGGTTTTTGAAATCGCTTCAGTCAGATATTTCAAAGGATGTATCCATGTCAGGGGTATATTCCGAGGAGCAGGCCATCTTTAGGGCCCAGCAGTTAGAGTTGATCTATTCTCAGTCTGGCATGCTTTACAAGTATTTGCCTAATGCTCCTCGCTCCAAATTGGATCTCTCGAAACCCAAACCTGGTCCACATGGTGACGGACTTGTCGGATCGGTCGGTAGTAGTGCAGCCAGCCTGCTTTCTCAATTGCAGCAGTTGTCTTTACAATCTGCTTCTTCTGGTCAGGCTGTGCCTGCTGATTCATCACCTTCCCAGTCTTTGTCCATTAATGCTGTCCAATCTTCTGAACCCAAGGGAAATCAACAGTCCGATGGGAAGAAGAAGGGACGTAATAACAAGAAGAAGGGCAAGAATGGGAAGGGCAATGCAAATAAGACCAACGAGCGTGTTGGTGAGGGGCAAAAGGAGAAAAAGAAAGTTAAGTTTCCGTGCAAGCTTTGTGCTGGAGACCATCTCACGCATCTTTGCCCGAAAATTCAGGATGCTCAGCGCCTGTTATCTCAGCAGGGTTCTTCTAGTTCCCAGGCTGTGCTGACAAACCCTTTTCCCCAAGGGCAGCAATTAATTGCTGGCGCGAATCAAAATCCTGGGGCTTCCTCTGGAGGTCCTCAGGAAGGGGAAATTCCATCGAATATCTTTATGATGAATGCTCACGTGGATGTCGCTACGAGATCCCGTGATTATGGCGGAGAGGAATCTTCGAAAGCTAAGGAAGTTCCTGATGCTACTGAGCCGCTTCATATCACGGAGCCAACTGTCGAGTCTATGCCTCGGATACCGAAGGCATCCTCTAAGCGGTCAACGATTAATCCGAACATGAGGGCTGCCCAGAACTACTCGATTGTAGAAGATCTGGCGCAGAGTCCTTTTGCTATGTCAGCTTTAGAGGTACTCCAGTCTTGTCCGGCTCAGCGCAGTGCTTTGCTCACTGCCATTGGAGCTATAGATCCGAAAAATTCTCTTCTGATTACCTTTGCTATGAAGAATTTTAAGAAGAGACTTCCTCATCATATGGCCTTCCATATTAAATCATCGTACCGGAAGACTAATATCTTTCGCACGGTCGTTGATGAGGGTGCTTCTACTTGCGTGATGTCTCTCGCATGTTGGAAGACACTAGGATCTCCCAAATCTGTTCCATCTAGCACCATTCTTACTGCATTCGATGGCCATTCTCATAGGCCCCATGGTATTGTCCCGGCTTTGCCCATCTGTGTTGGGGGCAAAACCGTTAACATAGAGGTTGAGGTAGTAGATGCAGCCTTGGACTACAACCTTCTGTTGGGGAGGAACTGGATATATGATATGGATGCCATTGCATCTTCACTATTCCGGATAGTATGTTTCCCCCACGAAGGGAGGATAGTTACGGTGGATCAACTGGACTGTCCTCCTGTAGACCTGGATGCGCCTCCTGACTCATCTGTCCCTAAGTTGGACAATACTAAGGCGCCTATCGAGAATCTGGGAGTTGGAATGTATTCTTCTCTGATGGGATCTTTTGATCTTCCTCCTCCTAAGGTGTCTATCAATGCTATTTCATCCTCCAAGGCTCCCCTTCGAAGAGAGTTCTTTCGAACTCATTATTTTTCGGACCCTTGGACCTTACCTTCCCCAACCGCCACTTTGGAGGAAGGGCAAGTAGGTGGAATGGCATTCCCGATTTCTGCAGCTGAGATTGCATATCAGTCTGTTGTTGACACTGCAGAGTCTGATCCAGCTCCTCTTTCGCCGGAAGAGTTGGATGGTGATGTAGCTCCGGCTTGGACGCTTACTTCTTCTTCTGCCCAGGATTGTCTAGATACAACTCTTCCATCTGAAGAGGCCATCCTGGAAGCAATGACAGGTATAGAGAGACCGTGGGACGACTTGCATCATCGGTCTTACTTCCTACCTGACTTGAGCGAAGTCGAAGCTAGTTTTCCAAGTCCTCAGTCTCCTGGACCTGTTCACCCAGTCTTAAGCCCCTTAGCACCAGCACAGGTTTATGCTGAAGGGAACATGGCTGTGATCTCTCCGACTATCTCGGTGAACATCTCCAGGAATCCCAACATTATCGAGAACGTTTTCATTGGAGCTGAATGTTCCCGTGAAGAAGTTCAAATCTATACCGAGCTCTTCAAAGAGTATAGGGATGTTTTTGCTTGGTCTTATGAGGAAATGCATGGCATAGACCCATCTATCGTCCAGCATGAGATCAAGACGTATGAAAACGCTAAGCCGGTCAGGCAAAAACTTCGTCCGGTTAATCCTAGGAAGGCAGCAGCTATCAAAGCTGAAGTTGAAAAGCTGCTTAAGGTGGGATTCATTTTCCCAGTTCCTCTGACTGAATGGGTTTCAAACCCCGTTCCTGTTGATAAAAAGCAAGGAACAATTCGAGTGTGCATCGATTTCAGAGCCCTGAATAAGGCGTGTCCTAAAGATAATTACCCCACACCCTTCATTGATCAGATTATTGATGAGTGTGCCGGTAACGAAATTTTTTCCTTCATGGACGGTTTTTCTGGTTATAATCAAATTACTATCCGTCCGGAAGATCAACATAAGACCGCATTTATTTGTCCCTGGGGTACGTTTGCATATAAGAAAATGCCTTTTGGTCTGAAAAATGCTGGAGCTACTTTTCAGCGGGCCATGTCTTACGCCTTCCACGTCATCAAGAAAATTATAGAGGCATACTTAGATGATCTAGCTGCTCATTCTCGAAAGAGGATGGATCATCCAGGACACCTCCGGCAAATATTTGAGAGATGTCGTTTTTATAAAATTGGTTTGAATCCGAACAAGTGCGTTTTCGCGGTAACATCCGGTCGGCTGTTGGGATTTATCGTGTCTAGTGAAGGGATAAGGGTAGATCCCTTCAAGGTTGAGGCAATACTTCGGTTGCCTCCCCCGTCTTCAATCCGTCAACTTCAAAATCTCCAAGGGAAGTCTAACTTTCTTCGGAGGTTTATCGTTAACTATGCTGAGATTACAAAGGGATATATGAGACTGTTGAAGAAAGGAGTCCCTTTTCTTTGGGACGACTATGCTCAACGCTCATTCGATGCCTTGAAAAAGGCATTGACCTATGCTCCTTTACTGAGTCCACCCGATTATAGCAGAGATTTTCTTTTGTATCTGGCTACAGCAGAATCTACCATTGGTATGGTTCTGGTTCAGGAGGATGATGCTCTGGTTGAGCATGTTATTTACTACCTTAGTCGAGGACTGGTAGGACCTGAACTACGATACACCCCGATAGAAAAATTAGCCTTAGCAGCAGTTCATGCTGTGCAGCGACTCCGGCATTATATTATTCTTCGCAAAACTTATGTCTTGGCAGCTGCCAATCCGTTTCAGTTTGTCCTCAGCAGGCGAGTGATTGGGGGCAAATATAATAGATGGATTATGATTTTACAAGAATTTGATCTAGAGTTCATGTCTGCCAAATCCAAGAAGTCATTAGTTTTTGCGGAATTGATCTCCGAGTTGCCTTGTGGAGAGGCGATGATCTATGATGAGTCCTTTCCGGACGAACACTTGTTTCTGATCTCTCCACAAGATCCTTGGTATGGGGACATCATTGTATATCTCAAGACTGCGAAGTTTCCCTCTTCTTTTTCGAAAGATGAGCGTCGTAAGCTGCGTCACTTAGCTAAAAGTTATCTGATTATTGGTGATGCTTTGTACCGTCGAGGGGTTGATTCAATCCTAAGACGCTGCTTAACTTTCGAAGAAGCTGAGGCTGTGCTCAATGATTCTCACGGTGGAGCTTGTGGGGGTCATTTATCAGGGCTTGCTACAACCCAAAATATTTTGCGTGCTGGCTACTTCTGGCCCTCGATTTTCAAAGATTGTATTGAATCGGTCAAGAAGTGTCATCCTTGTCAAGTGTATACTCGAAAAATGCGCGCTCATCCGGCTCCGCTTTTTCCAGTCGTTACTGTCGGACCCTTTACAAAGTGGGGTATGGATTATACTACTTGTAACCCGCCTTCGGCAAAAGGTCACAAGTACATTATCGTAGCGGTAGACTACTTTACGAAGTGGGTCGAAGCTATGCCTACTTTTGGGAAAGATGGTGAGACTGCAGCTCTTTTCTTCTTCAACCAAGTCATTGCTCGTTTCGGTATACCTAGAGAGATTGTCACTGACCATGGCAGTCACTTTCAGAACAGTATGATGGCTGAGTTGGCTCTTAAATTGGGTTTCCGGCAGGAGCATTCATCTCCATATTATCCTCGGGCCAATGGCCAGGTGGAAGCCGTGAATAAGTCCTTGAAGACAATTCTTCAACGGACGATTGATAAACATAGATCCAACTGGCACATTATGCTATATCATGCACTCTGGGCATACAGGACGTCAGTTAAAACTGCAACTGGCTTTACTCCGTTTCAGTTAGTCCACGGGGTGGAATCCGTATTTCCCATTGAATGCGAGATTCCTTCCCTTAAATTAGCTGTTGAGCTTCTTCCTGACACTTCTAGTCTGGCGGAGCGGCTTCTTCATCTGGAACATCTTGATGAGCAGCGTCGAGATGCCGCCACGTTGAACGAAGCGCATAAAAACCGAGTCAAAGTCCAGTACGATAAGGCGGTTAAGCCTAGGGTCTTTTCCGAAGGTGACCTTGTTTTGGTCTATGCCCAAGAAAAAGATGCCTTGGGGGCGGGAAAGTTTAAGTCGATGTGGTATGGCCCCTATATCGTCAAAAAGGTCCTTAAGAAAGGAGCATATACCTTGGTTGACTTTGAAGGAAATGAGTTGTCGGAGCCCCGAAATGGGCTCTATCTGAAGAAGTATTATGCCTAGGCTTTGGCCTGGCATTTTTCTTTGTATATAGTAGTTTTTGTCTTGTACATATCTGTTTGATTTTCGATTTTTGATGAGATGGTGATGTTTTTGATCTGCTTTGGCAGGTTGTGTTGATGTCATGAGTCATTATGGCTTCGCCGATGGTGCTAGTAGACACACCCGGAACTTAGCTTCCGCGGCTTGGGTGCTTCATTATCCTTCCGGTCAGCTGTTGGTATCAAGAGGGGTCTGCATTGGTCTTGCTTCCAATAACGTAGCAGAATACACTGCAGTCATTCATCTACTCTCGGAGGCAATATCTTTGGGTGTTGATTCGTTGGTAGTTTTCTTGGACTCCCAGCTGGTGGTGTCGCAGTTGAACAACACTTATCGGGTACGAGATCCAGTTTTATTACGATTGTTCTTGAGGGTACGTTTGTTACAAAGGTCATTTCAATTTTTAACATTCGTTCATATTCCTCGAGCTGACAATTGGTTTGCTGACTCATTGGCTAATCAAGCTTTAGATTGGCATATTAATCATTCAATACAATAAAATCTAATCATCAAGAACATCATACATTTGATACATTTATCACATCACATCAAACATCGCTGTATATATATCATCGGTATGTCAAAAAAATTTACAAAATTTTGGATCCATCAATGCCGTACAAAACTTGGGCTTATGCCCCATCATGTTCAGTCTCAAAAAATATACAGTCCTCTAATATGTAAAATCTGTCTACTCCTGAGGACCCTGCCCAGCGTTCCTATAGAACATCACTGCAGTGGCCACACGGCGGAACAGTCTAACCCAGTCCCGGGGTACTCCTACAACCCGTCTCTGGACGGCTTCTGGCAAGTCCTCCACAGCAGCCAGAGGGATTTGGCGGGTCAGTCCCTCCAAGTTTCTCTGCACGGCCTGGAGTGTCTTGTCAGAATCCGCTGTTTCTGCTTCACCTCTGCGGCGTTTATGACGTGCTAGGCCCTCAGGACGCACTGGTCCAACATCTGAAACATGATCATTTTTTCATTTGTCAGTCATTATGAATCCAATCCAAAAACATGTTTGTTTTTCATTTTTCATACATATTTGAAAAATCCAAAAAAAAATAAATCATATAAGTTAAAATTTTTGAAAAAAAAACTTACCGACTGCTCCCCATGCTGCACCGGGTGGAAGTACTAGATCTGGATCTCCTCGGAAATCCATCCCGGCATAGGGGTAGTCATCCACTGCGATGATTTGTTCTCTCCACCATAAGAAGAACTCATCATCCCAGGTGGTGCGGGGTACTTCGCTGCCCCCCAGTCTCTTCATCATGTCTGCCCAACGGGCGATTCTTGGGTCCCGAGGGCTGCTGATAGTTGAGATGACTTTGGGTCTCAAAGCTGGAACTCTCTCGAAGAAGAATGTAGTCAAAATGGTTCCATAGCCAAAGTTTTTTGTATGTGTTTTGCGAATGGAGGTCAGTTGTTGTTTCATGTTCAGTAGCAGGGCAGTGCACCAATCATACACATGAATTAAGCACTCTACGGCTATGCTCATGTGCGTCCTGGACGCCTGATGCAGTGAGGCAGATCCTGCCACTCTGCCGATGGTGAATAGGAGGATCTTTATGTGCAAGTCCCTGATATCTCTGATTGCAATTTGTGTGCCAACTTTCTTGGAATTTTCTATGCAATAGATTTGGACATAGTCCTCCACGGTTAACCCTCCCAGGGGCCTTCCGTGCAGATCCACTGGGTCTCCCCTTCTGGAGAGTCCAGTGATGAAATATATATCTTCCACTTCTATGCGTAGTGGCATTTGATCAATGATGAAACAATCCTGATCCGGTTCCCAATAATTTACCAGCATTTCAAGCAATCTCACATTACTTTTCATATTGGGCATCTTGAAAAATTTGAATAATCCACAGCTTCGGAGGACATTTTGTGCTGCACGGTCTTCCATGACCTCTTGGTCTATTGCACTATGCTCGCGTTCCCTCCATGAAATTGTCATCCTGAAAAAAATCATTAAAATTTGCATTAGAAACTCATTTTTGAAATTCGGACTTGCGCATACGCTAGTTTCGCTGTGCACAGTCGCGTATACACGCGACTTTCCTTCTTTGAACCCGCGTATGCGCAGATACGCGTTTTTTAATAAGGGTTTCCAGGTAAAAATCCACTTAATTTTAAATTTTAAACGGACAAAATGAATCAACGGGATGAATAAGGAGCCTACCTGAAGTTTCGCTGAATTCTGACGGTCGGTTGTTGCTGATTTGACGAAACAAGTTTTTAGCTCCAGAGCTCTTTTCCAAATCAGCTATGCAATAATGAACCAATTGAGAGGTAATTTGTATATTTATGGCTAAAAAATTGAAAATTTTCGCAAAAATTTCCTTGTGCTTATTTTTTCGATCTGTCTTATGCTGTATAACTCGATTGCTTGGAAGTGCCCAGTTTGGTATATTTCAGGTACATTTTGACATTTTCGAGATTTTTCCCGGTTTTTGGCCCATGTGTTCAGACTCTTCACGGCAGGTATATGATCTTCACTGGCATATAGGTTGGGGAATCACTTTCCGTTGCATCTTGCATTCTAGCCTCCATACTGATCACTTGCCTTAGGGTCGATCCCATCAGGTCATGAGTATTATACCCATTTCACTCGCCGATTTTTAAATCATGACTTGATGGTAGAGCCTTCCTTTACATGGGCTTCCTAGTTAGTTCCTCGCTATCACTTGTTGCCCATGCTGCTTGTTATGTAGGCTCGGGAGTCCTCTTTAGTCCCGCCATGTCTTTCGTGTTGAAGCTTCATTCTTCTCCTTCATCACTTATCTTTTTCTGGCTTATACCCTAGAGGCTCCCTGGTGTCGTTAAGTTGTATTAATGCATTGCATATTGGCTGCTTGTTTATCCTGGCCTTTAGCCGGCTTCATTTGGACTCGATGTTTAAGCCAACTTTTGACCTTGACTTTCTGTACAAGTTAACCATTGCATGCACTTAGCTATCACGACTTGACACCTTTGTACCCATGGATGGAACGTTCCTCTGAGTATCACTGACCAGTTTTCGCCACCTTGCATTGAGCATAGGATTGTTCCAAACCCCGGAACTAGTGCATCTGATTTCTTGATACTCGTTCTATCCATTGTACTATAGCATTCTTTTATTCTTTTTCAGGCTTATTATGAAAAAGACAAAAAAATTAAATATAATAAAAAGAGCGGGAACGGGATGTATCTTCGTTATTTCGATGGCAGTACAGAGTCAGTTTTGTCGCCCTTGAACAAAGCACATATACTTATATATATTTCCTTCATTTGGGATGGTTCTAGTTTGACCTAGGTTCAGCCTTTACCATGTTTCACTTGTCGGTTCTCCCCCGGTTGGTTATCTCTTCCAATCATATGGAGAGTTTGTTTTGCCTCCTGCAAGACAGACTTATACAGTGTCACTTTTTACTGCCATGGTCATCATAGAGTCGTGCTTTTGTTCAAGGGAAGTCTAGCCTGAGTCGGCCATTCTGCGGTGTCTCTTGACTCATTATTCAGTCGGCCTTCCCGGTCTTGTCAGTATCATGTTCTATCACATCGGATGTTTTGATCTTCTGCTCGTGCTGGTTTGAGAAGGTCCCCATTGACTTCTTGCCGGCGGGTTTGTCTCTTATCGACTACGACACATTGCTCTGAGAGCAAACCTAGAGCCGCACCTTGGGCCTATTTCCATCATTGATAGGTGACCTCGTGCTCGGCATTTGATCATCATCATGGGTCTTTGACTGAGTGGTTTCCCCTGTGTTCGACGTCAGCACACATTATCACACTTGGGATTCGTGCAGTACCTTGATTTCCATTTGACCCTATCGGTGGATTTCTCGCCTCTGTGTCAGCTTTCATTATTGGTTGGTTCAAAGGGTTTCTTCCGTGCGCTAGCTTCATCTTGTGCATGTCGAAAACGTACTTCGGTTTTGGTTCCGTCACTCTACTTCGTCCGATTCCTTCCAAATCTTGGCCTGCGGGTTACACTCGCGCTGGAGTGATGTGGGATGCCTTAATGCCTTCCTTCCAGCAGATCTTTTCCCATCGACTCTGACTCATTGCTCTGGGAATAAGGTCTAGAGTCTTTTTGTCAGTACCTTAGGGTTTGCAGTCATCAGTGGCAGACTCTTCGCTATCGACAGTGGGGACTCATCATTGCCTCCTGATTGGTAGATTCTTTCAAGTGTTCGACTTCAACTCATTCATTCACACTTGTCAGATTGTACTGGGGCACTTTGACACTCATTATCATTATCGGTGGGTTGTCTCACGTTGGTTAACGGGAAACATCATTGCCCGGTAATCCAACGATTTCTCACATGGTCGACTTCAGCTCATTTATTCCCGGTGTGTAGAATTGTGCCGTTGTGATCGGTGAAGACCTCGGGTTGCATCAGCATTTCTCGGTTCACTGTTGACAGTTCTCTCAGTTTCTGCCAGTGTTGCCGTCCACCCTTATATGTTGCAGTTCAGCACAGCAGCATCTTATATGTTGATCCTCGAGTTGCGTGATTGTACCGTTTGATCCGCCTCTTATGATCCGGTACTTGGAGATTCAATTACTTGATCAGATATCCAGTTGCACTATCTTTGCTCAGCTTTCTATATGTGATACTTGGACATTGATACAGACTTGTCTTTCCGGGCCCTGCTCAGATGATTCACTATGTATTTTCAGTTCAGTTATACTTGTATACATGTTGGATCTATTCAGTACTTTTTCTATATATGATGTATTTTTGACTGAGCATGGGTATGCCCGCCTCAGCATGTGTTGACGCTCTGATTTCTTTCATTGGTTTTTGGCAGGCTGAAATCTGGTGAAGTCCTCTCTTGTCCTTGCGAAGTTCTTTCTATGTGCATAATACATTTCGGCCATCATGTACCCCTTCGGACCTCATATATTAGGGGGCATCTGTTATAGCATCATTTCTCACCTTGACATGATTCATGATTGCTACATGGCTTTATGGGCACCCATTCCTACAGACTTGGACAAATTCACTTAAAAACAGTGGAAAATCCTTCATACGCGACTATGCCCGTGTTTTTTCGCGTGTATACGCGAGTACAGCTAGACTTTTCCGCGTATGCCATTTTAATGATTAAAAAATATATAAAAATCCCTAATTTCGCGCTGGGTTGATGGTTACTCAGGTAGTTCAACCACCCCAGCCCATGGCCAACTGTTTCCAACTATTGAAACTACTTGGAGGGACTATAAAAAGACCTCATATGTATGGCCTAAGGGAGAGAGAGAATTATTATTATTATACTCTGTTGGTATTTCCCCCATCCAAGTCTGATTCCCCGTGCCTCCTGCACTTTCCCAGTTCATTTCAGGAAACCCTTGTTTCCTTGAGATACACATCCCTTTATATGTTATCTCGTATGCACCTGTTTGGAAGGAGTCTTAGCGAGGCAAGGGCTGGACGGATCCGGACGACGGTCTGCGAAGGCCTTGGAAGGATCGGGTGATCTCTCCACTTAATTTTGTACGTACTATTTTATAATACAGAAGTATCATGCTGTTCCCGAAATAAACGTGTTAGTGTATGCTTTAATGTATGAATAATATTTGTTATACAAGCATTCATTATGATTTATTTAATGTTTTATATGAATCACACTAACATATAGAGTAGAAATATATTGTACAACTTGTCCTTTGTGCTGGTTTCTTCTTGCATTTCAGGTTAAGGAGGAAGGACGGTTGCAGGGAGTTTGAACTCCACGTGGATCTACTTCAAACGTAGGACCAACGGGTAAACCTCTCATTCTACTCGATTTCGTTTTTATGACTGTGCATGATCGTGTGAGTCTCTGTTAAGTAGTACGCCCCTGCTATGTGGAGGTTGAATCCCAACCAACCTCTAGGGTGTTAAATCCCCGAAACACCAACCCAGGGATCTAGGTGTGTATCCAAGATCATAGCTCCATGACAACACCACCCTCCCTCTTCGGGATCTAGACATCAACACATAGGTCGGCCAAATGTCCTCCCATGAATCTTTCCATAAGATGCTTCATCTCTCCCAATTAACTAAATCATAAATATCCATTTGTCTAAGAATGCTTCCATAGTGTTCAACCTTTTTACGGAGAGATGTTGCACAATCACAACCCCAATAAGTAATAAACTTTCAAATATAAGTAAACACAAACCTTCAGGGTCCTCAATCATTCTGATGCTACTTTCATCATCAAGTTATCCATATATAATTTGTTAGAAGCATTATTTCTTCTTTCATTTCTTCAACAACGCTAAATACATCCTCAAATATTCTCAAATATTTTGTTTGAACATTCATCTATGGTACTTTCACTTACTTCAAGGTATTCACTTGTTGTAATATTCCCTCCCTCTTAAATGGGGAGATATACCCTTTCTTTTATCCAGGATCCCTCTTAACTTAGGGAGATCAACCACTTCCTTCTTATATAACATCAATGTTATCTTGATTATCATCATTCATATAAAACCATACGAACATATTCAACATCTTGAAGATTATGTACCTGCAAAACTTTAATAGTAAGTACAACCAAATGAAAACATACATAAGCATGAGGTTAACTATATCGAAATAATGTTACTATATTGGAAATATTTAAACTTTTAGACATCAAACACCCAATCCTAGTTAGGTTCATAATCAACAAGAGACACATACTAGATTTCAACCTCTTGCTAGTGTTTTGTCACAAACACTAGACTACATCATCAAGACTTAAGGCAAATCAATCAAGTTATTAGTCTCATAATATCTAGGGCTTCAATATTACTTTTAGAGATATATGAAATACTCTACTATGATTTATTACAAAATTTAGATTTTCATCATCAAAGATAAATCATAACATCATCATTTCTTAGAATATTAATTTCTACTAGGGTTTTACAAACCCTATATTTTACAAACTAAAACATGAGTATCAACAATTAGGTTAGCATACTCGCATATACATATCTAGGATTTCATGCACTCAAATTTTAAACATCAATACATCGAAGTTAGATATATAACAATTTGATTCAAACTTGGGTTTCGATCATACAAATGAATATACACCCAGGGTTTCATTCCTAGGATCTTACTATAAAGGTTTTGTTCCCAAACCCTTACTCACCAAACCCTAAAAATATAGGGTTTCAATATATAACCTAGACATTAACATCAAACCCTAAAGGGCTAGGGTTTATATCATAACTATACCAAAATCTAAACATAAAAAGAATAAGATTTCTATATTTCATTAACAACCCTAAGTAGATTAGGGTTTCATAATCAATATTGACATACCCTTAACAACAAGAGGCTAGGGTTTTAAAGGGAACCCTAAAGGTTAGGATTTCACAAGAATGATAAAAATGATAATATAAAGAGGGTAGATTTAATCTAATGATTAATCATCCTAGACATAACGATGTCAGTAATGTAAAGCAAATTTCAAAATAAGAATGAGTGTACTTTTATTTGAAGATAAATTTATAAAAAAAGCTTATAGTTTAAGACATACCTTGAGTTGTTCCTTAACAAACCTTGTAGGACATCAATTCTTGAAGGTATTTCTATGCTTCACATCTATATTTTGAAGTCTCCTCCATAACCTTTGTATATTTTGCAATATTTCCTACCAAGGAAAAGATATAAATAAAATGTTATTAGCATAAAATACAAACAAATCTTGATATGAGAGGGAAACCAAACATAAAGATGAAACAAGGAACAATATACTTATATTTTGGTAAAATGGTAAAGGCTCCCTTTTAATCCAATCTTTCAGAGGGATACCTAAAACTTATCAAAATAATTCATTTTTTTTTTAACAAGACATGTTAGACCTATAAACTCTAGAAATCAAAACATAAAATAAAACGTTGAAAAAATTAAGATAGAAGGATATGCGAGGGATAGTATTACCTAAGAGTCTTTGCCAAATAGATCTTTGATTTCAGATTCTTCAGTCTTGTTTCTCTTAGGTGGAGCTTCAACAACAACATTCACATGTTCTCTTTCTCTCTTCTTATTCCTTGGATCGTTAGGACAACGAATTTTGTAGTGACCCATCTTATGGCAGTTGTAACATTCAATTTTGGATAGGTCAACTTTATTATTTGTTCCTTCGGACTTCTTGAAGGATCCTTTTTTCTTTTGATGAGAATAATAGGAATTATAGGTATTTTATTCTTCAGCTTCCTTATTTTTGTTTACCAATTATATTCGGGCTTCTTCTTGACTACATGCATTCCACATTTGTTCAAATATTGGAGTATCCTTCCAACTGTTAATTCCTGATGCAAAAGCACTCCAAGAGATTTTGGTAGTCCTAGAAGAGAAGTAATTATGAGCTCTTTTTTTGGTACAACTTCATATATTGCTTGGAATTTATCTTTGATTCTAGATATCCTTATAAAGTGGGATGATACAATATCGTATTTTGTTATCTTAATAGTTCTTAATTCATACTTCGGGCTTTCTATTTGACCAATGCTCTTGATGGTGAATAATTTGGATATGGCCTCATACATTTCTTGGGTAGAATCTATGTTGGATACATATGGAATTAGATTGTCCTTTAATTTATCCATTATTAGGTTCATGGCCAAGATTTCGGTTTCTTTGAACTTCTCTTTCTCTGCTTCATCAATAGTCTTCTTGGATTTTTCTTGAACAAGATTAAAAAATTTGTGCTTTTCGAGGATAAGATCTATCCTCTTTTTCCAGGCCATGTAGTTGGAGGCTCCTTCTAGCTTGTTTTCACCCTTCATTGAAGTTGACATAGTTCCTATAGACAATATTATTTTCTTCTTATATAATCCTTTTCTTTAATTACTTTGGTTTTGATCCCCTTTCCTTCAATAGATATTTAGCCTCACTTTTTCCTTCTTCTTCACCTCAGCTCTGATACCATGTTAGAAAATCGAAAAGGCAGAAATATTTTCTTATGTTTATAATTACTTGTGATATTATTATGTTTTTATTAACTTCTTTATGTTCTTATTTTATATTCTTCTCTTTAAGAAATCATCAAACCAAAGATATGAAGATTAGGGACACCAAAAGTAGGCACTCAACCAGGGCTAAAATCCATTTATAGGGGAAAACCCAATCAAATTCCTCCACTACCAAATTCAAATTGTGATAGTCCATGAACTTAGACCCAAAGACCTTCCTCCTCCACCAAGTTAGCTTTCCAATGAAATACAACAACCTTCAATAGTCTCTTTTTTTCCAGCAGCTATAACACAACAATCTAGAATTTAGGCCCCCATTAACTTAGAATTTTGGCCCAACTTCAATAATGTAGTTTCTTCCCCTCCAACATCTTAGAAACGTCACACATGAGAGAGAGACTTTTTTTCCAGCAGCTATAACACAACAATCTAGAATTTAGGCCCCCATTAACTTAGAATTTTGGCCCAACTTCAATAATGTAGTTTCTTCCCCTCCAACATCTTAGAAACGTCACACATGAGAGAGAGAGAGAGAGTGAGAGAGAGAGAGAGAGAGAGAGAGAGAGAGAGAGAGAGAGAGAGAGGTAGTTTCGACTTCTTATGCTTGATAGAGACATCCTTCTTCTTCACTATCCCTTTCCTCTTCTTCCCTTGAATTTCACACTTTTTTTGGTGCCATAAGTTTTAGATCGAACTTGGTGAGTGAGTGTCACAAATGAGGTCGAGTCGTTGCCTCTATATTGGAGTTTCTAACCCTCAGTTAGGTCGACTTGTCCAGTTTGAGGCTGACTTGGTTAAGGAGGTCTAGAAGACCTAATTTACATTAAAATAAATTTATTTCTTGACAAATAAATCCCAAGAAGGGTATTTTACATTATGACATGGATAAGGATACTTGAAATAAAGCCTAGAAGCCTTCAATGGAATATTTGACCTAAAAACAATTGACCCAAGCATGAGACCCATGCTTTAATAAGTCAATTTATTTAATGATATTTCTTTTCTTTTCCATTACACTATGACTCAAATACAATTATGAAGACCAACACTAGTTACATTCTTCAACATACCATCCCTTAGCAATTATAGATGTGGTGTAGGTCATCAAATAGCCCACTCTTAGCTAATTGATCCTTGGAAGGGATCCCTTAATATATAACTAGCTAGGGAAAAAATCTCATTGTATAAGAAAGCCAAATTGACCAAACAGTGTGGACTATGCCCACCCATCTATCCTCTAGAACAATTGACACCCATATCACATTGAGAAACAACATTAACTTAACTCCATGGTGCAAAATCGAATACAATTGTTGAGAGTCGTACTTTTGAAGAGAGTGACCAAAAATCTATCCCTAATCCCTCAAAAGGGTCTTTGAAAGCCTATATTTATTTCTAATATGTCATTCTATGGGATGAGCCCTCTTAACTCCAGATTTTGAAAGATGACCTAGGGAAATTAGAGCATACTCCTAAGCCAAGGAACACCAATCCTTCCAGGAATGGGTGGTTTGCATCCCATTAATATCCTTATAAGAATATGCCCTTCCTACTTGACCCAAGCCCCTAAAAGCGAGGCATATTTGTAATGCATGTATCTTACAAACTTTAGCTCCAAATAAGGTTCCACGTTAAATTCCAACCTATCCTACTAGCCTCCCAATTCCATCAAACCAAAATTATGACAACATTCCAAGCCAAACATATGCTCCTAAAGACATAGTAGCATGAGACCTAAAATAGGGGGGCAAGAAAATAATATCATACAAGACAAAGGTCCCTTGTACCCTACATGTATGTTGTGTAATCATCAATAAATGTTGAAACAAGACCTATTGGGAAGTGGTGCCCTCAATGCACCTCACCACCCACTTTGTGTTGAGCATACTACCTTGAGTGGCACCATCAATCAAGCCAATCCCTCCCTCGTCCTTGAGAATAGTATGGGCATCCCGAGAAACTAGAGGAAGGCCCCTCTCCCCACCATACTTGGATTACAATTATCAGAACAAATAATTTTCCCAAATTGGGCTTTTCTAAGTAACTAGCAAGAGACATAATAAGCATGTGAGGCTTGAAGAATGCACCCAACAATTAACAGTTTCCCAGCAAATGGGATACCCCTTGATGCCAAACATGAATTTTGATTTGAAGCCTCTACAAAAACCACTCTAATAGAAATTTGCGACAATCATATTTTAAATTTGAACCAACAGGATACCACACATGAAGAGATATTCATCAGTAACAACTTTAGCCCCATCATTAAAGTCCAAATATCAGAGGTTCATCAAGCAAATTATGCATCAACGAACTTTAACTAATATTAGTGCACACTAGGGGGATATCATATAGCCTAATGTGTGATCTAATATAGATACTTGTAAGTTAAGTGACATTATCATTTGTGTGCTCTAGAGGCATCTTGAAAATATTGTATATAGATAATTCATTACAACACTTATCATTATATGTATGTCGACCATTTTTAAGGTCACCATAAAGTATTGAATATTCTAGATTCAAACCCCATCTTAGTACAAACATAAATAAAAGGGAGAAGCTTCCACTTCATATCCACCTCCACCCACACACCCTTAGACTCACCCAAAATTAATTTTAATGGCCATCTAGATTTAAGAACCTTGCCATATTATATGAAAATAAGTCAATAAAAGGGTGCAAGTTAGTAGACAAGGCTGAGAATTCCAACCAAATTGGATGGGCATTTCCATGATCATCTAGGTTGAAATTCGCCCCCCATTATTGAACATAGGCAATACTATTGGCAATATTTGATTTTCCAATCTGTAACAAATGGTAGACTATGATATATGAGTTAAACAATATGCAAGCATACTTTGACCCTAAGCCCTAACAAGAGTTTAAGGATACTGATTTGAAAGAATATAACGCCCCCCCTAGTCTCCAAATGCACCCATCAAAATATTCCTTATTGTCAACAATGAAGAATTTAAAATATTTTGGATATGGTGAAGACTTAGCACCATTATTAGCTAACAATTGTGAAGGAATATTGTTCCCTTCACCCTATGGCTCCACTATAAGTTGCACTAGGTTATTTGAGGTAATGGGTTTGTCTTATCCTAACTTCAAACCCGCACCAACAATTTCCAATGCATAAACCCCGTGTGGAAAAAAAATCTCTAAATTATCTGGGGTGGGGTTAACGTTGTTAGGATTAAAAGTGAAAAATAAATAATAAATCAACAATAGTAAAACATATAGAAACAACACATAAATCATGACATACAATTTATCTTGGAAAAACCCAATCGGGGGAAAACCATATTGTGATAGATATATTTAAAAATAAAAAGGCATCTTAGAATGGAGTATACCATTCCTATTTATAGTATTTATTAAATGCAATACCACAAGTCACGAATACCACATGCTCAAAAACCAGATGTAATAGACTAAACAACCTTGACTCTATGATTGAGTCAATTTTACCATACAATCCCCCCTTTAAGCTTGAATTAGGGAAATTCTTGGACACAATCTGGAAAATCCATATGCCTCCTAATCACTCTAGACTTTACAAGGGGTACACATGCCCCACGAGGTCTTACAATTGTATTCCCATTTACATGCAATTTAAATTTTCCATCTCCAAAGTATTTTTTTCTTAGTATTGTCATTACCTCCAAAAATATAGGAATGATTATTGCTTGTTTTTCTAACACTTTCAAATGCCCTTATTCTCTTGCCTTGCCATGCTCATCTTCCACCATGTGCTATATGACCTCGTGTTGCAACTTCCACTTACATATCCTTGAAAATTTGAGCTACTCCCTTCGAATCATCTATGTTCTTGTTAGTGTCAGCCTTTGCATCATGTCACTAGTGATCAAATGGACTCTTATCGTGTCTTGTTAGGGTCCCATAGTAAAATTTTTGTCATTTCACTAGGTCTTCAAGCAAAAATTTGGTCACTGGGAATTAGGTTTAGGATTATTTTCCACTCTTTCCAAAACTTTAAATGTTGGTCCATGTCATCAAATAAGTTGATTATATCATTATTCAGAGATTGACATCATCATTTCAGTCATCTCCATCATGATTCCATTTATTTAAGAGTCTCCATTAAAGGTCACCAAACTACCATTTCATGCATAAAATCCGACAAATTGGAAGAGTGGTAATAAATTAAGTTTTCTTCAATAAATTTTGATTTTTAAATGTAATTTTATGTTTCTATATGTAATGAGTACTTCAAAGTTCTAAAGCTGCAGTTTAATGTTCCAATGAAGATTCAAAATTTTCAGATTACAAAATTTTTGAGGTTGTGAAGTCAAAAAGAGAATGAAAGTCATGCTATAAAAAGCCTTGTGGGGCCCGTTATCACTTAAAGAAAGCTATTCCATGCTTATAAAAGGGCCAAAAAGTCACAAATGCATTTCATTTCCACTCCTCTTTCCCTTCATTATCGAGCTCCTCCTTCATTTGGTGAGAAAAACACATTTTACAGCTTCGAGATGAAAAAACTGGGAGGCACTGCGCATTTGTGAACCGCGTTGCAATTCTGGAGGAGGCGTTGTGCATCCATGAACTGCGCTGCGCATCTGTGAACTACATTGCGCATGGGGCAGAGTTGCCCAATCTTGCTCAAAAATCACTCAAATTCAAATTTTCAGCTTCCATTTAGGGTTTTTCACTCTCCAAAGCATCTTAACAAGTAAGTACATAAATTTTTAAGCCTTCTCTTCAATGGAAAACTAAGAAATGATAACAAGCTAAATTCCCTACGGTTTTATACAAATTTCATGCTTTTGGTTGTCAAATGATCAATTGATACTGTGAAACCCTAGTACCATTGTCCCTCCACCTCTGTTTTCTAGTTATACATCATTCCCATACTTCAGAAACCATTTCCCATAATTTTGTATCATTTCCCTATGAACCCTAGCCCTATTATACCAATTTGGGTAATTTTCCTAGCTAGGGTTGTGTTTTTCTCTTTACCACCCCCTCCCCCCACTAATTTCCTAAATCTTCATTTTCCCCACATTCCAATACACTCCCTAAACCCCTTACACTCTCTCACACACCATACCTAACCTTCTACACTCAAACCCTAGTCCCTACACCATCATCACTACCCTACGTTGCGTTTTTGGCAGCCTCCTAGACCTAGACCTGTAATTAAATTCCCTAGGTCTACTCCTACCTTCCCTACCTCCCTTTACATGTCCCATATCTCCCTAACACCCTTCCCTACCTCCCAAATTTTTCCCATCCCATTTTACCTCTCCTAAACCCTCCATCCTACTCCTTTCCCAGCATCCCATGTTTTGCACCGCTAAGGTTTTCCCCCCGCAAAGCACCTATGGATGAAGAGAAGAAGACCTATAACAAGGGAGGTCAGATGTTAAAAACTCCTTGAGAGGGATAATGGAGATAACAAGCTACAAAGGCACATGGCCACTCATTACTACACCAGGAATTTGATCCCCAAGGTCAAAGTCAAATAATTGAGGGAAAAACTCAAAGAAACCCTAATCAGCCAAAAAGGAGAAGGGTAAGTTGGATTTTCTTGCTGATGCATCCATGGTTGCCTAACATACCTCATCAGGCATATTTGGAGCAATTTTGAGGAAATATGGAGAGAATTTGGGAAATTTGAAAAAATATTTGAAGGCACATTTTCTAGAATTGTCCTATTTAGTCATCTTTTTGCAGAACATATTGTGGCCAAAAAAAGATGATTTTTCGGAAAATGGAGGAGGTTTCTGTTCCTAAGATACTAAAGTAAAATAACCTACTTGATATGTTACACATGTATTACATAATGAAATATCCATTCACATCTTCAAAACCTATTTTTCTGACTGTGCAATCTCTTGTTTAAGCCACCTTTTTGCAGAGTAGATTGTGGACAATCCGAGAAGCATATTGGGAAACTGGAGGAGGCTTGTGTTCATAACATGCAAAATAACAAAAAAATATCTCATTTTTTCAAAAAAAATTATGGTTAGAGATATATGGCTCCATATTTTAGGCCTATTTTGCCACAAAACCTAGAAATTTTTGTGCTTTGGTGAAGACCAATGCAGTTTTTGACTAGGTCAAGGTGATGTGCTTTTTCCTAAAGGCTCCATATGACAAGTGGCTTAATTTTTTGGAAATATTATTCCCTCATATAAAAACCCATTTCCTCATATTTTCCATAAAGGGCTCATATTTTGAGAAAAATGAAGAAAAGATGCCAAAAATCAACATTCTGCCTCTGTTTTTGACAGGCGCTACGCATGTGGAGACACCTTGGGAGAATGAGTTTTTGAAGGCCTTCCCATGGGCCATTTAAAAAAATTAAAAGTGTTTTAGAAAATATACAGGCAACTCTAGTTTACCGTTCTCTCATATTTCTATTTTGACTTCAGGAAGGTGCCCAAAAGTGGCCTCCAAGTTGGCGCTGCACATCTGCACATTTTAAGTTTTTAATTAAAATTTCACTGTGTAATTTTTCGCAACTCCTAGTTTGACTTTGGTAAAAGTGAAAATATGAATGTGTATGAATGTATAAGTCAAAATTTAAATGTAAATGGTAAATATGGAGGTAAATAGGTGTCTTATCCTCCATTTATTGCTTTGAGGATATGTCTCTTAGTGGTTAGATTAAGGAGGGATTTGTTGTGTAACCTCCCTAGAGTGTAGCTGAATTTAGATAGGTGCATGAATTTGAATTTATTGCTGGAAAATTCGACCTCAAAGGGAGGATTTCAACCTCAATAGCTATATGATTCCTTTTGTAATAATTTCCAAGAACTAGAGTATTTCAGTTTGACAAAGTAATACAGTGAATACAGAGCAAATTTGCAGCTTAAATTTAGGGATTCATGTGGTGATCTTGTATGGCTATGTTTCTCTTTTGTAAGTCACTCCATTGAATGATTTCTCTTTCCATTAAATATATACTTCTTTCACTCATTGTCTTTACAGTTTTTAAGCAGGATTCATGAGGAATACATGCCCTGTTTTGATGAGATGATGATGTTGTGTTTATTTTCTTCTTAAGGAATGAATTCATACTTATATGCTTGTTCCCGATCTCTATTTTAATCCTACACCATAATCATACAACCTAAAGGGTCACTCAAGCTTTCCTACCTTGCCCCTTTATTCCCCTACAATTTTTTCTCTTGTAACCTTACCATATTTTTCCATTTTCATCCAACACAAAAATCCAAATCAACCAAACCCTAATCTGCATATCTAGCCTAAAATCTCCATGATATAGTCAATTTGGCTGTGATCTCATTGAGAGAACCCTCTCAGCCTAGTAGGGCTAGCTATTAGGTCAAAGTGTTCTATGGTTACCTTTGCTGGTCTCCTTCTCAGCCTTCAGAGATCCAGTGGAGTGATAACATCTTGAAGCCGTTGCCGGGGAACGAGGTGACAGATCTACCCCGGGAAAGAACGATAAGGATCAAATTTGATTTTTGATGGTGAACAATGATCAAGCACAATAAGGCTGTGCATATTTCACCTAGTGACTCCAGTGTCAAAGAATCCAAAGGTTCGAAATTTTCATGGCGACTCCACTTTTCAAGAACCGACAGTCTAAAAAAATTCTTGGTGACTTCATTGTTGTCAAAATGGATTCAACTGCTCGAAGGTATGCTCTTATGAATCGAGCTCATATTCCTGGTTTTTTGAATTATATTCCTTGTATAGTTCGGAAAACAAGGTTTCCAAAGTTTAAAGGTCGGGATGGAGAAGATGCTTGTTTGCCTTTGGTCAAATTTAATTTCCATATTCACAGACTAAAGATTGAGTTTCTTAAAGATTGTCTGATGAAAATGTTCATGGCTACCTTGGAGTAAAAAGTGAGATCATGGTATGAGAGCCTACCATGTGCTTATATTCTCTAAAGGACTTTTCATTCAATTTTATTTCAACATTATAAAAGCTCTAATTCTTCCTTGTCGATGATTGATAGTTGCTGCGAAATTTCTGAAAATTTCATTGAGTTTCTTGAAAATTTGTATGGGGATGAAGAGTGTCTAGATGATGAGATCATAGAAGCCCTTTATGATTTTTCCTCCCAACAAGAATTAGTAGCTTCCTCTTTGGGCGAAACAGACTTGGACCAAAAAAGAGAAATGCCTATTCCTAATCCTAAAAATGAAAATCATCAAGCCAATAATCACTGCTATAAAAGTCAGTTTTCTCCTCTGTTTGAAGATGAAATAGATCAGCTCCTGAAAAGTCATGTTACAACCCAAGCTAATGCAGGTTTGCAGCGTTCACATAGTCAAGAATGTGTTAGTGAAACTTCTTCCATTATTGAAGATGAAAATATCAGTTTAAATGATGACAGTCATGAGACTGATGAAACTATACCAGAATTTGTTGTGAGTAAGCCAATTTTTTATGATGATTTCCTACGAGGATATCAACTAACAGGGACTATTTTCTTTCATGAAGAGGATAAGGCTATCATGTTTAACAATCTGGAAGAATTTTTTCTGTTTAAGGATGATTTAGACTATGAATTTTAGGAGTATGAGCCTAAGATAGAAAATGTGCAAGAGATAGAATCAAAGTTTCTAATACTTAAGGAGTTTGCATCCAACACTCAGGTAGTAGAAGGTCATACTTCCCTATGCCTTCCTATGGATCAATAACCAAGTATTATTTCAGATCAAAATCAAGGGTGTTCTTGTGTTTTTGCTGGATCTCGAGACAAGGTAACATTTAATATTTTTGAAGATCCTTTTGCTGGTTTGCTACAATTATTAGGGAAGATGTATTTTCTTGTTTTCATGGACCAGAAGAACATGTTCAATAGACACTTGGAGTGGCCTAGTTTTTGTTTTTTCTAGCTGCTCGAGGATTGGTTACACTGGAAGGATCACATCAAATGATTGTACATATGTCTTCAACAGGCAGGTGGTTGTCATCAGGATTTGAAGCTCTCAAGTCTCAGTGATATGATACCATCAATAAGTTTTGAAAGTTTTTAATTCAGTCAAAGTCAAGTCAGTTTATCATGTCAAGATTTCAGTATTCATTCTGGTTTTTAACTTTTGACTCCATGCCCAATGGTTAGGCTACTTGGTCTATGGTGTTCTTGACACCTCCAAGGAGCTGCCATCCCCTGTTGGAGCCACTGTTAGTGTCATTCTTTGCATCCTATCACCAGTGATCAAATGGACTCTTATCATGTATTTCTAGGTTCCCATAGTCAATTTTTTTTCATTTCACTAGGTCTTCAAGCAAAAATTTGGTCACTGAGCATTAGGTTTAGGATTATTTTCCACTCTTTCCAAAATTTTAAATGTTGGTCCATGTCATCAAATAAGCTGAGTATATCATTATTTAAAGATTTTCATCATCATTTCAGTCATCTCCATCATGATTCCATTAAGTTAGAGTATCCATTAGGTCATTAGGGTTTCAAGGTCACCAAACTTCCATTTCATGCATAAAATCCAGCAAATTGGAAGAGTGGTAATAAAGTAAGTTTTCTTCAATAAATTTGATTTTTAAATGTAATTTTATGTTTCTATATGTAATAAGTACTTCAAATTTCTAAAGCTGCAACTCAATGTTCCAAGGAAGATTTAAAGAGTTCATATTACAAAATGTCTGAGGTTGTGAAGTCAAAAAGAGAATGAAAGTGTAGAAATTAGCTGAATAAATCACTTATTCAATGAAGATTAACCTGATCATACATCAATTTCGAATTGCATGCATAACACATAACCTTCTTCCACAATTAATTGTCACATGCGGAAATAATATAGAAGCAATCTCACATCAACTCAATCACACATTAACTCAGTATGTATGGGGAAAGCCTATAGCTGAAAACCCCGCAGCTATTGTGTATATTATAATGGAGAAATCATGTAACAATCATAGTACAAAAACTCTTCACAAGCTCTCATGCACTACCTCCCATGCTACACACTATCAAGCTAGTTCTAGCAAATCACTTGCTCCAATCCTTAGCCACTTGATAGCCAACCTTGATTTCGTATTTTAATGCTAGGTGATGGCCTCCTTATATAGATAAACCACCAGCCTTGACTTTGCAATACTCATAGCTTACTCCACCTATCTATGTGTTGCAAATAGCAACAGTATAGTTACAACTGATAGCTAACTCTACCCTTTCATCTATCTCTTTCACTGGTCTTCACTGAACTGATCATGCACTGTAGTGAACTGAAGTGTTCTTGAGTTGACTAATGAGTTAATATTTAGTAAATTAAATATTATTTAATTTACTCCACTCATATCTAATTGATTAGTTAGTTTAACTAATCTCAACTAGTTCAACTGAAATAAATAGAACATAACTCCACTACTTGTCCCGTTAACTCCTCCAAAACTTCTGCCACTGAAGTCTAACTGAAGTCAACCATGAAAGATGCCATCAAACCCTAGGAACCACGTGATTCCTTGTGTCAGTTGCATGAGCCACCTCCATGACTCAAACTGAAGTGCGCCAAGAGAGTAAACTGCTGTTTATAGTCAAAATATTATTAAGGGTAAATAATATTTGACTTCCATATTTTAGGAGATCAGTCTAAAAATAGCCTGGGTCCTAAAAATTAGGGTCTCATCTATTTTTACCGACATGTCGCATACTCCAAGAATCTCCAAGTAGAATTCCCAAATTATGCTCAGTATGTCTAAAAATAGACATAGTCTAAAAATAGACTTTGCGCCAGAATTTGCCTGCGGGCCCACTTAGTGAAGGCGACTTCATTTCACTAAGCTCCATCATCTTGCTGCATTCTCAACACTCCCTCTCGGCAAGATATGGATTATCTGCAACCCCTATCCTGCCTCTGTGGAATTCGAACTTGCTCCTGGTGAGCGCCTTCGTCAGGATGTCGGCATCCTGATCCTCCGTGGGAACATATGAAAGCATCATGATCCTCCGCTGAACACAATCTCTGATGTGATGGTAACTGATGTCGATATGTTTGGACCTATCATGAAAAACTGGATTAGCCGAGAGCTTGATGCAGCTCTGGTTATCACAGTAGATCACTGTAGGCTCCAAATGCAACCTGAACAAACCTGCGAGGATCTTCCTCATCCAAATAGCCTCACATGCGGCCAAGCTTGCTGCCATGTACTCGGCCTCTGCTGAACTGAGTGCCACGGATCTCTGCTTCCTGCTGTACCAGGAAACTGCTGTCGACCCAATGCTGAAAACTCCTCCAGAAGTGCTCTTCCGGTCTGTTGGACTCCCTGCCCAATCTGCATCTGTGAAGCTAGAAAGCTTCACTCCATCCTCCTGTCTGTACCATAGACCATATCCCGATGTGCCTCTGATATAGCGCAATACATGCTTGCCCGCCTTCCAAAAGAGCTTGGTAGGCTTAACCATAGCTTGCGAAAGTTGG
This sequence comes from Pinus albicaulis, assembly GCA_034641835.2. Taxonomy (NCBI): domain Eukaryota; kingdom Viridiplantae; phylum Streptophyta; class Pinopsida; order Pinales; family Pinaceae; genus Pinus; species Pinus albicaulis. The sequence goes on from CM076575.1 coordinate 391,664,143, forward strand.
TTAACTGCATAGCATATATCGGGTCGAGTATTGACCAGATACATCAACGACCCCACCAACTGTCGATAGACAGTGGCATCCACTACCTCCTCCGAAGTAGCATCTCCCTTCCTCCATCCTCCAGGAAGAGGGGTATCAACAGGCTTGCAGCCCTGCATGTTGAACCTCTCCAGAATCTCCCGGGCATACTTGCCCTGAGAAACAAACAGTCCTCCACTGCGCTGCCAAATCTCCAATCCCAGGAAATAATGAAGGATGCCCAGGTCCTTCATCTCAAACTCTCGTGCAAGATCCTCCTTGCATGAAAGTATCAACTGCTCGTCGCCGGTCAAAATCAGATCATCTACATACAGTACGATGATCAACAGCTTCCCCTCCACCACAATCTGGTACAGGTTTGGATCCGCCTCACTCTTGGAGAATCCAAGCCCGGTGAAGTAGCTGTCTATCCGAGTGTACCAAGCACGAGGTGCTTGCTTCAGCCCGTACAGTTCTCTCTTGAGTCGGCACACATGCGACTCACTGCTGAAGATCTCGAAACCTTCAGGCTGCTCTATGTACACCTCCTCCTCAATAACTCCATTGAGGAACGGAGTCTTCACATCCATCTGATGAATGTGCCACCCCATCTGCGCTGAGAGAGCAAGGATCGTCCGTATGGAAGAGTACCTTGCGACAGGTGCAAAAGTCTCCTCATAGTCAATCCCCCCGATCTGTGAGAAGCCACGGGCGACAAATCTCGCCTTGTACTTCTCCACACTCCCGTCAGCCGCCTGCTTCACCTTGTAGATCCATCGCGAACCTACAACTGATTTCCCAACCGGTCTTGGGACAATCTCCCATGCACTGTTCCCGATGATCGAATCATATTCTTCGATCATGGCATCAACCCATGCGGGTTCCTCCACAGCTTCCTCAAAAGAGGATGGCTCTGTCACAACACATTGACTCATAAGAGCCATGTATCCAGTGTACCGATCCGGTGACTGTCTCTGTCTGCGCTGTGCTGTAGGTAGTCCTACAACCTTCTCTGCATCCCGAGCCAGTCGCTCAGCTTCTGTAGTGCGCATGCGCCCTCTGATGGTTGGCGCTGCCTGGGTGGTTTCTTCCACCTCCTGAACCTCCTCTTGTGGCTGATCCACATCAGGAAGCTCCTCCTTAGGAACTAACAGCTCCTCATCTGCATGCAAGTGTAGCTCCCTCTCAAGCGAACACTGCATGGCTTTCTCCTCCTGAAATTTTATATCCCGTCGCACAACAGTCTTGCGACTGTCTGGCACATACACTCGATAGTTATGAGGTGTATCGGTGTACCCCACAAATATTCCAACTTCAGCAGTTGGATCCAGCTTCCTTCTTGCATCCTTCGTCACATGCATGTAGACAGGAGATCCGAAAATCCGCAAATGGGAAATATCAGGCCTCTTGCCAGAATAAGCCTCCTCTGGTGTACTCATGCCAAGAACCTTGTGAGGACAACGGTTCTGCACATACACTGCTGTAGTGCATGCCTCAGCCCACAAGTGAAGGGGTAGGCCCTGATCATGCAACATCGCCCGTGCAGCACCCACGATCGTTCTGTTCTTCCGCTCAGCCACCCCGTTCTGCTGTGGGTTATGGGGTGCGATGAGCTCTCACCGAATCCCTTCTGCGCTGCAGAACTCCTTGAATTCAGCCGAGATGAATTCACCACCGTTATCACTCCTTAGAGCAATCACCTTCTTCCCCGACTCCTTCTCGACCAGTGCTTTAAACTCACAGAACTTCGCGAATGTGTCGCTCTTCTTCTGCATGAAGAAGATCCAGCACTTTCGAGAGAAATCATCAACAAAGATCACATAATACCTGTGCTTTGCTGTCGAAGCAACTGAGAAAGGACCACACACGTCTGTGTGAACTCTCTCAAGGATCGTCGTGGCGCGACTATCCTTCTCGTGAAAGGTGGCTTTCACATACTTCCCTTAAGTACACCCCTTGCACTGATCTGACTGCGCAAGAGTGCCCTTAGGAAGTCCAGTAGAAATCTGCTGCAGAATCTTCAAAGCTCCATGGTGAAGATGGCCCAATCTCCTGTGCCATAGTTCGCCCTCATCATCCCGGCTCACCACATCTCCGGCCTTGCATGCCATAGCTGCGCAGTCATCTACCTGCAACTGATAAAGGTTCTGAGTTCGAACCCCTATCTTCCGGGTCTCTCCAGTAGTCTTACTGCGCAGGAAAGCTTTTCCTTCGCTGAAGACCACATCATAACCCTTATCCTCCAACATCGCTACTGAAATCAGGTTCTTCTTCAATCCGGGTACATGCATGACATCCTTCAAGACAAAGGGTTTACCAGACTCCCTCTGAAAGGATACGGTACCGATACCAGTCGCACTGTATCTACCGTCATCGCCCATCTCGATGTGCATACCCAAATCCTTGTCCTCCAGATCTGAGAACAACTCCCGGTCTCCCGTCATATGAAATGACGCACCGCTGTCCAAGAACCACACCGATCCCATCACACTTGAAACCAAGCATGCAATCAGTGAAAAGTCAAGCTCGAACTGTGAAGCCAAAGCTTCTCCATCTGCAGATCTTCCCGCTTGCTTGTTCTTCTTCTTCTTTGGACAATTGGTAGCATAATGTACGTGATCATGGCAGTGAAAACATTTCACTTTCGCCATATCCTGCTTCTTGCCCTTAGCTCCAGAATGAGAGGTTTTCTTACCCTTCCCTTTCTTAGCTTTGGACATCAAAGCGCAGTTTTCTTCATCAGCTCCCTTTGATGAAGATCCATCTCGTGTAGTCCTCCTTATCTCCTCCTGCATGAGATCCGCCCAAAGGCGCTCCCATCCCGGCAGCTTCTCCCGACCATTGACACTATCTTGATATGAGTGCCAAGCCTTCGGAAGACCAAGGAGAGCCAGGTCGACCATATCCTCTTCATCGACGGTAACCCCCACACTTCCCAGTTCATCTCTGCATTGAGTGAACTTCGTGAGGTATTTGGCGATACTGTCGCCCTTCTCCATCTTGATGTTCCTGAGCTTGTCTTTGAGCGCCAGCTTCCTTTGGTCACTCTTACTCTGGAATAGATCCGTCAAAGCTTTCCACATTAAATATGGAGTAGCCTTACCATGAAGGCTGGATACAAGATGATCCTTGACGCCCTCCAACAGGATCCTTCGACATTTCGCGATCTTCTTTTGCCATGCATCGACCAAAGCTGCATCAGTGGGCTTTGGGACATCCGCATCCACGAACTCCTTGAGACCATTATCTTCTAACACTGCTTCCATTCGATCCTTCCATGCAACATAGTTCGAACTGCCTTCAAGAGCATATTCGAGTCGCAAACCATTGAAAGAAGACATCTTTCAACACGGGCACCAAGAAGAACAACCTTCTGCAAAATTCGAATTCCAAACTCAAAGCTCTATCGCTTCCGATCTATACTTGAAAACAAATTATTTCCAAATCAGAGATTGACTGCAAAGGGCATTCACCAGATCTTTCACCTTACAAAGAAGAATGAATATTCCGGAGGCTACCTGGCCCGCATGCAGACTCTGTCCGAGGAAATAAGTTTGCAATCACCGTAATAGACTTCGACAATTAATCTCGCTCCGATACCATGTAGAAATTAGCTGAATAAATCACTTATTCACTGAAGATTAGCCTGGTCATATATCAATTTCGAATTGCATACATAACACATAACCTTCTTCTACAATTAATTGTCACATGCGGAAATAACAGAAGCAATCTCACATCAAATCAATCACACATTAACTCGGTATGTATGGGGAAAGCCTATAGCTGAAAACCCCGCAGCTATTGTGTATATTATAATGGAGAAATCATGTAACAATCATAGTACAAAAACTCTTCACAAGCTCTCATGCACTACCTCCCATGCTACACACTATCAAGCTAGATCTAGCAAATCACTTGCTCCGATCCTTAGCCACTTGATAGCCAACCTTGATTGCGTATTTTAATGCTAGGTGATGGCCTCCTTATATAGATAAACCACCAGCCTAAACTTTGCAATACTCATAGCTTACTCCACCTATCTATGTGTTGCAAATAGCAACAGTATAGTTACAACTGATAGCTAACTCTACCCTTTCATCTGTCTCTTTCACTGGTCTTCACTGAACTGATCATGCACTGTAGTGAACTGAAGTACTCTTGAGTTGACTAATGAGTTAATATTTAGTAAATTAAATATTATTTAATTTACTCCACTCATATCTAATTGATTAGTTAGTTTAACTAATCCCAATAGTTCCAAGCGAAACAAACAGAACATAACTCCACTACTTGTCCCGTTAACTCCTCCAAAACTTCTGCCACTGAAGTCTAACTGAAACCAACCATGCAAGATGCCATCAAACCCTAGGAACCACGTGATTCCTTGTGTCGGTTGCATGAGCCACCTCCATGACTCAAACTGAAGTGCGCCAAGAGAGTAAACTGCTGTTTATAGTCAAAATATTATTAAGGGTAAATAATATTTGACTTCCATATTTTTAGGAGATCAGTCTAAAAATAGCCTGGGTCCTAAAAAAATAGGGTCTCATCTATTTTTACCGACATGTCGCATCCATCAAGAATCTCCAAGTAGAATTCCCAAATTATGCTCCGTATGTCTAAAAATAGACATAGTCTAAAAATAGACTTTGCGCCAGAATTTGCCTGCGGGCCCACTTAGTGAAGGCGACTTCATTTCACTAAGCTCCATCATCTTGCTGCATTCTCAACAGAAAGTCATGCTACAAAAAGCCTTGTGGGGCCCATTATCACTTAAAGAAAGCTATTCCATGCTTATAAAAGGGAAAAAAAGTCACAAATGCATTTCATTTGCACTCCTCTTGCTCCTCATTATCAAGCTCCTCCTTTAGTTGGTGAGAAAAACATGTTTTTACAGCTCCAAGAAGAAAAAACTGGGAGGTGTTGCGCATCTGTGAACCGCGTTGTGCATCTGGAGGAGGCGTTGCGCATCCGTGAACTGCGCTGCGCATCTGTGAATTGCACTGCGCATGGGTCATAGTTGCCCAATATTTCTCAAAAATCACTCAAATTCAAATTTTCAACTTCCAATTAGGGTTTTTCACTCTCCAAATAATCTTAACAAGTAAGTACATACATTTTTAAGCCTTCTCTTCCATGGAAAACCAAGAAATGATAACAAGCTAAATTCCCTATGGTTTTATACAAATTTAATCCTTTTTGTTGTCGAATGATTAATTGATACTGTGAAACCCTAGTACCATTGTCCCTCCACCTCCGTTTGCTAGTTATACATCATTCCTGTTATTGTTTTTGTTTTAAAGAATATTAGAGTTAACCACAAACCTACTTTTAAGCTTTAGGATCTAGCCTTCCTAATGCTCAGAGAGGGCTCTCTCTTTATGATTTAACTTTGTTGATTTTAGGCTAGTTATGTAAGATTGATTGGGTTTTTATTTCAATTTGGTTTGGTGGTGGGATTACTGATTCAGATGAATAGATGTAGGTCTATTTACCATTGGGCTAATGGAGTCAATGTATTAAGAAACAGAGCAGAATCAAGTTTCTAAAGGAAAGTTTTCATATAGCAAGGTAGCTATGTAACTTCGGGTCTTTAGGTTGGATGATGAAATGGTTTCAATCGGGATGAGAGAGCAGTTAAGGATTCTTAGATCTAGATAATGAAAGAAATGATAGAGGTCAATCGAAACTAGGGAGCACTTAAGAATTCCCTACTCTAGATATCAAAAGAAAACATGTAAATGATTAACAGTTCATGACAGAGTGTTTTTAAACAATTTCTGAAATAAAACTTCTGTTATATCATTTAGATTTAGAAAACATGTAAGTATGTGAAAAAATTCACTGGAAAAAAGAGAGAGAGAGAGTTTGAAAGTACTTCACTAAAGTGGCTCAACACATGAATCCTGTAATATAATGCCTTTATTGCTCAATCGAGTCTGCTGACTTGAAAATGGTACAATCACCCTCAAGTTCAGATTAATACAACTATAGAAATGTTTAGCAATCCACAATCCACACTGATCAATACTTTGAAATGTGAAGTATTTATACAAAAAACTAATAAAAAATATCCTAAACTGTCTTAGGAATTCTTCAAGGAAAAATAAATATCTTCATGCAAGAAGATAGAGCAACTATCTAACTAATGCAAGTTGTCCCTGCTTTTATTGATTTTTTTTGTTTGATGTTTGATCTTTTGCTGCTTTCTCTCTGACTGTTGCTCAACGTTGGATTTTTGTTAGGGAAATGAGTGTCCTTTACGCTGGTTGCCTTTTACTCTATTTGGTCATTTCTGTTTTGACTTTAACCATCTGACTTTCATCTGATACACTTTGAACTCTGATACTCTTTACTGTCTCTGTTTTCACTTTGAATTTTGAATATTGTTTTTAACTTTTTAACTCTCTGCTTTGTCTTCAATTGGACTGCTCTGTTTTATCTTTTACTTTCATAGTAAACCAGTCAACTTCTCCCAATCTTCTGCATATTCTTGGAATTAAGAAACTTAATGATTTCATTGGCTTCTTCTGGCTTCTTACCAAGTTCTTCCTTGATTTTCTGAATGGCTTCATTTGCTGCTTTGATAATATATTTCTGCTCATAAATAACTTGAATGTATGGCCACATATCATTTACAGAGTCAATGATATTGGCCCATAGCAGCTGCTTCTCTTGAGAAAGTGGTTCTTTCAATGTTAGTTCTTTCTCTAACTTTTGCAATCTCTCATTCAATATGTTTGTCTTCTGTACTTCATTCTTGTGCATGATATAAACTAGTTTCTTCTCATCCTCTAGATTTTTTAACTGTTCGTTAAGTCTATTTATTTCATTTTTTTGGATGGACATATCATGCATTGCCTTAACTAGTTTACTTGCTTCATCACTAGGTTGTGCTGTTGTTGTAGATGACTCTGTTGCTAAAGTAGTTGTTGATGTAATAGGAAGTGTTGTAGCTAATGGAACTTATGAAGCCAATGATTCTGCTAATGTTGAAGGAAAAATTGTGGTGACTGTAGGAATAACAGTGACAGGGATTACTTCCAAGCTGGCCTTTTTCTCCTGAACTAACTTATCCATCTCATTTTCCATTTCTTTCAATTGGGCAGTTAACTAAAGAATGAGGTTCATCATCTCATCTTTTTGGCTTGCATCCTGTAATACTTCTTTAGCCTGTGGATGTTCAGTAGGAGGCAATTTGAGTTGCTTCTTTAATTCAACAATGTCTGCATTCTTTTTCTTTATGAGTTATTCTGCAACTTTGACATTTTTTGGATCATATGCTACTTCAATAACCAAATCTTCCAGAGATTTAATCCTATTATCTTTAGCATGTGAGGATGTTTTTTCTAGCTTTAGCTGACTTTTGATGTTTTCAAGAGTATTTTGCAGCTTCTTTACACTTATGGCTTTGTTTGTCATGGTAGAATACAACATTTCACCAGCTTGTTTGTGAAATTCTATTTGGTCTATAGGATGAAGATCTTTAGCTTGAACTTCATATGATGTATTTTTATAATCTGCTAATGACTTAGGATGCTTCACTGTGGGTTGTAAGGAAGTCATCTGCATCTTCTTGGTCTTGTGGTCAAATGCTGAAAGCAACCTGCTTTGGTCACTTGGTGTTTGCTTCCAGTATTGGGCATACGTATCTGCTTTTAATGCCTCATTCCTGAGATTGATTTCCTTGCACTTCTGCATAATATCCTTCTCTTTATTTGCTGGTTTACTAGATGAAGACACTTCAACACTATGCTGCTTTTGAATAATCTGAGTGTTAGATGTTGAAGGCTGGTGAGTTTCCTATGAAACTACTAGAGGTGCATTATCTTTTACCACTGTATCTGTATCAATAATCTCAATAGTTTCTACTTCTTCATTTACAGGATTTAATTTGGGCTTCTTCCTGTACATCAGTTTGAATTTTGTTTCAGTGGTGGTTTCAGCTGTATAGGATCCTTCTTCTCTTTCTCTCTTATAGTTCCTATCCTGTGGGGTTGGAGTCTGCAAGATGGAACTAGTATCACCATGTTTCTCTGCCTCTTTCAAAGTGTCCTCAATCCATTTAGATTAATTGGAGTATTTCTCAATATCTGGCTTGGATTCACGTACATAAGGAGTTAACTTAAATTTAATCCTTAGTTTGATTATAACTCCTAAAGGATAATAATGCCATTGGAACTTTGACTGAACTTAAATTCCTGCAAATATTTTTCTGCTTGTTGACCTGCACCTCTACTATTGCAAATAAAAGGACCAATCTGATTCTTTATCTTAAACCATGTCTTTTTTTTGGCTGGCAGGAAATTTATTTCATCAGAGTTAAGAATCTTCCTGCTATATTCAAGTGCAAATAACCTCATTGGGAGGTATTTTGGAAGCTTATATGGAAATAGATTAGATCCATATACCCCAATCTCTATGTGGTTCTGATAAATGTGCCAATATCCTGTCCTACTATGTTATGATAACTGCAGGACCTTTTTTATATCATCGCTGACTCTTGGTTGACTGCTGATGTTCAACATGTTGACAATTAGATGGATGAATGAGTCAATGAAGTCTTTGTATGTGGATCGTGTGGAGTCTTTCCTGATTAATGGAGTCCAAAAGATTATTGACTGAGGATTATCTTCAACAGACAGTTTCTGAAGGTTGATAGAAACTTTTTTAGATTGAAAGTATAGGAACATGTGGAACAGAACAGATGAATACTGGAAGACACCTTCTTCAAGAATTTTAACAAGTTGTTCATGGATTGTATTAGCAAGGTACTAGGCAAAATTGAATATAGTAGTAGGAGGCTGACCAGGGGAGAAAATAGAAAGGAAACCTAAGACTGAAGCATCAACATGTTCATCAGTAAAATAACCCAGAATACACGACAACATTGTAATGATATGCATGGTTCTCTCAGAGAATGTAGCTGCTGGATATGGAGGATTAGTCTTAGGAGTTTCTACTGATGAGGGAATGAAAGTTTGGAATATCTGGAACCTCTTGGGAAAGTCCAGATTCAGATATAACTGAGTAAGGGTCTCAATAGATAGAGGGAATTCATCAGGCCTAGGTTCAATTTGTAACATTTGGTTTATTGATTCAACTATGGTAGTGAATAAAATATATTTTCCAGGGGTTACAAGGGCTCTTTGGTCAGGCAGATACATAGTTTGGCAGATTCTGATAACCTCTGGACATTGGAAGGTCTGTGGGACAATGTACTTGGGAAAATTGGTCTCCCAAAGGAAAACATCATCAGCTTGATCAATTGACTTATCATGGCTCTAGAAGTGGAGCTCAAGGAGGTTAAAATCAGTGACAGGGTCACTAATTTTAAAGTCACTATCTGCAAAGGGGGTATGTTCCACATCTACAACTGGAGGTTGTAGGGGATTTACAATTACAATACCTTGGGAAGCAATTTATTTTGTTAATTTTAATCAATTAATTAATATCAGTGATAAAAAATAATCTCAGGCCCTATGGAATACTTGTGAATGGATGAATATAGTATGCAGAAAGGGTTTAGAGGCAATAATAGCTTTTATGTGGTCTGCAAAGTTCCTAAACTGGTTCAATTGATTAACTGGCTACTTTCTTGATTAAGAACAGGCTTTGGTATTTCAAGAATACCTAGAAAAACAAAGCTTTGGTATGCAGAAAGGTTCTCTGGGGGCAGCACATGCTTTCTAAGGCTTCAATGGTCTTTATACTGCTTCAATTCGGAGTCTGCAATGGCTTTAGTAGAAAAAGAGTTTAATTCTGTTGAAATTTGGCTTAAAACAAGGTTGACAGTGTTGTTTTAGCTCTAAAACAAGTAGGTAATGCTCTCTTTGCGCAAACTGTAACAGAAATGGTGAAAAAGGCTTGCAAAGGGTGGTATTTATGTTTTTAACCAGCATTGATTAAAATTTAATGCATGGGGTTAATTTCAAATGGGAGCGGTTTTCGCAATGGGCGGAATAAATAGGCTTGTGGTTTTCGCATCGGTAAAAGCTGGTAGGCGGTATTATTTTGGAGGATGCGATGCAATGAAATGCGGCCACATAGCATGGCGGAGGGGTTGTGAAACTGCCTATTTTGCAAGGTATCGGCGGTGTTAAAGTTTGGGCGTTCGGGGATGTGATAAGGTTTATTGAACATCAGATTTGATCAATTAAGATCCGACAGAAGGGCGAATAGGGAAGATCCATTGGGGATGTGATAGGCAGTGGGGCCTGGGATGAGTTATGTGTTGTGATATGTAAAGGGACCGGGGAATATGTAGCGGAGTTATAAGGTAGGCCCAGGATATATCAAAATGTGGGAAAATTAAAACTATAGATTATAAATAAAATAATGGGTTGGGAAATATATATAGTGGGAGTTCATACATAATTTAGGTTAATAATATAGATGAAATGTTAATAAGTGCGGGATTTTTTTAAAATACACTGAGGATAGTGTTAAAACTAATATTGGGAAGGATTTATCAATGTGGGACCCGACATATTATTTAACAAATACTTAGGATAAAGGGGTTTTTTGGGGTATTTTGGATGAAAAGGGGAATTAGTAAAGGGTTTTTACTTTTCCAAATGTAATATGCTTTTTTAACTAAGAAAAAGGGGTATTTAGGAAGAAAAAACGAGTAAGGGGAAAAAGATTAATATGAATGAGAGGGATATTTTTACAAGGGATATGAGTTTGGAGGGAAGTTAGTTAATATGAAATCACCAATTTCTGTTGTCCATGCCTTGTGAAAACTGCTTCTGCCTACCCATCATCTACCCTAACATTTTTTCTTCATTTATTTGGGTGCATTTAAGCTTGCAGACCCTTTTTATTTTTCTTTAATGTAGACATTATATAACTAATGCGTTATACATCTAAGATTATCCTGATCACACACTATTTGACTTCATGCATAATACAGAATCTCTTCTACTATTGATCATTACTTGCAGAAATTAAATCAATTGCATGCACACATTGAAACCATACAAATTCACACATATGAACACAGTGTTTTAACGGGAAAGCCTGAAGCTCAAAACCCCAACTATCTGTATATAATATATGTCATAGAGATCATGTAAAAATCCTCATACAAAGCTGATCATATCAAGCTCTCAGTACAATACAATTGCTACACACTAATCAGGTCCGATCTAGCAAATCCATGCACAGACCTTTGCCACCTGCTAGCCTGCCTCTACTGCGCAATCCCTGCTGAATATTGGCTCTGAATGAACTCGAATTTGTCCAGCCTTACTCATGCAATCCTCATTGGCATCTCCATCAATGTGTGGTGCAAACTCATGCAACACTATAGTCACAACTGATAGTCAACCTGCTCTTTCACCTACCTCTCCACTGGTCTCCACTGAAACTGTCCATGCACTGTATGTTGAAGATTGCAACAAGAAACAGTGAAGGAGGCATCCTGAAACATATTTCTTGATCCTAGTTGGAAAGTGATCACCTAAACTAGGTGGGGACCACACATGTGATTTTTGTCGAAAAGTCTATTTTTAGACTATGTCTATTTTTAGACATATGGAGCATGGTCTAGGAGTTGCGGGATGCTATTCTTGGATGATTGGTCAAGTTGGTAAAAATATATGGACAGCTATTTTTAGACATACAGGTCGAAGTCTATTTTTAGACTGCCTGTCTAAAAATAGAACAGTCAAATATTATTAACCCTTAATAATATTTAGACTATAAACATTATCTTATCCTCTTGGAGCACTTCAGTTTGATGCTTGGATGTGGAAAATGCAGCTGACAGAAGGAAATACGCTTTTCCTAAGGGTTAGTTGAGCTATTGCATGGTTGACTTCGGTTAGAACTCATGTGGCAGAGTTTGGTGGAGTTGATGAGACAGTTGGTGGAGTTGTGTTCGGTTTAACTTAGTTGAACTAGTTGTATTTAGTCTAACTGACAAATAAACTAGTGATGAGTGGTGTGAATTAATTATTAATTAATTCACTAATTATTAACTCATAAATCAACTAAAGAACACATCAGTTAACTGCAATGCATGGACAGTTCAGTGGAGACCAGTGTTAGAGGTGGGTGAAAGGGTGGAGTCTACTATCAGTTGTGACTATAGTGTGCATGAGATTTGAAAAATCATTGGAGGAGATTGCCAATGAGGATTGCGCAGTTAAAGCCAAAGGAATTCGAATTCATTCCATTCATTCTCTCATCTTGGATTGCGCAGTAGAGGCAGGCAAACAGTGGAGGAGTTTTGAACCCGTGACTTGTTCAAAACTGAGCTAGTTTGTGTGTAACTTTTGGAGACAGTACTGAGTACTTGTGAGGAGTATTGTACTAATATTGTTACATGATTCTTCTTCATTATAATATACAGATAGTAAGGGGTTTTTAGCTGTAATCTTTCCCCGGTATACATACTGTGTTATATGTGTTGAATTTCTATGTGCGCATGTGAATGTTTTCAATACCGCTTGTTGTTTTTATTTCCGCATGTGATGATTAATGCATAGAAGAGATTATGTGTTATGTATGAAGCTCAAATAGTATGTGACCAGGATAATCTCGGTGAATAATTCAGCAAATTATTCAAATTTCTACATGGTATCAGAGCTATATTGATCATCAGATCTATTACGGTGATTACAAACTTATTTCGGTAGACAGAGTCTGTAAGCGGGCCAGGTAGCCTCTGGATCCATCCTTTCTCTGAAAGGTGATATATCCAGTAAATGCCCCTACATTCGATCTCTGTGCTAGAAATAATTTGTTCTCAAGTGTAGATAGGAAGCGGTTGAGTTTTTTGAGCTGGTGGAATTCGAATTTGCAGCAGTGTTTTCTTGGTGTCGAAGTCAAAATGTCTTATCAAGGATTGCGATTGGAGTATTCTCTTGAAGGCAGCTCGAATTATATTGCATGGAGAGATAGGATGGAGGCAGTGTTAGATAAAAATGGGCTGAAGGAGTTCATAGATGCTGAGGTCCCAAAGCTTACTGATGCTGCTCAAGTTGAGGCTTGGCAAAAGAAGACAGCAAGGTGTCGAAGGATTCTGTTGGAGGGCGTGAAGGATCACATTGTATCCAGCATGCATGGAAAAGCTTCTCCATACTTGATGTGGAAATCATTGATAGATATATTCCAAAGAAAGAGCGACCAGAGGAAGTTGGCGCTCAAGGATAAACTCAGGAAAATAAAGATGGAGAAGAATGACACTATTCCAGTATACTTGAAAAAGTTTGTCCACTGCAGGGATGAGCTTGGGAGTGTAGGAGTTAGTGTGGATGAGGAAGGACAAGTCAAGAAGGTTGGGATTCGAGCAAAGAATATCTACATACTTGAAGTAGATGGGATGTCTACGGAGCTTCCTACTGTTGGGAAGTGGGAGAAAGACATGCAACTGATGCTTGAGAGGGAGCAAGTTTTGCATGCAGGTAACATTGAACCTCGGGATGTGGAGCAGCCATAAGAAGAGGATCATGGAGTGGAAGAAACCACTCATGCAGAGAAATTTCGTGCCAGATGGGCAGAGGGAGTGCATGTAGCTATACCACCAGGTGAGAGGTGGGGCGACATGCATGATTAATCCCAAGAGGAGATTTCTGGGTAGGATTCATTGAGATGGTGTGGATCTCATGAGTTGAACCTGGCTACGAGGTGCCCACAGCGCAGCAGTAGCAGATCAGTTGGATTGATGCAGGCAGAGCAAAGTGACAGTGTCGGATACTGGAGCGCGGATCAGAGTTGACAGCAAGTGCAGAGTGCATGGGTGCAAGAGTTCAACAGCGCAGTGGTTCCTGATGGAATTTGCAGTGGTACCAACAGAAGTCGAAGACTTTGATGATAAATGCATGGAGTTGCATGGCGCATCAGATTGATTGAGTTGTTTGGAGGCCTTTCTGTTTTGGAGATATTGGATGAAAAGGGTGCATGGTGCATGCATGGAGTTGCATGGTGCATGCATGAGTTTGCATGGCGCATGAAAAGGGTGCATGGCGAATGCATGGAGTTTCATGTCGCATGCATGGAGTTGCATGGCGATTGTGAAGGTTGCAGGGCGAATGCATGGAGTTGCATGTCGCATGCAAAGACAGTCCTTTCTTGTTGAGAGGGAGTGTTGAAAATGGCAACAAGAAACAGTGTAGGAGGCCTCCTGAAACATCTTTCCTGATCCTAGTTGGAAAGTGATCACCTAAACTAAAGGGGGCCCAATACGTGTGATTTTTGTCGCAAAGTCTATTTTTAGACATATGGAGCATGGTCTAGGAGTTGCGGGATGCTATTCTTGGATGATTGGTCAAGTTGTTAAAAATAGATGGACAACTATTTTTAGACATACAGGTCGAAGTCTATTTTTAGACTGCCTGTCTAAAAATAGGTCAATCAAATATTATTAACCCTTAATAATATTTGGACTATAAACTTCAGTTTATCCTCTTGCAGCACTTCAATTGGAGCTACGGATGTGGCCCATGCAGCTGGCAGAAGGAAATTCGAATTTCCTATAGGTTAGTTGAGCTATTGCGTGGTTGAATTCAGTTAGAACTCATGTGGCAGAGTTTTGTGGAGTTGATGAGACAGTTGATGGAGTTGTGTTCGGTTTAACTTAGATGAACTAGTTGTATTTAGTTCAACTGGCTAATACACTAGAGATGAGAGGTGTGAATTAATTATTAATTAATTCACTAATTATTAACTCATTATTCAAATAAAGAACACATCAATTAACAGTAGTGCATGGACAGTTCAGTGGAGACCAATGTTAGAGGTGGGTGAAAGGGTGGGGTCTACTATCAGTTCTGACTATAGTGTGCATGAGATTTGCACAATCATTGGAGGAGATTTCCAATGAGGATTGCGTAGTTAAATCCAAGGGAATTCGAATTCATTCAATTCATTCTCTCATCTTGGATTGCGCAGTAAAGGCAGGCAAATAGTGGAGGAGTTTTGAACCCGTGACTTGTTCAAAACTGAGCTAGTTTGTGTGTAACTTTTGGAGACAATACTGAGTACTTGTGAGGATTATTGTACTGAGATTGTTACATGATTCTTCTTCATTATAATATATAGACAGTAGGGGGTTTTCATCTTTAAGCTTTCCCCGGTATACATACTGTGTTATATGTGTTGAATTTCTATGTGCGCATGTGAATGTTTTCAATACCTATTGTTGTTATTTCCGCATGTGACACTAATGCATGGAAGAGGTTATGTGTTATGCATGAATTCGAATTAGTGTGTGACCATGATAATCTCGGTGAATAATTCAGCAAATTATTCAAATTTATACATGGTATCGGAGCAGAATTTATCATCGGATCTATTACAGTGATTACAATTATTTCGGTAGATAGAGTCTGTAACGGGCCAGGTAGCCTCTGGATCCATCCTTTCTCTGAAAGGTGATATATCCAGTAAATTCCCCTACAGTCGATCTCTATGCTAGAAATAATTTGTTCTCAAGTGTAGATCGGAAGCAGTTGAGTTTAAGCTGTTGGAATTCGAATTGCAGAATTGTTTTCTTGGTGTCACAGGCGAAGATGTCTTTCGTCGGATTGCGATTGGAGTATGCCTTGGAAGGTAGTTCGGATTTATATTGCATGGAGAGATCGGATGGAGTGTGGGTACACAGATGACAACAATGAAGGAGTTCATAGATGCTGAAGTCCCAAAGCCTACTGATGCTGCTCAAGTTGAGGCTTGGCAAAAGAAGATGGCAAGGTGTCGAAGGATTCTGTTGGAGGGCGTGAAGGATCACATAGTATCCATCCTGCATGGAAAAGATTATCCATACTTGATGTGGAAAGCGTTGACAGAATTGTTCCAGAGCAAGAGCGACCAGAGGAAGTTGGCGCTCAAGGATAAACTCAGGAAAATTAAGATGGAGAAGAATGACACTATTCCAGTATACTTGACAAAGTTTGTCCACTGCAGGGATGAGCTTGGGAGTGTAGGAGTTAGTGTGGATGAGGAAGGACAAGTCAAGAAGGTTGGGATTCGAGCAAAGAATATCTACATACTTGAAGTAGATGGGATGTCTACGTAGCTTCCTACTGTTGGGAAGCGGGAGAAAGACATGCAACTGATGCTTGAGAGGGAGAAAGTTTTGCATGCAGGTAACAGTGAACCTCGGGATGTGGAGCAACCATAAGAAGAGGATCATGGAGTGGAAGAAACCACTCATGCAGAGAAATTTTGTGCCAGATGGGCAGAGGGAGTGCATGCAGCCATACCACTAGGTGAGAGGTGGGGCAACATGCATGATTAATCCCAAGAGGATATTTCTGGGCAGGATTCATGAGATGGTGTGGATCTCATGAATTGAACCTGGCTATGAGGTTCCCACAGTGTAGCAATAGCATGATCAGTTGGATTGATGTAAGCAGATCAAAGTGACAGTGTCGGATACTGGAGCGCGGATCAGAGTTGACAGCAAGTGCAGAGTGCATGGGTGCAAGAGTTCAACAAATACAGCGACCTCGATGACATGCGTTGGCATCAGCTATAAGTCGAAGACTTGATGACAACGCGAGCGATGGCGCATCAGACTGATTGAGTTGTTTGGAGCCTATTCAGTTTCAGAGATGTTGCATGCAAAGGGTGCATGGCGCATGCATGGAGTTTCATGGTGCATGCATGAGTTTGCATGGCGCATGCAAAGGGTGCATGGCGACGAGCGGAGTTGCATGTCGCATGCATGGAGTTGCATGGCGCTTGTGAAGGTTGCAGGGCGAATGCATGGAGTTTCATGTCGCATGCAAAGACAGTCCTTTCTTGTTGAGAGGGGTGTTGAAAATGGCAACAAGAAACAGTGAAGGAGGCCTCCTGAAACATCTTTCCTGATCCTAGTTGGAAAGTGATCACCTAAACTAGGTGGGGACCACACATGTGATTTTTTGTCGAAAAGTCTAATTTTAGACTATGTCTATTTTTAGACATATGGAGCATGGTCTAGGAGTTGCGGGATGCTATTCTTGGATGATTGGTCAAGTTGGTAAAAAAATATGGACAACTATTTTTAGACATACAGGTCAAAGTCTATTTTTAGACTGCCTGTCTAAAAATAGGTCAGTCAAATATTATTAGCTCTTAATAATATTTAGACTATAAACATTATCTTATTCTCTTGCAGCACTTCAGTTTGAGCTACGGACGTGGCACATGCAGCTGACAGAAGTAATTATGCTATTCCTAGGGTTTAGTTGAGCTTTTGCATGGTTGACTTCAGTTAGAACTCATGTGGCAGAATTTGGTGGAGTTGATGGATCAGTTGATGGAGTTGTGTTTTGTTTAACTTAGTTGAACTAGTTGTATTTAGTCTAACTGACAAATACACTAGTGATGAGTGGTGTGAATTAATTATTAATTAATTCACTAATTATTAACTCATTATTCAACTAAAGAACACATCATTTAACAGCAGTGCATGTACAGTTCAGTGAAGACCAGTGGAAGAGGTAGGAGAAAGGGTGGAGTCTACTATCAGTTGTGACTATAGTGTGCATGAGATTTGCACAATCATTGGAGGAGATTTCCAATGAGTATTGTGCAGTTAAAGCCAAGGGAATTCGAATTCATTCCATCCATTCTCTCATCTTGGATTGCGCAGTAGAGGCAGGCAAATAGTGGAGGAGTTTTGAACCCGTGACTTGTTCAAAACCGAGCTAGTTTGTGTGTAACTTTTGGAGACAGTACTGAGTACTTGTGAGGAGTATTGTACTAAGATTGTTACATGATTCTTCTTCATTATAATATACAGGCAGTAGGGGGTTTTCACCGTAAGATTTCCCCCGGTATACATACCGGTTATATGTGTTGAATTTCTATGTGCGCATGTATTTTTCAATAACGCTTGTTGTTTTTATTTCCGCATGTGATGATTAATGCGTAGAAGAGATTATGTGTTATGTATGAAGCTCAAATAGTATGTGACCAGGATAATCTCGGTGAATAATTCAGTAAATTATTCAAATCTCTACACTGTAGTTAACTGATGTATTCTTCAGTTGATTAATGAGTTAATAATTAGTGAATTAATTAATAATTAATTCACACCTCTCACTAATTGTATCAATTTTTTAAACTGAATACAAATAGCTCAACTATGTTTAGATTAGTTAAACTGAATACAACTCCACTAACTTCCTCAATCAACTCCACCAAACTCTGTCACATAAGTTCTAACTGAAGTATCCATGCAATAGCTCCACTTAACCCTCAGGAATAGCGTAATTCCTTCTGTCAGCTCCTGTGCCACATCTGTGCACTTAACTGAAGTGCTCCAAGAGAATAAGATAATGTTTATAGTCCAAATATTATTAAGAGCTAATAATATTCGACATATCTATTTTTAGACTGGCAATCTAAAAATAGATTCCGCCCAATATGTCTAAAAATAGAAGTCCATCTATTTTTCTAACTTGACCAACCATCCACAAATAGCATCCTGCAACTCATAGAATATGATCGACATGTCTAAAAATAGAATTGCGCCAAAAATAGCCTGTGGGCCCACTTAGTGAAGGCGACTCTTTTCACTAAGCTCATGATCTTGTTGAAATATCAACATTTGATAAGAAAACTATATAATTCTAACCTTATTACTTCCAATGGCTCATATTAAACGGTTGAGCTCTTTATTATTCTCTACCTAACTACTGATCTACCAAGATTAAACAATTTGGCTAGATATTTATTCTTTATCTATCAACATGAAATTTAAGGCATGAATAATCAAGATTAAGCTGTTTGATTATCATGGATTGTGGCATTTTTAACAAGCTGCACACAATATTATTTTGCAATACTAGTGGCATTTGGATTTGCATCACTTTCAGGATCTATTTTATCTCTTTTTTTGGCAGGGTTCATATTTTATATTCTTTTTTGATCTTTTTTCTTTCAGTCGTTTGATTTTTCTTTTAGGACTTACCCTCTTTACATTTTTTAATATGGGAAAACAATTTGCAGAAAGTAAAGTATGTACATATTACAAGACTAATCAAAGTCAATTCAAAATTATGAATCCTATTATTATAGGACCCTAACAATTCCCATACTTCACAAACCATTTCCCATCATTTTGTATCATTTCCCTATAAACCCTAGCCCTATTCTACCAATTTGGGTAATTTTCCTAGCTAGGGATGTGTTTTTCTCTTTACCACCCCCTCCCCTCACTCATTTCCTAAATATTCATTTTCTCCACACTCTAATACAATCCCTAAACCCATTACACTCTCTCACACACCATCCCTAAGCTTTTACACTCAAACCCTAGTCCCTACACCATCATCCCTACCCTATGCTGCATTTTTTGCAGCCTTCTAGAACTAGACCTATAATTAAATTCCCTAGGTCTACTCATACCTTCCCTACCTCCCTTTCCACCCCCCATACCTCCTTAACACCCTTCCCTACCTCCCAAATTTTTCCCATCCCATTTTCCCTCTCCTAAACCCTCCATCCTATTCCTTTCCCACGATTCCCTGTTTTGCACCACTGGGGTTTTCCCCTAGCAAAGCACCTATGGAGGAAGAGAAGAAGCCCTATAACAAGGGAGGTCAGATGTAAACATATCCTTGAGAGGGATAATAGAGATAACAATCTTTAAAGGAACATGGCCACTCATTACCTCACTAGGAATTTGATCTCCAAGGTCAAAGTCAAATAATTGAGGGCAAAACTCAAAGAAACCCTAATCAACCAAAAGTAGAAGGGTAAGTTGGATTTGCTTTCTGATGCATCCATGGTTTCATAAAATACCTCATCAGGCATATCTAGAGAAATTTTGAGGAAATTTGGAGAAAATTTGGGAAATTTGAAAAAAATCTTTGAAGGCACATTTTCCAGAAATGTCATGTTCAGTCATCTTTTTACAGAACATATTGTGGCCAAACAAAGATGAATTTTGGGAATCTGGAGGAATTTTTGTTCCTGAGATACTAAATTACAATAACCTAATTCATATTTTACACAGGTATTACAGAATGTGATATCCATTCACATCTTCATAGCCTATTTTTCTGACTGTGCAATGTCCTGTTTAAGTCACCTTTTTGCAGAGAAGAGTGTGGACAATCAGAGAAGTATGTTGGGAAACTGGAGGAGGTTTTTGTTCCTAACATGCCAAAGAACAAAAAATTATCTCATTTTTTCAAAAAACCTTATGGTTATAGAGATATGGCTCCATATTTGAGGCCTATTTTTCCAGAAAACCGATAAATTTTGTGTCTTGGTGCAAACTGGTGTAGTTTTTGACTAGGTCTAGATGCGCAAAGCCTTGGTGCTGCACTTTTTACTCAAGGATCCAAATGAAAAGTGGTTTACATTTTTGGAAAGCTTATGCCCTCCTCTAAAAACCCATTTCCTCATATTTTCCATAAAGGGCTCATATTTTGAGAAAAATGAAGAAAAGATGCTAAATATGAACATTTTGTGTTCTGTTTTTGACAGGCGCTGCGCATCTGGAGACACCTTGGGAGAATGAGTTTTTGAAGGCCTTACCATGGGTAATTTTAAAAAATTCAAAGTGTTATGAAAACTATATAGGCAGGGCTAGGTTAACATTCTCTCAGATTTCCATTTCGACTTCAGGAAGGTGCCAAAAAGTGGCCTCCAAGTTGGTGTTGCGCATATGCAAATTTCTGAGTTTTTAATTAAAATTTCACTGTGTAATTTTTGGAAATTCGTAGTTTGACTTTTGTAAAATTGAAAATATGAATGTGGATGAATGTAAAAGTCAAAATGAAAATGTAAATGGTAAATATGGAGGTAAATAGGCGTCTTACCCTCCATTTATTGCTTTGAGGATATGTCTCTTAGTGGTTAGATAAAGGAGGAATTTGTTGTGTAACCTCCCTAGTGTGTAGTTGACTTCAGATAGGTGCATGAATTTGACTTTATTGCTGGAAAATTCGACCTAAAAGGGATGATTTCGACCTCAGTAGCTATAAGAGGCCTTTTTTATCATTTCCAAGGGTTGGAGTCTTGGACATTGAATTAGTGTATTTCAATTTGACAAAGTAATACAATGAATACAGAGAAAAGTTGCAGCTTAAATTTACGGATTCATGTGGTGAGCTTTTATGGCTATGTTTCTCCTTTTTAGGTCACTCCATCGAATTATTTCTCTTTCCATTACATATCTACTTCTTTCACTCATTGTCTTTACAGGTTTTAAGTAGGATTCATGAGGAATACATGCCCTGTTTTGATGAGATGATGATGTTGTGTTTATTTTCTTCTTAAGGAATGAATTCATACTTATATGATTGCTCCTTATCTCCCTTTTCATCCTACACCATAATCATACAGCCTAAAGGGTGACTCAAGCTTGCATACCTTGCCCCTTTATTCCCCTGCAATTTTTGCTCTTGTAACCCTACCAGAGTTTTCAAGCCTAGCTCTAAAGGTTCATTTTCATCCAACAAAAAAATCCAAATCAACCAAACCCTAATCTGTATATCTAGCCTAAAATCTCCATGATCTAGTCAATTTGGCTTTGATCTCATTGAGAGAGCCCTCTCAGCCTAGTAGGGCTAGCTATTAGGTCAAAGTGGTCTGTGGTTACCTTTGTTGGTCTCCTTCTCAGCCTTCAGAGATCCGGTGGAGTGATAACAGTTCTTATGTCATACATGCAACTACCCAACCTCGTTAATCATAACTTGGTTCATATTTTGAGATTTCTTCATAAAATCCCCCTTAATCAAAGATTCAACATCTCTGACAACATCATGCTTGCATAAGATTACACCTGCCACCCCCATAGTTATCCAAGTGATTCATTCCATAACTTGATCCTACCTCCTCTTTATGCTTGAGAGGGATAACTCCATGTGCTACCATGTTACAACATGTATGCCTAAATAACATGGCTTACAAAGAACTCAAATAATTCAACCTGCCAATAAGTAACAACTCTCACCATAGCTATGATACTAGTTATTTAGATTAACCATGTAAGAAAAATAATAAATCAACAAGAATAAAACATATAGAAACAACACATAAATCATGACACACAAATTATCTTGGAAAACGCCAATGGGGAAAAACTAGATTGTAATAAATCTATTGCATGGCTAAAATACACCTTACAATGGAAGAAACCAAACCACTTTATAGGCTTCATTACATGCAATTCCACGGGTCATGAATACCATTGTTTGCGTTATTCATAGTATGACCCAGGTTATGCACAAAGTGCAGCTAACAAAGACCCACTGGATACCAGTCCTTTTGGGATAATCTACAAGAAAATTTAAGTCAAACCCGAGGCATTGAGGGGAACTATAGGAACCAGTCTTCTACAATTGCGAAGGGAATATGAATCAAACAAGTGCAACCATTCTACAACATCCTACCCTTTATTCATATGTTAACCCCATGTATAAATACATGAAACAAACATTGAAATATTGACAAACCGAAATAAATTTTTAAAAGGGGGTGTCTTAATTAGCCAAAATTTTATAATAGACTCAACAATGCATTACAACTGTTAGAAAGAAACATAACTAATGCATGATGTGATCATTCCACAAAATACAGAAAATGGAAACAAATTGAGCTTCAACCATATTTCATTAATTATCAAATAGGAGTGCTTGACGCAACATTTACAACATTATAGAGACAGTTCACCTCATCCCACCAACCTAAACATCCTAACATTATGTAATATTCCTAATTGGAAAAAACAATAATTTCCAAAAATATGACCTAGGAACAACAATTAAAATTAAAGAGAAAGCTCCCAAATCTGAACACCAAAGAAAATGAGAAGAATAACCGAGCCATTTTATTAATCAATGGGAATTTGGGTAAATAAGTAAATACAAATACAATGGAAACTGGGCTTGCTATGCAGGCTAGGAAAACCCCGGGAGAAATATTGTTGACGTAATTGCTGAAATGGATCCAAACTGATAATGCGCACTGCCCATAAAATCTACTATAGGATGCCAAATGGAATTGTACGTTATGCTCAAATTAATGCCCAGAATGCTCTAACATTCCATCTCTGAACATCTCTCCCAAAACCCAGAAAAACCCAAAAACGGTTTGGGTTAAATCTAGACAATGAAGAAGCCCTCCACAATGGTGCAAATGACCCTCTAAATGGCTCTACACCCCATTGGAATTATGTTATGAAACCAGCTCCCAAAATAGAAGAAAAGAGAGATCAATGCCTTAGAAATCAACCACTTCGAGGGGGAAACCTACTTTACATTACATAAATGAACAATTCTTGGATGACACAAATGAAAAAACCTCCTTTCTATCTATATATGAGTCCATGGGGTCACAATAGAATCCTTGCTGACCTAACAATAATAAATTAAGGGCACAACAATAACAATAGTGGGCTATTATGGGGCACAATGATAACAATATGGGGACTACATGGGTACAATAATAACAATAAGGGGGCTACACTAACAACAATAAGGGACTACAATAGTAATATAGGGCCCTAACATGCCCCTCTCGTTCAATAAAGTGTTGTCCTCAATGCTTGAGTAGTTTTGGATGCTTCTATATAAAATTCTCCTCCTCCCATGTGGAATCTTCAGTGGGTAAGTTCTTCCACTTGATGAGATACTATTAAATTGATCTATTTCATATCTATCGAGTTCTTATTTCCGTGACTACTTCATGTTCCAATATGATTTTTACTTCCTCATCAAGTTATGGCAATATTGTTTGAACTAGAATTTTTTCACCTATAACCTTCTTTAAGCATGAAACATGGAAAACAAGGTGCACTCAGGAAGATGAAGGAAGCTCTAATTTGTATGCCATAGTATGATCTGAGTATGAATGTTAGTTTTGTTGTGCTAATTTCATCTTTAGATTCAAAATTTATTTGCTGATGTTATGCTTGATGTATATAGGTTTCCTTGTTGTTTATGTGTGTCAAATGGGTAAATTAATTGAGTTTTAAATTAAATTTAAGAGCATAAAACATGAAACACATATGTTGAACAACAGGGAAAACAAGAACAACAATCATAATTGATCCATCAACATAGATTTTTGATGAAGGAGTTCACCCCTCCTGGGCTACATCTCTTTGATCCAGCTTCCATCGCTTGGGCCTCTGTATTAGCTAAAAAGTGAAAAAATTTCTGTTTACATTCACCTACAGCTCCTGAAACATGCTTCAATGAGTCCATAATGTCCAAATCTATCAGAAACGACTCTTATTTCTCTTAATTTGGTCTTCAGTTGATCTAGGCATGACCTTCCCTCCTGGTGGCCATGGGCTTCTTTTTTCATCAAAGTGAAAAAAAAAACAATTTTAGAATTTCTCCTGTGCCTATACAACCTGTACCAATGGATCCAGAACATGCCAATATACTAGGAATGACTCTTCCTGAGCCAAAATTGGTCAAAAATTGCTCCAGATATGCTTCATTTAATTTTCCTAGGAAATCTCCTCCAAATCTGGAAAGACTCCACTTAAGAGCGCCAAAGTTGGAGAACCCACCGGTTTTGGAGGCACACCTAAAACTCTGCCAAGTTAAACTCCTGCTTAATTAATGTAAAACCAGATTAAATGGGATAAGTGAGGTTTAATGCGCATAAGCAGGAATTAAATTAATCTTGATTAGCAATATGCATTAGCGCTTAAATGCATGTTTAGGGGTAATTAACCCTGCTTAACCATAATCTCGCACATGGTGTATTGGCTCTACCGGTGCCATTGGTTTTGGTGGAAGGGTCGCATGGGAAGGGGGTTGGCCCCCTCCAAACCCCCATCAGAGTAATCATATGACAATAAGTATAACTCAAAGGCATAACCTGTTAAGTAATGCGATCATGGTGTATTAGTAATGGCAGAGTGTGGTGTGGGGGAGGTCGCGGGGTCGAGCTCCGACCTCCACCCAGTTTATGGTAATAATTTTGCTCCGCAATTACGTATAACCTTTGAAACTTTGGTATAATATGTGAATTATATGCCAACCTTTGGACTATATCAAACCATATGAAACCTTAGGACTATGGTATATGATAATTGCCAACAAACATTGAATTTAAATAAAATGTATGCACCCACCGCATAGTTTTGAACTTTGGCTAATAAATAAATATGCGCCCACCAATATAAATGTTTAATCCGACCATTGCAAATAATATTCGACCTTAGCATATAATGAAATTCGAATTCCAAACTTCGGATAGGGTCCACCAGAGGGGGCACATGGCGGCCCCTGGCTGCACCACGTGTTAACCTTGGGTTGGGATATCCATCCATATATAAAAAATTTGAATTCAACCTTAGGAGCAAAAAATTAAAAAAAATTCACCTTCAAACCAAACTGGAGAATCCTGCAGTGACACTTGTCATAGTGTCATTGGGAAAAAACTGAAGAATATTCCCTACATGCTGACTGGGCTGCCATGTCATCAACCTCTCACTGTTCTGCAAATTTTTTAGCTGTTTAGGAAAACAAACAAAAGGATCTATCTTCTTCATCCAAACTCCGTTTTCGACGAAATGAACGATTCCTGGTGACGAGCTCTTCGCTGTCGTTCAGTTTCCAATCAATTCTGAGCACTTTCATTTTTGAGCTTTTACACTGAGTACCTAATCATTCCTCCCCACTAGAAGCCTTTTGGACCCCAAAATATCTCTGATTACTTATCATGTGGATGAGGGTATTGTTCCCTCACCCTTCTAGTCTCTATCCACTGAAATTTTCCCATTTTCATCAAATGAAGCTTTTCACAAAACTTAACTTTTTCCTTGATTCTTGTGACATTATCTTGCTGTCATTGACACCGTCATGCTACAATTCCATAGAATTTGCAGAGAAGCAAGATTTTCTTGCAGAAACCATCATGTTCCTACCTTGGTAATTAATCAAAGGAAACTTAAAAATTGTCTCACCTTGCACACTGTCATCATGGTGATTCTTAGTTGATCTTGCTTTGTACTTGTGTTAACTCTTGACCAAGTATCTTTGCCATTGCCATGTACCCTTTGGAAACCTTGTGGAACCCATGCATTCTTGTGAAACCCATGCCTTCTTTGTCAAACTCATTTGTCGCTTTCTCTTTGACCTTTGCACTCTCTTGCACCGACATCTTGTTTCCAACACTGCTCAACACTGATGTTGACTACTGCAAATATGTCACATCTTGTTCACCTTCTTTCAAAGGCAAACTGTTAGAGTCATCAAACATCTCATTACAATAATAAGTAACCTTAATGAAATCAATTTATTCATTCAATGCATATTTTTGAAAGTTTTTATTCAAAACATCTCTATGTTTGATAATTAACAATGTCAAATTCTGACTTGCATTCACCATCCTCTTCATTTCTCCTACATGTATGAGAGACAAACTTGTCTTCTTCTTATGCGCTCTAACTATGTACTCAATACCATATTTAAACAAGTGATACTTATTCTCATGGCGATGAAATAACGTTTTCCTATCATACAGATAAAGACTTCCTAAGACAATACTTGATATCTCAAGCGGCACCACATCAAGTTCAACTTCATCAAGAAAGTTTGAATTGATGGCGAATCTTAGTATGCACTTCCTTGTAACCTGAAAGTTTTCATTCTCGCATATCCATCCTAAAGGATAAGGTCTTGGATGTCTAACAGTTTCAAGGTCTAGCTTCTTAACCAAGTCTTCAGAACTCAGGTTAGCTTGTGACCCACTATCAAAAAGTGTATCAATCTTGGTATGTTTAGAGACAACTCTAATATGGAAAATTTATATTCTTGTATCTTCATCCTCAGTGACATTGGAACCGTTTGAAGAACTAGTGCTTTCTATGTTCTTACCTTTCAAACAGATGGCTGTAATCTTTGTTTCATCTCTTGAATCTGACCCTAAGTCATGTTCAATTATAGCAACATTTTTTCCCTTTTCTGTGGCTTTCAGTTTTTTTGGCTTCAACTTTGGATTAAGTTTCCAATAATGGCCTTCATCATGGACATTATTAAAACAATGCTTACATGTGAGTTTCCCCTTCTCTCTTTTTACAGAGCTATTTCTCTTTCCTCTTCCATAAAACTTGCCCTTTCCTTTACCCTTGCTATCACTTTTCTCATCTATGTTCTGTTTCCCTCTTTCTTCTAAGTGTGTGGCTTGAAAAAAAAACTCATCTATGTTTGTGGGATTAAACATGAGAATAGTGTGCCTAAGTTAACTGTGCAAACCCCCAATGTACTTTAACAAATTTTCTTGAGAATATAAATTAATACCCAAAATAAGAGCTCTTCTCTTAAATTCATGAGTATAATATTACACACTTTGCCCTTTCAATTGTCTAAAATTTTGGAAATCCATGATGGCCTTTTGCATGTAAGCTAATGGATATAATTTCCTTTTAATGGAAGTAATAAAACTTGAATAAGACATAGAGATCTTACCGTAGTTTTTAATTTCTTCTTGAGTCCGTACTTCCCACCATACAAGTGCAGATCCTTCCATCCTCAAAGAATCCAATTGTATCTTTATGTCATCTTCATGAAGGTTCTGAATTCTGCAATACACCTCCAATTGATGTATCTAATTGTCCAATATCTCTGCATTTATCTCACCATTATACATTGGAAGCTCAAATTTGACATCAAGTTTGAGTAAGGGAGTTTTTCCCTTTGTGGCCTTTGAGTGAGTATGAGTAGTTTTTGTGGTGGAAGTGGAAGATGATGCTGATGGTGATGATGAGGATGATGAATACGGTGGAGATGGAGGTGGCTTTCCTCCACTACCCTTTGAATCCTTCTCTTCATCCTTCTTATCATATGAAGTTCCTTCTCCATGTGGAGGCTTAGAACCTTCTCCTTCCATCCCAACAGTAAATGCATCAAACATAATTTTAACCATCCTCTTTATGTCATTGAAGTATTTCTTGAAATTATACTCTTTTGAATGACCTTCAATTTCTCCAAAACCTGACATAATGGTTATGGATTCAAGCTCAGCTTCTGGTGCTTGTACCTCTTCAATCTCAACTTCTTGTGCTTATATCTCTTCAATCTTAGCTTCTCGAGACAAAACTTGAGGTGCTTCAAGTGTAGCTATGAGTGGAAATTTGGGTGAAGATGGTGCCCTTGTGTCTCTCCTTCTTCTGGTCATAATCTCAGGACTTGCAATCAAAAAATTCCCTTCACCTCTCTGCAACTTTAACCTTATCATCCTCAAAAATTCGCAACCATTAAACTTGCACAAAACTCAAGCAATTATCAAGCAAACAACCTTGCCTTTCAACCAGGCTCTGATACCAACTTGATCTAAGTATGAATGTTAGTTTTGCTGGGCTAATTTCATCTTAATATTTAAAATTTATCTATTGAAATTATGCTTGATGTACATAGGTTTCCTTGTTGTTTATGTGTGCCAAAGATGTAAATTAGTTGAGTTTTAAATTAAATTCAAGAGCATAAAGCATGAAATAGATATGCTAAACAATAGAAAAAACAAGAACATCAAACCATCACAATCGATCCATCAACATAAAGTTTTGATGAAGGATTTCAACCCTCCTGGGCTACATCTCCTTGGTCCATCTTCCATGGCTTGGGCCTCTGTATTAGCTCAAACGTGCAAAAATTGTTGTTTACATTCACCTACAACTCTTGAAACATGCTTCAATGAGTCCAGAATGTCCAAATCT
The DNA here is from genome assembly GCA_034641835.2 of Pinus albicaulis. Lineage (NCBI taxonomy): Eukaryota > Viridiplantae > Streptophyta > Pinopsida > Pinales > Pinaceae > Pinus > Pinus albicaulis. Next base: position 391,692,791 of record CM076575.1, read on the forward strand.
ATCAGAAGTGACTATTCTTGCTCTCAATTTGGTCTTCAGCTAATCTAGGCATGGCCTTCCATCCTAGTGGCCCTGAGCTTCTTTTTTATTAAAAGTGACAACAAACACTTTTAGAATTGCTCCTCTACCTCTGAAACCTATACCAATGGATCCAAAACATGCCAATCTTCTAGGAATGACTCTTATTGAGCCAAAATTGGTAAAAAATTGCTCGAGATATGCTTCATTTAACTTTCCTAGGAAATCTCCTCCAAATCTGGAGAAGACTCCAGTTAAGAGCGCCAAAGTTGGAGAACCGGTTGGTTTTGGAGGCACCCCTAAAACTCTGCCAAGTTAAAATCTTGTTTAATTAATGTAAAACCATATTAAATGGGACACATGAGGTTTAATGTGCATAAGCGCAGATTAAATTAATCTTGATTAGCAATATGCATTAGCGCTTAAATGCATGTTTAGAGGTAATTAACCTTGCTTAACCATAATCCCGCACATGGAATATTGGCTTTTCCAGTGCCATTGGTTTTGGTGGAAGGGTCGCATGGGGAGGGGGCTGGCCCCCTCCAAACCCCCGTCGGAGTAACCATATAACAATAACTCAAAGGCATAGACTGTTAAGTAACACGGTCATGGTGTATTGGTAATGGCAGAGAGTGTTGTGGGGGAGGTTGCGGGGTCGAGCCCCAACCTCCGCTTAGTTTGTGGTAAATTATTTGCTCCATAATTACATATAAACTTTGAACCTTTGGTATAATACGCGAATTATATGCCAACCTTTGGACAATATCAAACCATTTGAAATCTTAGGACTATGGTATATGATAATTGCCAACAGACTTTGAAATTTAAATAAAATGTATGCACCCGGCGCATAGTTTCGGACTTTGGCTAATAAATAAAATGTGCCCACCAATATAAATGTTTAATCTGACCATTGCAAATAATATTCGATCTTAGCATATAATAAAATTCAAATTCCAGACTTCGGATAGGGCCCACCAGAGGGGGCACGTGGCGGCCCCTGGCTACACCACGTGTCAACCTATGGTTGGGCTATCCATCCATATAAAAAAAAATTGAATTCAACCTTAGGAGCCAAAAATTAAAAAAATTTCACCTTCAAACCAAACTAGCGAATCCCGCAGTGACACTTGTCATGGTGTCATTCAACAAAAACTGAAGAAAATTCCCTGCATGCTGACTGGGCCGCCATGTCATCAACCTGTTGTTGTTCTGAATTTTTTTTAGCTATTTAGGAAAATGAACAACAGGCTCTATCTTCTTCATCTAGACTCTTTTTTCGATGAAACGAATTGTGCCGGATTCCTGGTGACGAGCTCTTTGTTTTCGTTCAATTTCCAATCAATTTTGAGCACTTTCATGTTTGAGATTTTACATTGAGCACACGACCATAGTACCAATCTTTTGGAACACCTTGTAAGGACCATATTACTTTGGAGATGATTTATTATCCTTCTTAGCTTGTTTGAGGGACGTTTATTTGTATGGTTATAGTCGTAAAAATACCCAGTCACCTACATTAAAACTTCTCTCACTGCGTTGTTGATATGCATGTTGTTTCATTCGATTTTGTGCCAAGTTTAGGTTATCCTTTAAGAGTTGGAGAACTTGTTGTTGAAGTTAGATGTGGTCTTCCACTACTTGAAACTTATAATTTTCTGTTAAAGAGGATGTGATGGACGATGTATGATATCCATAAAGTGCCATAAATGGGGTCATTTTTTCTATAGTGTGGAAGGAAGTGTTATACCACCATTCAGCTAGAGGTAACCAAGTGACCCATTGTGTTTGTTTATCAGATACAAAGAAATGAAGATATCCTTCCAAACATTTGTTCACTATCTCACTTTTCCCATCGGATTGAGGATGATAAGATGAGCTGTGAGCTAGTTGAGTACCCAAACAATAAAATAATTCCGTCCAAAAATTTCCAGTGAAAATGGGATCTCTATTGCTTACAATAGTCTTTGGGTTTCCATGTAGCTTTTGAATTGTTTCCATAAATGCAGTAGCAACTGTACTCACCTTAAATGGATGACATAGTGCACAAAAGTGTGCATTCTTCGTAAGTCTATTAACTACCACCATGATGACACTCTTTCCTTCGGACTTAGGTAAACATGTGATAAAATCCATTGAAACCTCCTCCCAACGTTGATTTGGAGTGGATAAAGGCTGTAGCAGACCCGGGGTCTTAATTGTCTCAACTTTAGTTTGCTTGCAAACCAAACATTCTGCCAAAAATTTTGAATATCAGATTTAAGGCCATCCCAAATAAATTATTTCTTCACCCTATGGTAAGTTTTTAAAAATCTCGAGTGTCCTCCTAAGGGAGAGGTGTGCAATTGAAAAATAATCTTTTGTTTTAGTTGGGAATTCTTACAAAGATATAAGCGATCTTTGTAGCATAAGGAATCATTTTTCCAACGAAACGTATCGGATGTACTAGGATCTTGTTGCAAATTTTGAATGGGTGTCCATACTTGTTAGTCATTCCTCCATTCCTCCCTTGCTTCAGTTATCCAATCAGGTTGGATAATAGAAATGGCACAAAGCAATGCTTCCACATCCTCATCCTTTCTTGAGAGTGCATCAGCAACAACATTTAGCTTCCTTTTTTTGTAGATGATTTCAAAGTCATAAACCAACATCTTTGTGACCCATTTTTGCTGCTCTTCTAAAGATATTATTTGTTCCAAAAATTATTTAAGACTATGATGATCAGTTTTTACCTTGAAGTGTCTTCCCATTAGGTAAGGTCGCCATTTCTTTAGTGCATGTCGTATTGCCAACATTCCCTTCTCATAAATAGATTTCTATAAATAATTCCTTTGATTGGACATATTTCAAAAGAAATGGTGTTATAGGTCAATTTGGGCGCCATTCCCAATGACCTAGTTAACTGGGCATCATCTCTAGGACCAATGATCAAGGGTCTATCATTCCCTATCATTTCAGTTGCTATATGCCCTAAGACAAGAAACAAGACAAATCAAGCAAGACTTTCATCAAGCAAAGGTTTCCATGGTTTGAAGCTTATTATATGGCATATGAGAGCTCACCAACGCAGGCTCTAGGGGGCTTAAGTGCATTGCATATGTAGGTAGCCCCATGCAAGGCTGCTCTGCAAATCACTTCCCGACATTCACAGGTGAGTTGGTCACATTGGGAGTGAAATTCTCATTGTTCCGGAATCTCCACTTGGCCAGTGCCTTCTAGAAGAGTTCACATGTGTCAAGCTTCGGATCCAAGTGTCCATTTGACATCTACATGACTGGAAACATGTCTTGCCTATTTTTAGAAAGTTATTGATTGTCAAACAACCTACACTTCATCTATAAATTGAGCATAGATCCAAGTGCTTGAGGAGGAAGAATTTGAGTAGAGAAATGCTGGAGAATTTTCAATTGAGAGCTAGAATTGTGAAGCTAATGTTGGAGAGATTTATACTGTGATGAGGCTTGGGAACGTTGCTGGAAGGTCACTTCAAATTAGTCACTAGGTTGTAACCTCTCCTTCTATCATCAATAAAGAGTACTTCTTATTTTTCCTTATATGCATCTGTATTGACTTTGATTTTCCATATTGCAAGATCTTGGTTGATGTATATGGTTTATGCTTTACAGATTTAGCTAACTAGCTTGAATATATATCTATATTATTGCATCTTCTGTTGTTTCAGTGTTATTTCTTGCAGGAAGCATTCAGCTCACAAACCACTTGAATTTGAAGCTATAGTGGAAGCGACAGAAGGAGCCATTTGGAAGAGACTGAACAAGTAAGCCTCCAATCCTCTCTGTGTATCTATTCTGAGTTAGGAGAAATAGTCGTATAGTCTTTCACCTATTGTTCTAGACTAGCACCTGTCTAGGGAAGCATTATTTATCCGTAATTCACAATTATGGCCTAACAAATTGGCGACTCCGCTGGGGAGAATTTCTCTTAGTTCTAGGTGTTAAAGCCTCTGATTTGCTTTGTTTATCCACCCAGTAGTTATTTCACATAAAGATTAAACTTTTTCAGAGCTTAATTTGCAAAGACAGTGAGTTAAACAATAGTATTTTTCTTTTTCTACTGCGCCCAACGCACCCTTAGACTGGACACAGAGCTTTGCAGAGCACTATCTCCCTTCCTAGCCTGCATTGCAGAGCACTGTCTCCCCTTGGAGACTGCGTTGAATCCTGAAAATGACCAAATTCCCTTGAATTTGACTTTGCAACTTGCTTCAGTTTTTTTTGCTGCTGTGTTCTGAAAATTTTGATGCTCAATTAACCAGTGACTCTATATAATTCTTCTCCTTTGACTGAAAATTTGCCCAATGTTGTTTCAAAAAAGTTTTTCTTTATCATTGACAAGTTGATTTCAAAGTATTTTTTACGGTCGCATTAAGAATCATTTGCTTTCGAAATAGGAAATTGTCGTAAAATATTCATTTCCTTGATAGGATAAATTGTTGTTTAAGTCCTCGTTTTTCCTTCAAAAGAGAAATTGTTGTTTGTATTCTTCGTTTCTCGAAAGTAAAAAGCATTTGAATTATTGATCTAGTGCACCTAGTTTCTTTTTTGCATTCATAACATTAAGGAAAATGAAAAGAAAAACTTGCATTTGCATGTAGTATTGTGTATGTTTTTTCAATAGGAACATTAGGAAATCGACATTTAGTTTGAGATTCATTGATTTGTTTGCTCTCTTCCCTTAGTAGCTAGGTTCTTCATTGAAAAAGCTGAAAGTGAAAGTTTGTTTATCATTCTTAGCTAGATTTTAGGAATTTTATACACATCATCACGGTGAACCTTTGAAAGGAAAATAGTTAAGCAAGATCAACATAAAATTAATCTAAATTTACTTAACAAATCTTTGGAACCATAATGATAACATTTAGAAGGTCTAGGCTAGAGACATGTTCCGGCGTCGTAAAACTTGGCAACTGTTGTTAACTTGTCTGCGATACATTCCGAGTGTGATACCTCACTCCACGTACGTAAGTATATCGTAGCTCATCCACGTACTTTTGGGTATATCGGGCGGTGTTACAATACGATAAGTATAAAGGGGTACTCTCACTGTGTGGTTTCGCATTAGACAACACTAATACGAACTTGGGCCTCCACATACCTTCGGGTATATTTGGGAGGACAAATTTTAGGTGCTATCCATCCATAGTGAACCAAGTCGGCTGCCTTGAAATTGTGATACACCGAACACAACATTCGGGGAGATTACTTGCCCGTACTTCTTGGTTCGCCAGGAGGTATTCTGCAGTTCACAGTTTCTTGGTAAACCCTTTTGCCTAGCATTACCATCTTTTTATTTGTTTGTTTTTGGATAAAATAAATCAGTAATCATGGAAGAACAAAATCCTATCCCCCGCCGTTCGCATAGATTAGCTTTAAAACCACCTTTACCACCGGAAGTTACTTCTGGTAGGAAAAGGCGATCACGATCTGCTGAATGAAGTACAATTTGTACCTCTAGCGAAACATCATATTTTAACCCACAATTAGCTCAAATTGTTTCCACACATCCTGGTTCATTTATTGTTGTCTAAACAGAGTCTTCATAGCTACCCGTGGTCACGATCCATTCAATCGTTGAGACCATACCTCCTGGACCGGACGTTGTTCAATCATAAATTGATCTAGATCCTGTCTCTTCTTTGCCATCAAATATGAATCATGAAGTCGAACAATCGGAAGTTGTTCCTACCTTGGTCATCCCACAAAGTTCTGTAGCTATTGAAACTCCTATATCGCACAATCAACTGTCTGAAATATATTTTGGGCATGACGGTGAAGTTCTTCCTCCTGGTTTAATTACGATTGAAGAAATCCCATAAGACGATACACCTTTAACTCCAACCCATTTTGGGGGGGACCTTTACCTGTACCAGTATTTTCCTCAATCGTTTCCATCTGATTTTGTTGATCCTATTGCCATTCAATCTCCCGTCGATTTTCGAGGGTATACATTTGGTTAAACAACCATGCCTAAACCAACATCTTCGGTTGGGTTTTCTATTCCAATTACAACAGCTCTTGCCCTCGCTACTCCGTCAACGTTCACAACCTCACCAGAGTCATATTTGCACGGTGGCCCTCAGTCCCAACAGGTTACAAATCATTATCTAGCACTTTCTCTAATGCATCTTCACGTTCATGGTCTTTTCCAATGTCATCATCTGGTGTTTTAACTGGTAGTCCTATAGTTAGTAATTCATTACATCCATCATCAGGGCAATATCAAGTTGGTCCTTTTGGGTCAATTCATTTAAATACCATATCAACTGGACTCCCAACATTCAGAGAACAATATTTTTCCGTCTTATTATCCTCCTTATGCTGGGGGCCAACCTTTGGTTACCCAATACGACAGTACTCAGTCACTTTTTGATCAAACTAATGTTGATATGAATGTTTGTCAATGGCAGCCCACTCTGCCTATCCAACCACAAATGGTTGTACAATTGTATCAACCGGTTCAACCTGTTACACCCACTTCATTACCACTTGTTAATACATCTATACCCCTGTTACAGAATCAAAATATTGTGCATCAACCTTATCAGGCGAGATCTTCAACTCAATATCATCAAATGTTGGGTCCACAAACTCAAAATCCTTTGGTTAATTTACAACAACCTGTATCAGGAATTATTTATTCACAAGCTGGTGTACCATTTTATGGGGTGTCACAAACGCAACCTGGTTATACATATCAACCGAATCCAACTTATACTAATTTGGGTTATAACATTGGTGGACAGATCCCTTGGCAGCCACAGGCACAAATTCCTCAAACTTCATTTCAACAAGTATCATATCCAGGTTTTGGTCAACAGAATTATCAAGCGTTTTCCATGCAAAACAACACTTATCTGGGTTACCAGCAGCAAATTCCGTATGCTGGTGCTCAAAGACCTGTTGCCCAAGCAATTCCATCTTACCCTGGCTATGCTCAACTTGACCTTCATAGACAGTTTCCTTTTGTTGCAACCTTGAAATTACAAGATTTAAACCGATTAACTAATGATCCTATAAATTATGCTCCTTGGTGGCCGGTGATACCTCATAAATTATCCTCCGATATTCCTAAATTCAATGGAAACCCTGGAGAAGATCCGTCGACTCATGTCATGACTTATCATTTATGGTGTTCATCAAATTCCTTGAATGATGATTTTGTTCGACTACGTCTTTTCCAGCGTACGCTCATAGGTCTGGCTGCTAAATATTGAGTTACCTAAAGGTTATTTTGACAATTTCACTGCCTTAGCTACTGTATTTTTGACCCATTTCTAGTTACCGATCAGATACGAAACTGGAACGAAACTCTTGACCGGCTTCAAACAGACTAATGCTACTCACATTTCCGATCATATTCATGAGTGGCGTCGCCGTCGATGAATGTTTAAGACATTTTTTCCCAATCAGCTCCTTCCGGAATGGTTCATTAAGTCCCTGTTACCATCTATAACTGAGGATGTGGCTAAAGGTGGCGTCGTCACAGAAGAGCAAGTCATCACTCGTGCCCAATATTTAGACTTGATTTACACTCAGTCTGGCACGCTCTATGAAAAAATTCCTAATGTGCCGCGATCTAATTTCAATGTTCTTCCTCAAATAAAGGACTCTCATGTCAGAGACGGCTCGATAGGCACTGCAAACACACACCATGATACTGCATCTGATCCTGCTCCTACTTCTGAAATTAATGCCGTGTCATTTGAAAAAGGCAAAAGTGACAAGCAACTAGGAAGTAAGAAAAAGGGGAAATCAAAGAAAAAACAAACTTCTAACCCACAAGAAAGATCATCTGATCAACCGCGAGGACCACGGAAACCTCGTTAACCATGTATAATTTGTAACGAGGAACACTTTGTTAGGGGTTGTCCTCACCATGCAGAAGTCTCAAAAATCATCAAGACTTCCCATGCATCATCTATGTTGACAGACCCATTTCCAAATCCAGACACTAATTTGGTTGCTACGGATCCAGCTCCTAGTTCCCAAGTGTTAATGTTATCCACCACAAAAACTTCACAAGATATTTTGGTGTCGATGCAGAATAAAGACTATGGTAGTCCGGCCACTGATCAACCTACTACCTCGAAAACGAATCCATCTAATGAATTAGTACCACCTACTGTTATTCCTGAATTGACAATTAAGCCACCGAAAGGGAGTAATTCATAAATCGACATATAATCCTCGAGCAAGAGCTGCAAAAAATTATAATATAGTTAAAGATTTGGCTCAATCCCCTTCAGCTATGTCTCCTCCTGAGGTATTACAAAATTGTCCCTCCCAGAAGCAGGTTTTATTGTTGGCCATTGGTGGAATTGATCTGACTGATTCTAATCTTGTCGTCTTTAATCATACGGGCTATGTGCCACAATTACCAATAGAATTGGCATTCTCCATACAAGTAAATGTTCTCAATCACCTTGTTCATCGCACTATTATTGATGAGGGAGCATCTACGTGAATTATGTCTCTAAACTGTTGGAAGTCACTTGGCTCGCCGCGATTATCACAATCATCAACGATGTTGAAAGCTTTTGATGGAAGAACATATAAACCTTGTGGTATTATCAATAACCTGCATGTTGAATTAGGGGGAAAAACAATGAATATTGATGTTGAGGTTGTTGAAGGACCCCTTGACTATAATAGTTTACTTGGAAGACCATGGGTATATGCAATGAATGCCATTGTTTCTACATATTTTAGAACGATTGCCTTTCCACATAAAGGTACAATCACAGTCATTAATAAATTATCGTTCTTTGCCTCTGCCTCGCAGGTAAATGGAAGCGTTCCGTTTGTTCACTTACCCCAACTAGAAATTCAGAACATTGGTATAGGACTCTTAAAGGATTCCACTCTTATGGGGACTCTTAAAGGACTCCAAGTATAGAGACCTGCTACATGATCTCTTCCACTCTATCTGGCTTAAGGGAGAGTACGAGTGATTTTGAAATTTCTATGTTGGATGATGTTTTACCACCCATCCGTATTGAGCTGACATAGCAATCAATCTATTTGGCTTGGGCGGAAAATCCAAAATCAGCATCACCGAGTGTTTGGGTTGATCATTCCTTAGATTTTAGTACTCCATCTGATCCATTTTCCTCAAAATTTTTGACAGATGAAAATATTTTGGAAGCTATGATGTAAGAAGGAGAACCATGGGAAGATTATCATCATTGTTCCCATATTCCAAATTATGAAGAAAATAATCTCAGTGAACTATATTACCCATCCATCAAAAAATTCTTTTCGAATTCTTTTCCAATTAATGCAATCGATTCTGAGCGAAACTTATCAAATATTGAAGAAACAATTTCTATCGATATTTCGACCAAACCTGGCGTTGTAGAAAATATTCATGTCGGTGTATCTTGTTCTCCATCAGAACTTGATTCATATCGCTCTCTTTTTCGTGAATTTCGTGACGTATTCGCTTGGTCTTACGAGGAAATGCCAGGCATAGATACTAGTATAGTTGAACAAACTATTAATATGTATCCTGATGTCAAACCGATGCATCAACGACTTCGTCCTATTCATCCGAAGAAAGCCGCTGCCATCAAAGTAGAAGTTGAAAAAATTTTGTGTGCTGGTTTCATTTACCCTTTTCCGCTAACTGAGTGGGTTTCCAATATTATTCCTGTTATGAAAAAACAAGGAACCATTAGGGTGTGTGTCGATTATCCGGATGTTAATCATGCTTGTCCAAAAGACAACTATCCTACTCCCTTTATCGACCAGATTATTGACGATTGTGCTGGATGCGAAATATTCTCATTCATGGATGGATTTTCCGGCTACAATCAGATCAATATCCGCCCAGATGACCAACATAAGACAACATTCATATGTCCTTGAGGCACATTCGCATATAGGAAACTTCCGTTTGGTTTAAAGAACGTTGGGGCAACTTTTCAGAGAGAAATGTATTATGATTTCAACCACATCAAGCACATTGTTCAACCATATCTAGATGATTTACCAGCGCATTCACGAAATTAGACTGATCACCCGATGCATTTGAGAGCCATTTTCTTACGCTGCCGACACTACAAGATACGCCTCAATCCACATAAATGTGTGTTTTGTGTTGGTTCTGGTTGATTTCTCGGATTCGTAGTCTCAAAATAAGGAATTCGAATAGACCCACTGAAGGTTCAGGCCATTCTTGATTTGCCTGCACCATCAAACTTACTTCAGATATAGAAACTTGAAGGAAAGGCTAACTTCCCGAGAAGGTTCATTCCAAACTACGCCGAAATGGCTAAAGGATTTACTCGATTATTGAAAAAGGGGGTTACCTTCCATTGGGACCAAGTTGCGTAAGCTTCTTTTGATGCTGTCAAGGACACTCTTGTTTGAGCGTCATTAATGTATCCTCCAAATTATCAAAATGATTATTTCCTATATATCGCCGCGGCTGAAACGACCATTGCTATGGTTTTGGTCCAAGTAGAAGATGGAATTGAACATTCGATCTATTATTTGAGTCATCATCTCAATGATACGGAAGTTAAGTACTCGTACATGGAAAATCTTGCCTTGGCAGCTGCTCAATATGTCCAAATATTTCGCCATTATATCCTACTCCGAAAAAAAACAGTAGTTTCGAATTGCAACCCCATGACTTATATCTTATCACGTCAATTGCTGGGGGGAAAATATTCAAAATGAATTGTCATTTTGCAGGAATTTGATTTCAAATTCATCAAATCCAAGTCAAATAAGTCTTTATTTTTGGTTGAGCTTCTCTGTGACCTTCCCTCTAATAGTACTCCTACTACGTCGAAACTATCTATTCCAGACGAGTCTTTGTTTCTCATCAGATCATCTGATCCTTGGTATGGGGATTTCATCATTTATCTCCAAACCCAAACTTTTTGACCTAATACCTCTCGTTCTGAACAACGACGTATTCGATACCAAGCCAAATATTATCTGATCGTCGATGATACATTTTATCGTCGTGGTGTCGATACCATTTTAAGGAGGTGCCTCACTCATGAGGAGGCTGAAAAAGTGTTAAATGATTGTCATGCTGGGGCATGTGGTGGACACTTATCTGGATATGCTACTGCGCAGAAGATACTCCGTGCCGGTTACTTTTGGCCTACTATTTTTTGAGATTGCATCCTTGCAGTGAGAAGTTGTCATGCATGCCAGATTTTTTATTGTAAAATCCGCAAACCGCCAGCGCCAATGCATCTTGTTGTCTCTGCTGGACCATTTACGAAATGGGGTATTGATTTCATGACCTGTAACCCTCCTTCATCCGGGGGTCATGTTTATATTATTGTCGTAGTCGACTATTTTACCAAATGGGCCGAAGCGATGCCTACATTTAATAACACATGACAAACAACTGCATTGTTTTTCTTCAACCATGTTATTGCACGGTTTGGGGTCCCACAAGCTATAGTTACAGATCATGGGAAGCATTTTCGTAACCACATGATGTCTGAATTGACAACCAAGTTAGGATTGTCACATGATAATTCTACTCCTTATTATCCAAAATCAAATGGAAAAGTTGAGGCTATTAACAAAATTCTTAAACGAATGCTTTAACGAATGATAGGAGTCCATAAAAGGAACTGGCACTTGATCTTGTACTCCACCTTGTGGGTGTATCAAACCTCGGTGAGAAACGCAACCAGATTCACTCCTTTTCAATTGGTGTATGGTCTGGAAACTATCTTACCAATCCAATGTGAAATATCATCGTTAAAACTCACGATAGACTTGTTACCTGACACCTCAGAAGAAGAAGCACGTCTCCTTAACCTCATCCATCTGATGAAACAAGTCGTGAAGCCCAATTGGCCAATGAAGCACATAAGAGACGTATAAACGCCTAATACGACAAAAATGTCCAGCCTCGCATCTACTCAGAGGGCGACTTGGTCCTTATTTATGACCAAGAAGCTGATGTAATAGGTACAGGGAAATTCGAGCCATTATGGCATGGCCCCTATATTGTCAAAAGAGTTCTTGCTAAGGGTGCCTACGAGTTAGTTGATTACGATGGGATTCCATTGACACAACCTAGAAATGGGTTGTATTTGAAACGTTACTATGCTTAATCATGAGCGTAGTAATTTTTGTATTATATTGTTTATATGCTGTTGATTTGCATTCACTATCTTAATTTGTTTTTTAGAGTTTTCTTGAAGTTAGTAATTCGCTTTACATTTTATGGCAGATGTATGAATCTTCGGAACCATTTTTTGGATATGTTGATGGTGCTAGTCGTAGTACATTGAATCTATCCTCTGCAGCGTGGGCCATTTTCGCTTCGAACGACGAGTTAGTGAGTTTTCAAGGGATTTGTATTGGTAGATCAACGAACAATATCGCTGAGTATAGCGCGTTGATCGAACTTCTCTCTGATGCCATTTCATTTGGTATTAACTTCATAATCATAAGGTTAGACTCACAAATTGTGGTATTACAACTTACTAGTGTTTATACTGTTAGAAATCCAACACTTCTTAGATTGTTCCTAAGAGTTCGACTTTTGGAAAGACATTTTGATTTTGTTCAATATCAACACATTTCCAAAAATTTGAACAGTTTAACTGATTCATTAGCTAATCAAGTTTTAGACAGACATTTGCGACATAGGTAAAGAAAATATTCACAACATTGAATAGGATTGCACATTAAACATAAGAAAAACTCTGAAAACATATAGATAGATAGTTATAGTTTTTTACAAAATTTTTGCACAAGACACATTAATCATCTGACCTCAAAATGTATGCAAATATGTCACAAGTAAACTAGTGGTGCTCATGGTAACATGCTATAGATCTAGCAATCCTACGGAGTAACCGCATCCAATGGTTAGGAACCCCAATTGTGTGTCGCTGCAGTCGCATGGGAAGCTCTTCGATCCGGCAATCTGGAATCCCGAAGGTCAACCCCTCTATGTGCTGCTGAAGCTCAACCAAATTCTCAACCATATCAAGGTCCTGAAGGAATGCTCTCCTGACAACCCTATCTGCTGGCGCATCTGCTTCGTGCTCTGGTTCCTCTACTGGTTGAACGCGACCAATATTTGCATTAGAGAAAACATTTTGTTTAGTCTTGGAAATAAATAAAAACACAAAAACATTGTATAAACCTTAGAAAAATAAAAAAAACATGGTCAAATCCTTCTTACCTATTGCACCCCACTGAGCGCCTTCTGGTAATACTAGATCTGAATCTCCTCGGAAGTCGACGCCTGCGTATGCGTACTCATCGATGGCGAAAATCTATCGCCGGAACCAGGTGAAGAATGCAGTAGAGAACACAATGGTCGATTGGCCTGCATGCCGACCCATGAGTTCTACCCATCTCTGCATTCAAGGATCTCTAGGACTAGATATATCTAATGTTGTATGTTGTGGTTGCATCAGTGGAATCTGTTCCAAAGCGAAGGAGATAAGGATTGAACCATAACTGAAATTTTCTTCCTTCCTCCCTTTTCTTTATTCAGTTGTTCCTTTATCTGAGATAGAACAAATTCATACCAGTTGAAGAATGTTGGCTCTAAGCACTCTAGCGCATAATGCATATACGATCTGTTCGCTACATGTAGTGTAACGATGCCAACAAGTTTAGCGATCATGAAAAGGATGGTTCTCAAAGGCAAATCCCTGACATCCTGGATGTTTATTTTTCCATCTTTGCTAGGTTCTGCCCCTGGATAGCAATACTACATAACATAATTCCTCACTGTCTCTCCTCCAACGGTAGACCCTATGAGAGAAATGGGCAAACCTCTCCTCGACAAACCTGTGAGAAAATACACATCCTCAACTGTTATGGACAACACTTGATTTTTAATGTGAAATGCCTCTATCACCGGATCCTATGCTCGAACTAAGAACTCTAAGAGTTCTATTTGTTGCCTCATTCCCGACAATTTGAAGTACTCAAGTAGTCCACAATCTCTTAAGGCTCTTACAGTACCCGGATCATTCAAGGCAATCATATAATGTTCTTCATGTTCTCTTTCCCTCCATGTAATCGTCATTATAATTTGATGGAAACCTGGAATATAACCATAAGATCCATTAGATACCATTCATTGCAAAAAACTAAGCAAATTTTGAGCACATCATGAAAATAAAAAACTTGAACTATGCCCAACACACCCCCTGGGTTGAGACAGTGCGTTGCATATGCAGGTACCCTTCACTGTACCTGCTATGCAACGCAGGTTTCGATATTCAAGGGCACGTTGCCCTCAATTTGGGTAGAATTTACCCTAGGGGCCTTAAAACCTAAAAAAATTGCAAGGAATGGAAATGAAATGATTACTAGAAGGAAGAGGAGGTTCATACTACTAACCTGGATCAAACAACGACGAAATCCGTCCACAGAAACGACCGCAATCAACGACTAAAGTTCGGGGGAAAAATCAGGTTCAGAGCTCCAAAATGCAAATGAATAATGAAACTACTTTATATAGTCATTTAATTGTTTGCAAGTTAAATTTATTGCTATGACTATAGTTTTATTATGTTTTTATCATGAAACAGGTATTTTTAATCCATTTGATGTTATTCTGAATAAGAAATACAACTGATGAATAGATTAGTCGTGCAGATTTATTTCAAAGAAAGACTTGACCATAAAGCATACTTTTTCTCCTTATTTTTCGAGCTTTGTTAAAAATGAAAAAGGATTTGAAGCACACTTTTATCTCTTTTTTGAGCTTTGATAACAGCGAAAAAGGAACCCCTGGAGTCTTCTTTAAGCTCTTTTCAGACTCTGATAATGTGAAAATATTGCCAAGCACTTGTCTTTTCGAGATCGTTAAAGTAAATGAATTGATATCTACTCAGTATAAGTTTAACCCTTTTCCGGATTGAGATGGATTATTTACGAAAAAGGAATACCTTGGTTAAACATGACCAAAGAGGTTCTTTCAGATATTATTTTACACTTTTTCGGATCTGAGAGACAAATTTACGAAAAAGTACTTTTGGAGTTCTCTTAATTAATTAATTTTTTAATTTAATTTTTATTTTATTTTAATTTTTAATTTAATTTAATTTTACTATTTATTTATTTATTTTATTTTATTTATTTTTTATTTTTTATTTTTTATTTTATTTATTTTTATTTTTATTTTTTATTTTTTATTTTTTATTTTTTTTATTTTTTTATTTTATTTATTATTTATTATTTATTTTTTTATTTATTTTTATTTTTATTTTTATTTTCTTCAGATTCTCTAAATATGAAAAAGGACCGGGCTATCACTGTCGTTAAGCTCGTTAAAGCATAAAATAGTGATGGCCTTGTCGATCATGGCAAGAAACGAGTTTCATTCATCCCTAGAGTCATTAAATTATTAAATAGCGATGCTTTATTCGCCCAAAGGGTTGAATTATAGATCAAGAAAATGTTATCCTCCTCAAGCTTGTTAAAAAATAAAGAGGTACTGGTCGACAAATGACCGACGAAAATTTGGGAAAAGTAAGCAAAAGTTTATTTTTGGTAGCAAGTCGCTCTTGAACATGACACTTCTTTCACTCCATGGCCGTGACTGTTTGGGTTGGGTAATCATCTTGACGGTTCATTCACACCTATGGTTCATCATACCTTCACTTTGGTTTTGGGTCAATGTTGCCAACTCATCGCAATGTCGCCGATATGTTCAAGAGAAGTCATCCAGTGATTAAGAACTCATCCTTCTTCAATACTCGTAAACATTCATTTTCATGACCGTCATCCCTGAAAATTGCTATATCAATTCATATCCTTGTCTCCGAAATCAGTAACTCCTATTTTGCAATAAGGTGACTTCCTGTCGACAAAAAATCAATATCCAGGAAGTTCACTTAGAAACATAAGATTCCAGTACCATGAGGCTTGTTACAGCATCGACAAGATCCTCGATTTTGGACCTTTGACCGAAAGATTTTGTTTGGTGTTCGACATCAAATCATATATTCACGCCTTATGAAATGTACTGCAGTACCTTGAGGGCCATTGATGGTGGTTCTCTTGCATTTGTTAACAGCTCACATTATTGGCTGGTAATCAAACGATGTCTTTCCATGTTCGACTACAAATCATATATTCGCATGGCTAGACTTGTACCCGAATGATCGAGTGAACGAGATAAGAAGACCCCAGATCTAGTTTCAGCCATCCAAGCTGCGATTTCAAGATTTTTGTACATATCATCTATACGGTGACCTTACATACAGATTGTCATCCAAACATGGGCCTATATCTGTAGGCATGTCTGCATCTGGGCAACATTCCAATGTAGACGACTTTCTGAATTATGTACATGTTATTAGATTGTTTATGTGTTGAATATGGGAATGCCTACCCTTAGAAATTATGATCAAAATAGGATATATCATGATGTAATGTATTGTAAGATTGATGCAGGTGACCACTCCGCTTCATTTCCAGACTCATCACAGTGTAAAGCATCTCAATCAAATGTTCTTATTATTTGGATCTCATGCTTTAGGGGGCAATTGTTATAGGTCAATTTGGGTGCCATTCCCAATGACCTGGTTAACTGGGCATCACCTCCAGGACCGATGATCAAGGGTCTATCATTCCCTATCATTTCAGTTTCTATATGCCCTAAGACAAGAAATAAGATAAATCAAGCAATACTTTCATTAAGCAAAGGTTTCCATGGTTTGAAGCTTATTATATAGCATATGAGAGCTCACCAACGCAGGCTCTAAGGGGCCTAAGCGCGTTGCATATGCAGGTAGCCCCATGCAAGGCTGCTCTGCAAAGCACTTCCCGACATTCACAGGTGTGTTAGTCACATTGGGAGCGAAATTCTCATTGTTTCAGAATCTCCACTTGGCCAGTGCCTTCTAGAAGAGTTCACATGTGTCAAGCTTCGGATCCAAGTGTCCATTTGACATCTACATGACTGGAAACATGTCTTGCCTATTTTTGGAAAGTTATTGATTGCAAAAAAACCTACACTTCATCCATAAATTGAGCACAGAACTAAGTGCTTGAGGAGGAAGAATTTGAGTAGAGAAATGCTGGAGAATTTTCAATTGAGAGCTAGATTTGTGAAGCTACTGCTGAAGAGATTTATACTGTGATGAGGCTTGGGAACATTGCTGGAAGGTCACTTCAAATCAGTCACTAGGTTGTAACCTCTCCTTCTATCATCAATAAATAGTACTGCTTATGTTTCCCTATATGCATCTGTATTGACTTTGATTTTCCATATTGCAAGATCTTGGTTGATGTATATGGTTTATGCTTTACTGATTTAGCTAACTAGCTTGAATAGATATCTATATTATTTAATATTCTGCTATTTCAATGTTCCTTCTTGTAGGAAGCATTCAACTAACAAACCGCTTGAATTTGAAGCTGTAGTGGAAGTGACAGAAGGAGCCATTTGGAAGCGACTGAACAAGTAAGCCACCAATCCTCTCTGTGTATCTGTTCTGAGTTAGGAGAAATAGTCATATATTCTTTCACCTGTTGTTCTAGACAAGCACCTGTCTAGGGAAGTGTGATTTATCCGTAATTCACAATTCTGGCCCAACAAATGGGTCTTCCTTCTTGCATTAAAACAACACAAATTCCATTTCCTGAGGCATCACATTCCACAATAAAGGTTTTTGTGAAGTATGGCATAGGTAAGACCCTTGCTTGGCACATTGCCTCTTTAAGATGTTCAAAGGCCTTAGTTGATTCAAGAGTCCTTGAAAATGCATCTTTCTTCAATAATGTTGTTAGAGGTGCTGTTATTCTCCCATAATTCTTAAAAAACTTGCGATAATACCCTGTTAACCTGAGAAACCCTTGTAACTGCTTTATGGTTGTGGGGAATTTCCATTCCTTAATGGCTTTAATTTTTTTAGGGTCTACCTTAACAACCTCCTAAGATATAATATGCCCTAGATATTCCACCTCTTGTACTCCAAAAAAATATTTGGAGGTTTTTGCATATAATTGTTTCTTCTCCAATAGTTTCAACACCATGTCAACATGTTGAACATGATCCTTCCAAGACCTGCTGTAGATTAGTATATCATCAAAAAATACTAACACAAATTTTCTAAGGAAGGGTTTCAAAATGGAATTCATCAACCCCTGAAATGTAGAAGGTGCATTGGTAAGGCCAAAAGGCATGACCAAAAATTCATAATGACCCTCATGAATTCGAAATGTCTTTAGTCTTCATTCTAATTTGATTATATCCTGAACGAAGATCCAGCTTGGTGAAATAAATTGCTCCATGTAATTCATTTAATAATTCATCAATCAAAGGAATGGGTGTTGTAAAACCAACTCCAAAAAGAGAAGAAAAGAGATATCAACGCCTTAGAAATAAGCCACTTTGAGGGTGTTGGTGTCCCGTGTTTTGATAGTTTGGCAAATCAAAAGAAAAGGCAACATCAGAACCAATATTTAGAGTTACAGGATCTAGTCCTCCTATTCTCAGAGAGGGATCTCTCAAATATTTAGCAAAGATATGTCTTGTTTGCTTGGATATTGGTTTTTAGACTAGTTATTAAGTGCAAGTGTTTGTGTGTTTGTTTGGTTGAATGACACAACATAAACTAAAAAGGTCTAGGAAAGATAGATAGAAAGAGGAAATGTCAGCTTCATTGGGCAATGGAGTCAAAATAAGGTTATGACAAACTTATCAATGGATATGGGATATCAAAGGGAAAATCTAACTTGGCCACATGATCCTTTGGTTTTGGAATGAGATGGACATCAATGATTTGGAAAGAGAAGTTTAATTCTCAACAAAGGGAATTTGAAAACACAACTTGAACAATAAAGAGCTATTTGATAGACAGGGCTAACCATGAATTCTACAAATCACACTTTAAGCAAATAATGACTTCAAAACAACTTTTAAAATGAAATATAAGATTCGGGGAACACCCTATTTCCTCAAAGATTTTATTTCAAATGAATTAGAAAACATAAAAGATTCATTGATAATTACAGTCATAGAAGAGGGAACACCTATATACATCTATGATCACAACTATAAAGAAATTTAAGCTAACTGTTCAAGCAAGGACAAGGGGCAAGATCAGAACAAACCTCCTTGGTTCACTGTAAACAAAGGAACTTCAAAGGGAGACTTCAATAATAGCCTTAAGTGGCAACATACAAGTAGGGAGAACCATAAATCATGCTGAAACCAACTATTTCGAACTATTAAGGAAATAAACAAGCATGAAGACTAAAGAGAGAGATTAAAGACTCTAAAATACTTCAGCAGAAGAAAACATAACACAGTGAAGGATGAACAGGTCTAAGGTGCTTCCAGGAGTCATTTCTTAGCCTAATACTTTCTATCCTACTATAGTAAGAAATTATGGAACAGAATGAAAACAGGATTAAACATTAAACAGTTCAGAATACTTCACCAAAAACCAAGCTCATGGATCCAATGATAGAGCCTTCTCAAGAACAAGCATGCAATGACATCATCAAGGCTTCCAAGACTTCAATTTCTTCTTCAACTTCAACAAACTATGTATTTATTTAAGAGAGTTTCAGTATTACAACTAGTAATCAAACAACCAACCAACAATTTCTCATCTTCTATGGAAGTATTTATAGAAGAATGAGGAGGTGAGATCTGATAAAAGATATTCCAAGATAATTAATACAGATCAATGACTTCTCGGCCTTTGAGGGGCTCGATGGAGAAGTTTACAAGTGTTTGTCTGTATTAATGTTCTACATTTAAGATTTAAGCTTGGTGGGAGATTTTG
This sequence comes from Pinus albicaulis, assembly GCA_034641835.2. NCBI lineage: Eukaryota > Viridiplantae > Streptophyta > Pinopsida > Pinales > Pinaceae > Pinus > Pinus albicaulis. The sequence goes on from CM076575.1 coordinate 391,712,583, forward strand.
TTGACTTTTGAGGCTCTGTGTTACGTTATAGTAACTCTGCAGATATTTTTACATTAAGTTCATTTGGGAGAATTAATTGTTTGGCTGCGTCGAGGCAAATATCTGATTTTGATCAATAACTTCGGCCTCTGTTTGAACGCTTTGAGGCACAGGTGGCTTTGTGGTAGCTGAGAGGAATTAATTGGCCTCTGAGGTGGCGGTGGAGGCCTTCTGTCTGATAAACACTTATGATTCACCTTTAACTGTGTTTTAATTTGGAGGATTAGGATTTTGATAATCATTCTTAGCCGTAATCCCCCCAAATTTGTCTTCGATCTTCTGTTCTGCTGCATTTCGTCTTTGACCCTGATACTATTTTGTTTTTATTTAACTGCCTGTGTCTTGTTGATGTGCAGTGCTGCGCAGGGCTCACAAGGCATCAATTCCCATGAAGCATCAACGAGACGTGGAGTTTGAACCCTGCGAATGGTTTCTTTTTATGAATCAAAGGCACGGGAATCGTCATTCCCGGCCTTCGGCCTTTCTCTAACACAATGGATAAACCATTTAAACACCTGCAAAATACAAAACTAATTATGAAATCCCGCGTTATTTAGGTCTTACTGCTTCAGAAGTTGTGGGGAGGAGCTTGGCTGTTGGATGACAACATCCAATGGTTGGGATCTGTTTGCAGAGGTTAAAGGAGAGCAGAGGGAGAAAATAAGTTGAAACTGTGGATCGCGCAGAGATTGACGATCGGGATTAGTCGTGAATACATAAAGCGAATGAGTCACTTTTCTTGGAAAATTGAAGAAATATGAAGAAATATGGTTAAAACCTTTATTTTGGAGGAAAAGTATTGAAAATAGCCTTTGGGAGTTCGGGATAATCGTGGGCCGTCGGATGAGATCGGCCCACGAGATTAATGGTGGAGATCACGTGTTAAAACCCTTGGTAGAGGTGGAGGGCGATAAAACCATGAGGGAAAAATCTAGGACCGTCCGATTTGGACACGTGGATGGTCCAGATCTGATCGGAGGATCGCAATCGGCGGGGTAAAAACCAAAATTTAAAAATGCACTCGATGAAAAAGATCCGATGCGATTAGATGTAGACCGTCGATCTGCAGATCAGATTGATGGTGGGTGATGTGTCGGGAGATCGCAATCGGCGGTTTTAAATAAAACTTTTTAAACGCGCCAATAAAAAAACTCTGATGCGATGATTTTGAGGCTCTTGATCTGCAGATCAGATCAATGGTGGAGGATGGACGGGGACCGCCGATCGGAGGTGGATACGCAGGGCTAATCGCATTGGAGCTTTGTTTTAATCAAAAAGAATTGTGCGCTCAGTCTTTGCGATTCAATAAGCGCCGAAAAGGACTTAGAGCTTGGTCTTAGCACCATGGGCATACGGTGGGGGAGTGGTTTAAGACTTAGCCCAAGGGGGCTTAAGTTTGCAATAATAAAAAGTATTTTTCAAGAAAATTTTCAAGTTTTTCAATGGATTTGAGGGTTTTAACAGAGTTTAAAAAGGAGTTTTAAACTCTGTAAAGAGGATTCTATGAAGGGGAAATGGGAAATAAATGGAAAATAGAAGAATTCCATGTGAATGAAAGGGGTAAAAATGAAGGTTATTTTGAAGTGAAAAAAGGGAAAAGGGTGTTTTGCAGCAGTCTTTCCTCTATGGAATCAACAGAATTTCTGAGTTTTAAAATGGAAACAGCAGTGAAGATTTAGAAAAAAGGCATGAGGCCTTCAAGAGTCTTTAAGAGATAACATTTTTAGCAATAAGAATTATTTCTTGAAGGCTCCAAAAAATGATTTAGCCAGCATTTGATATGACACATTTTATAGCTGACTAACAGTGGCTCCACATGGGGATGATTCCTTCTTGAAGGTATCAAGAATTTCAGACTTGCATTTTCTGGGGGCTGATCAGTGCCTTATCCATTGGACTGCTTTCTTCATTTTGAATGGTCTTCTTTTGCTCTGAAAGTATTAGCAGCCATGAAAAATAAATGGACTTTCATCAATACCAGCTTCTACCTACCCAATCCTACTGATCTAACATTTTTTCTTCTTTAGAGTGCACTTGGATTGGAAAACTCTCTTACAACATTTTATTCTTTTGAAAGCAAGAAAGTAATCTATTTATACTCCTTATTTCTCCATGAACTCAGATTAAACAATTGAGTTCATATGTTTCTCTACCTAATCTACTAATCTGTTAGGTTTAAACAGTCTAACAGATTTTTATTCTCTAATTTCTAAAACAAAAATTTAAAAACAGTCAAATCAAGATTAAGCTGTTTGACCTGCTGTGATCTATGGCATAAAAACAGGCTGCACATAGACATTTATTTTGCAGAAAATTTAAAACAAAATGGAAGGATTTAAGATCTGAAAGTTCAAAGCACTTCCTTCATCTTTTTTCAGCTCTGTTTTTACTTTTATTTGAGATGTTCTTTGCTTTTCCTCGTTCAGATTTTGAGCTGATTAGAACCAATTTTACTTCTGTTTGACTCAAAAATTAATAGATTTGAGTCATCTATCTTTGGAAACTTAGGTTCATATTTTGAGCATGTCTGAACCTTAAATTTCTAACCTAATATAACTACCGATAAGCCAAGATTAAACAGTTTAGCAAATCAAATTCACTATCTTATCAGCAGTCAATTTAAAAATAATTAGTCAAGCTTAGGCTGTTTGACTAACTAGAAGTGTGCTTTTCAGGAGTGGCATTTAAGTTTGCACACTTTCAGATTTTTGTTTCTCTTTTTGGTATAGGGCTATACCTTTATTGTTTTTACAATCTGCCCTCTTTTCTTTCTTTTACTGTTTTTGTATTTTTATTTATATAACCTTGAATGCAACGTTCAGACTATGATATTTACAATGAAAATAAAATTCTTTGAAACTCATGATTCCTGGCAGAAGTAATGCTTTAGCATCCTGTCATTGACAGGGCCTCCATACAGATCTTCCCCATTCAATTCTTTCAAGAAAAATGCATTGTGACCCCTCTAAGCATGGATAATATATGGCCCTTTCCACAATTTCTCAAACTTGCCATGTTTTCCCTTCTCTTCTCTTCTTGAATCCCACTTAAGAACAACATTTCCAACTTGGAAATTGTCTGCCTTAGTACTCTTATCAAATAGCTTCTTCATATTTTCTTGGACCAACTGTGTTCTCTCATAAACTTCTTCTCTGGTCTGCTGTAAATGGATTGTTTAGTTGATTCTCCTCTGCATATCATTCTCTTCAATCTGCACTTCTTGAAGGAGTTTCATGACTGAAACTCATAATGAGGTGGGAAAAACTACATCCATGCCATAGAAAAACTGATAGGGGGACATATTTATTGCCTTCTTTGTAGTTAACCTATCAGCCCATAAGGCATGAACCAACTTACTGTGCCATGATTTATGATTCTGTTCCAACAATTTTTTGACGATATTGATGAGGCTCTTGTTGGAGGATTCAAATAATCCATTTCATTGGGGATAGTAAGCAGTGGAATGGCCCAAGGTTATGTGGTATTTGTAATAGAAATCAACCATCTTCTTGGATTTAAAAGCAACAACATTATCTGTTATGATTTTTTTGGGACAACCAAATCTGGATAGGATATTTGTTTCAAGGAAATTGATAATGACAGAGTCATTAGCATTCCTGGAGGGTATAGTTTCTATCCATTTGGTAAAGAAGTCAGTGGCCGTGAGGATCCACTTATGTTGAGCTGAGGAGGATGGGTGAATTTCCCCAATGAAGTCTAAACCCCATTGTTGAAAAGGTGCCTCATCTCTGATAGGATGTAAGGGTAAGGGAAGAAGTTTTATTTTGCCATAAAAAATTTGACACTTATGGCAAGACATGACCAAATTTTGAGTATCTTGGAAAAGAGTAGGCCAATAGTAACCAGATCTAAGAATTTTTTTTGCTGTGGCCTTCCAATAGAGGTGTCCTCCACATTCTCCGTCATGCAACTCATGCATGATTTTCCCTGCATCATCTTCAAGTAAACATTTAAGAAAAATTCAAACAACATTTTTCCAATATAATACCCCATCTAAGATGAAAAAACTCAAAGCTTTTTGTTTCAAAAATATAGCTTTAGTCTTGGACAAAGAAGGAGGGGCATTCAAATATAAAAGCACATAAATAATGTCAGCATACCAAGGAGAATTCAGAAATGTTCCTTCAATGAAAGGAGCAGTAGATTCTTCTATTTCTTCCAACATATCTACCATATTCATGTCTAGTGCCTGGAAGTTAGACTTAGCCATAAGTTTCGCTAATCCTTGCCCTTTAACTAGTTTGGTGGGCCTGATTTCTAAGTCATAATCAAGACTAGTTGCAATCCATTTTCCCCTTTTACCATCAGGGTCTTGACTTAGAATGTCCTTGACAACAGTGTGTGGAACAAAAGAAATTATGTGAGAGTGTAAAATGTAGACTCTAAAGTCCTTTAAAGCTTTCACTAATGCTAAGGCTTGCTTCTCCATGATATTATATTTGAAAGGAGCATCTCTTAAGGCCATACTAAAGAAGAATATTGGTTGTTCTTGCCCCAAGTCGTTCTTTTGAAGTAACACTGCAGCTATTGTATGTTCAGATGCAAAAGAAAATATATAAAAGTCTTTGGTGAAATCTGGACTAATCAGGACTGGTGTTCGAGTAAGAGCTTGTTTAACCAACTCGAATGATTGTTTAGCTGGTAAAGTCCATTTTACACCTACATCTTTCTTAAGCATGTTTGTAATGTTTTTTAATAGCTCAGCAAGATTGGGGATGAACCTCCTCAGAAAATTAATCTTTCCAATGAAGGATTGTAACTCTTTGAGGCTTCTTGGATAGCTGATCTGCAGTATGCCATCTATCCTTGTAGGGTCTATTTTGATTCCCTCTTCTGAAATTATATGGCTAAGAATTTTACCTTCTTGGAGACCAAAGAGTGTCTTCTTGGGATTCAATGATAAGCCAAATTTCCTACATTTCTCAAAAATTTTTCTCAAGTGAATCAAATTTTCTTCATCAGTTTTTGAGAAAAAGGTTATGTCATCAAGGTAAATGATTATAAAATAGCCAATATCTTCAGAAAAGGCTATGTCCATGGCCTTTTGGAAATTGGCCCCTGCATTCATTAATCAGAAAGGCATTTTGACATACATAAAGGTGCCCCAAGGTGTGGTAAAAGCAGTTTTGATTTGATCACTTGGGAGCACTAACACCTGGTTGTAACCCGAGAACCCTTCTAAGAGGGATATCCTTTTTGACCCAACTACCCTTTGAATTATATGGTCCATCTTGGGTAAGGGGTAGTTGTCTTTTAAAGAGGCTCTATTTAAATTTCTGAAGTCAATACAGAGCCTGATTTCTCCTGTTTTCTTTCTAACGGAAACTAAGTTTGATACCCATTATGAATATCTAATGGGTACTATGATCCCAACATCATGCATTTTTTCAATTTCTGTGTTAACTAAAGGTAGTAAGAGAGGGTTTATTCTCCTTAGATTTTGTTTGAAAGGCTTTTTATTTTCTTTAAGAGGGATTTTGTGCTGAATGATGCTGGTATCATATGATTTCAAGTCTTTGTATCCCCAAGCAAAAACATCTCTAAACTCTTTGAACAGCTCTATATATCGCAATTTTATGTGAGCTGGGAGAGTGCTGGACAGTTTAATCATCTTGGGTTCTGCTAGTCTGCCTATGTTATTCTCTTCTACATTTGTTTCCACAGGCTCGATTCTCGGTTCTTTGGCTACATCGTTAAAATCGAAGAGGTGTTCTAAAGGTGTGAGACCTCCTGGAATTTTATCATTCTTGCATTGTAAAAATTCCAAATCTTCTTGGTCCATGTTGTCGATCATATCTGCTTCAAAAGGATTCTCATACTGATTTATATCAGCAGAATATGTCATTTCAACTTCTGGGATTTGTTCAATATACAAACAGTTTTCTTTATGGCTGGTTTTTGATATTGGTATGTCGAAATCGTTTTCTGATTTTAAGAAATCGTCTATGTGTTTGTCAAAATCAAACACTTTCCAGTGGTCTTCGTTATCAGGTACTGCAGGCTTGTGTTTTACCTTTACGCTAAGCTGTTCATTTATCTTAGGTATTTGGAAATTGTTGGCATTGAAAGCTAGTTCATTTGCTAGATGATTTAGTGCTCTAGGAATGAAAATAAGTTCATACTTTTCAAAAGTTTTCAATAAATCAAGGGCAACGTTCTGACATTCCCTAAGCCTTCGATTTCTAGTTGAATATTCTCCTTTGATTTGTCTTATGATAAGTTCAGAATCTCCCAAGATCGATATCCTTTGGGCTTCTAACTGTTTAAGCAATTGTAAGCCTAGTAGAAGCACTTCATACTCAACGATATTGTTAGTGCATGGGAAGTCTAATTTATATGAAAAAATCTGATTTTTATTTTGAATCCACACAGCTGCTCCTGCACTTGTTTTATTACAAGATCCATCAAATTTTATTGTCCAAAGTATGTCATCCTTATTTTCATTCTCTCATTGCTGTTGATTTTCAATGTTTTGAATATGATTTGAGGGAAGTTCTGATTGTTATAATACGCTGATGGGGTCTACGTTTTCCTTATCTTGTTGAGTGATTTCATCTTCGTTGTACAAGATAAAGGAATCTAAACTCGATTGAATAGAATAGATTAGAGAGTTGTTTGGTTTATCTATGTTGCTCACCATGTACTTCATGTGAGATTCCCTGTATAGTCTTCTGTTTTGGTTAAAAACAGGGATGGTGGCATAAGACATGTCCATTTGAAGGCTTCCCTGAAGTTTGGATCCCCATGATCTTGATAAGAGCATGCTATACTTGGGGGGAATGTCAGCTACAACTATGTCCATTACTAGAATCTTAGTAGGAATTTGAGCTAAGTTAACACATAAATCTTTGATTAAACCCAAACATTTGACTCTGCTTGAGTCAAAGGAATACAAATCTTTGTATGGTTTAGTAATTTCTAAGCCTAAGCTTTCCATTACTACCTTGGGCATTAGATTGTGCGAAGCTCCAGAATCTAACATGGCATTATGTAAAATTTTCTCGTGTATGTTCAAGCTAACATAGAAGGGAGGGACAACCCCTTATTGGTATTTTCCTTCAACTTCTGGGCCAAACAACAACTCAGGCTTGTCATCTGTCAAGTTTAAGGTGTCAGTATCACTTCCTAAATTCAAAGCTTTTAAAACTTGGTTTTTGTAAACTTCTTGGGTTACTAGTTCAGCTAGGGGGATGGTAATTTTTATCTTTGCAATCTCTCCCTCAAGGCTGAAAGGAACCATTGAATTGTTCATATTTACATCTGTCTTTTCAATTAAATTATTTTCAGCAATTTTGATTAGCTGAACCTTGTTTGGACTGGTAATTGGGACAGTTTTATTAAGACCACTAGCTGAAGTGCTAGGGGTACTTTGTTCAACATTTGGCTGGCCAATTTTGTCTTTTTTCAAGTCTGGTTTCTTGGCCAAAATGTTGGTTTTATCTGTTGTCTTTTTGGGCTAATTTTCTATGTTTTTCTTGACAGCAGTATTAGTGTTCTTATCCTTTGAATTATCTATGTTCCCTTTGCTCCTAAGATCGTATTTTTTATGCACCTCCATGATTGCATTTTCAAACCCCAATCCACAGTCATCAAAATCTTCATAGGTGTTAGTATTTTGATCATAAGAGAAAAAACCTTTTTCTTCTTCAGTGAGGAAAACATCATCCCCACTGTCTGATCCAATCAAGTTTACATGAGCTTCTCCCGACCTTTCCATCTCCCATCTTCCTCATATTGATCCACATAGTTCTGTTGGAAGGGAGGTCTAATCTATTGGTCACTTTCCTTTTGCTTATCTTGATTGTTTTCTCTTCTATAATTCTGATTTCTATTTATGGTTTGGTTATTTTGGGGTTCTCTTGGTGGCACTCTCTCATTCAAATTGATCTTTTCAAGCATCCTCTCCATCACCTTCATTAGGTTATCGATTTTTGTGTCAGAAGTTGAGGTTGAGGGTAGTAAGTGATATTTATAAGTTACCTTCTTCTCTAATCTCAACCTATTTCTTTTGTCAATTATTTTTACTTCTATGCTCACAACTCCTTTTTGCATGTCTTCTAAGGTTAAGTAATCTCTCTCCCTTAATTGATAAGTCATTTCAGCATCAAGGCCTTCGGGATACCTTACCAAGGCCATGCCTTGAGGAGGTTTCATGTGAGGCGGAAGAGAATTGTAAATGCTATTGAACCTAGTGGAGTACTCATGAACACTCTCCCCTTGATTTCTCTTGAGGCTGCTATACTCTGCTAGTATTTGGAGAGGGTTCTTTTTGAGTTCCCATTTGTTGATGAATGTTTGATGCAAAGCAGGGAGATCATTTATGCTGTTAGGAGGTAGGTTATTAAACCATTTCTTTACATCTTCTCCTAAACTTTGGGCTAACATCCTCATCTTCACGGTTTCTTCTTCTATCTCCATGTAATCGAATGCATCTTCCATCCTATCTACATGATGTTGAGTTGTTGTAGACTCTTTTCCAGTGAAATGAGTGATTTTGGATTGGTAATCATTTGGTAAGGGAAGCATAGGTTGTGGTAACACTAATGGGGCATACCATGTTGCCATGGCTGGAAAGAAAGGTGGATTTACAAGGGTTGGGTTTGCGAAAGGGAAAGTGGGCTGCAATAAAGTGGTTTGGATAGTGGATGTTGGATGGACAAATGTGTATGTACCGGGGATAGATTGTTGAGCTGATCTTGGATGAGAGACACCTAAATTGAGAAGGAAATGTAAATCAAGTGGTGTGGTTTCTCTACTACCAGGATGTTCACTTTGTTCTGGGGATGAAAGTGAAGACTCAGAGTCTATCTGAATTATATCATCAAACGACCTAGTTCTAAAAGGATTTCTTAAGTCGACTTGTGATTGATGTAGAGCTACAAGATTTTCAGGAATTGAATTAGCTCTCAAGGGTGATCTGAAAACAACTGAAAATTTAATCTTAGGAGACTCCCTAAGTATACTTTCAGGTTTGTCAACTATTTCCAGTGGGTTTGGGTCAGGGAAGGCTCTAGTATGAATCTTTCTAGGAGCCACTATGCTGTGTTTTTTGAACCCAGCTAAAAGAAAAGTTTAACCAAATATGACAATCTTTAAGAGGCTAACTGATCTTTTTAAAAGAAGAAAAATTTAATCCTAAAGCCTTCTAACTGAGTTTGTATGATGTTACAAAGATTATGGGTCTTCCCAGTGGAGTCTTAAGGTCTGTTTAGGATTTTGGAGTCACCAGGTAGAAATTTTTAGCTCTTTTGGAGGTAAAAGGTTTTATGGTCCACCACCAAGTTTATTATGAAACCAAATTAAAATGTTTTTGGGTTTTTCTGAGTTTCTTGGTCTTATAGGTTATGAGAGTGTCCTAAATCTGACTTAACACTTAGCTAAGGTGTCAAAACATACAGAGTTCACTCTTATGGCTTGGTAACTGATTCCTTCAAGGTTTGATAAGGTTCTATGAGAATCCTAAAGGTTACTTAGTTTGTCACTGATTCAAATAAGTCCTATCATGATTACCATTATGCTTGGTAGTGCTTGAAGAAGGTTACTTATGTTATACTAGACAGTGAGTGTTTAATTTCAAATATTTTACTCAGGGTCCCACCGTGATCGCCATTATGTTGGTGTCCTATGTTTTGATAGTTTGGAAAATCAAAAGACAAGGCAACATCAGAACCAATCTTTAGAGTTACAGGATCTAGTCCTCCTGTTCTCAGAGAGGGATCTCTCAAATATTTAGCAAATATATGTCTTGTTTGCTTGGATATTGGTTTTTAGACTAGTTATTAAGTGCAAATGTTTGTGTGTTTGTTTGGTTGAATGACACAACAGAAACTAAAAAGGTCTAGGAAAGATAGATAGAAAGAGGAAATGTCAGCTTCATTGGGCAATGGAGTCAAAATAGGGTTATGAAAAACTTATCAATGGATATGGGATATCAAAGGGAAAATCTAACTTGGCCGCAGGATCCTTTGGTTTTGGAATGAGATGGACATCAATGATTTGGAAAGAGAAGTTTAATTCTCAACAAAGGGAATTTGAAAACACAACTTGAACAATAAAGAGCTATTTGATAGACAGAGCTAACCATGAATTCTACAAATCACACTTTAAGCAAATAATGACTTCAAAACAACTTTTAAAATGAAATCTAAGATTCGGGGAACACCCTATTTCCTCAAAGATTTTATTTCAAATGATTTATAAAACATAAAAGATTCACTGATAATTACGGTCATAGAAGAGGGAACACCTAAATACATATATGATCACAACTATAAAGACCTTTAAGCTAACTGTTCAAGCAAGGACAAGGGGCAAGATCAGAACATACCTCCTTGGTTCACTGTAAACAAAGGAACTTCAAAGGGAGACTTCAATAACAGCCTTTAAGTGGCAGCAGACAAGTAGGGAGAAACATAAATCATGCTGAAACCAACTATTTCGAACTATTAAGGAAATAAACAAGCATGAAGACTAAAGAGAGAGATTAAAGACTCTAAAATACTTCAGCAGAAGAAAAAATAAAATAGTGAAGGATGAACAGGTCTAAGGTGCTTCCAGGAGTCATTTCTTAGCCTAATACTTTCTATCCTACGGTAGTAAGAAATTATGGAACATAATGAAAACAGGAGAAAACATTAAATAGTTCAGAATACTTCACCAACAGCCAAGCTCATGGATCCAATGATAGAGCCTTCTCAAGAACAAGCATGCAACGACATCATCAAGGCTTCCAAGACTTCAATTTCTTCTTCAACTTCAACAGACTATGTATTTATTTTAGAGAGTTTTAGTATTACAACTAGTAATCAAACAACCAACCAACAATTTCTCATCTTCTATGGAAGTATTTATAGAAGAATGAGGAGGTGAGATCTGATAAAAGATCTTCCAAGATAATTAATACAGATCAATGACTTCTCGGCCTTTGAGGGGCTCGATGGAAAAGTTTACAAGTGTTTGTCTGTATTAATGTTCTAATTTTAAGATTTAAGCTTGGTGGGAGCTTTTGTTGACTTTTGAGGCTCTGTGTTACGTTATAGTAACTCTGCAGATATTTTTACATTAAGTTCATTTGGGAGAATTAATTGTTTGGCTGTGTCGAGGCAAATATCTGATTTTGATCAATAACTTCGGCCTCTGTTTGAACGCTTTGAGGCACAGGTGGCTTTGTGGTAGCTGAGAGGAATTAATTGGCCTCTGAGGTGGCGGTGGAGGCCTTCTGTCTGATAAAAACTTATGATTCACCTTTAACTGTGTTTTAATTTGGAGGATTAGGCTTTTGATAATCATTCTTAGCCGTAATCCCCCCAAATTTGTCTTCAATCTTCTATTCTGCTGCATTTCGTCTTCGACCCTGATACTATTTTGTTTTTATTTAACTGCCTGTGTCTTGTTGATGCGCAGTTCTGCGTAGGGCTCACAAGGCATCAATGCCCATGAAGCATCGACGAGACGTGGAGTTTGAACCCTGCGAATGGTTTCTTTTTATGAATCAAAGGCACGAGAATCGTCATTCCCGGCCTTCGGCATTTCTCTAACACAATGGATAAACCATTTAAACACCTGCAAAATATAAAACTAATTATGAAATCCCGCGTTATTTGGGTCTTACTGCTTCAAAAGGTGTGGTGAGGAGCGTGGCTGTTGGATGATAACATCCAACGGTTGGGATCTGTTTGCAGAGGTTAAAGGAGAGTAGAGGGAGAAAATAAGTTGAAACCGTGGATCGCGCAGAGATTGACGGTCGGGATTGGTCGTGACTACATAAAGCGAATGAGTCACTTTGCTTGGAAAATGGAAGAAATACAAAGAAATATGGTTAAAACCTTTATTTCGGAGGAAAAGTATTGAAAATAGCCTTCGAGAGTTCGGGATAATCGTGGGCCGTCGGATGAGATCGACCCACGAGATTAACGGTGGAGATCACGCGTTAAAACCATTGGTAGAGGTGGAGGGCGATAAAACCATGAGGGAAAAATCTAGGACCGTACGATCTGGACACGTGGACGGTCTAGATCTGATCAGAGGATCGCAATTGGTGGGGTAAAAAACAAAAGTTAAAAACGCACCCGATGAAAAAGATCCGATGTGATTAGATGCAAACCCTCGATCTGCAGATTAGATCGACGGTGGGCGATGTGTCAGGAGATCGCAATCGACGGTTTTAAATAAAACTTTTTAAACGTGCTAATAGAAAAAATCCGATGCGATGATTTTGAGGCCGTCGATCTGCAGATCAAATCAACGGTGGAGGATGGATCGGGGACCGCCGATCGGAGGTGGATACGCAGGGCTAATCGCATAGGAGCTTTGATTTAATCAAAAAGACTTGTGCGCTCAGTCTTTGCGATGTGATAAGCACCGAAAATGAGTTAGAGCTTGGTCTTAGCACCATGGGCATACGGTGGGGGAGTGGTTTAAGACTTAGCCTAAGGGGGCTTAAGTCTGCAATAATAAAAAGTATTTTTCAAGAAAATTTTCAAGTTTTTCAATGGATTTGAGGGTTTTAACAGAGTTTAAAAAGGAGTTTTAAACTCTGTAAAGAAGATTCTATGAAGGGGAGATGGGAAACAAATGGAAAATATAAGAATTCCATGGGAATGAAAGGGGTAAAAACGAAGGTTATTTTGAAGTGAAAAAAGGGAAAAGGGTGTTTTGCAGCAGTCTTTCCTCTATGGAATCAACAGAATTTCTGAGTTTTAAAATGGAAACAACAGTGAAGATTTAGACAAAGGGCATGAGGCCTTCAAGAGTCTTTAAGAGATAACATTTTTAGCAATAAGACTTGTTTCTTGAAGGCTCCAAAAAATGATTTAGCTAGCATTTGATATGAAAATTTTTAGAGATGACTAACAGAGGGGGAAACCTCCAATACATTACATGAATGAAAAATTCTTGGATGATTCAAATTACAAAATTCTCATGTTAGGTCCCTATATTACTAGTATAGTCCCTTATTGTTGTTAGTGTAACCCCCTTATTGTTATTATTGTACCCTCGTAACCCCCATATTGTTATTATTGCGCCCTTAAATTATTATTGTTAGGTCGGATAGGATTACATTGTGGCCCCAATAGGATTACATTATGGCCCCATGGACTCCTATATATAGAAAAGAGGTTTTGTAATTTGAATCATCCAAGAATTGTTCATTCATGTAATGTATTGGAGGTTTCCCCCTCGAAGTGGCTTATTTCTAAGGCGTTGATATCTCTTTTCTTCTCTTTTTGGAGCTGGTTTCCCAACATTTGGTATCAGAGCTTTGAGATTCTAGGGTTTCACTGCTCCAAACAGGTCATCGTAGAATTTTTGCTATAAATTTTTTTCTACGAAGGTTTAGAATTGGAATTTTTTAGAGTGCGAAGCCAAAATCCTAAGGAACATCGTCGCAAAATTTTAGAGCTTGGTTCGCAATATTTTCGGAGATATGATCTGTGCAAGTTAGGTCATTTTGCAGGCTCCTGAATTTAACCTAAATAGGTCATCGTGGTATTTTTGTAATAACTTTTTTTTCTACAAAGGTTCAGAAGCTAAAATTTTTAAAGTGAGAAGCCGCAAGCCCGAGGACCGTCGTTGCAAAATTTTAGATATTGGTTCACAATATTTTCGGAGATATGATCTGTGGAAGTTAGGGCTTTTTGAGGCTTCTGAATTTCATCTCAAAGAGGTGATCGTGGGAAAATATTCATAGCTCTCTCTCTAAGCATCAGATTGGAATGCTGTAAAAAGTGGTTGCAAGTACACAGACTATAGTTTTTGGTATATCAATTTCAGATCCAAAGGAGGAAACAGTGACACGTGGAAAGTAGTTTTTGGTCTATCAATTTGAGTAGCTCTGGGTGCTTCTGTATAAAATTCTCATCCTCCCATGTAGAATCTTCAGTGGGTAAGTTCTTCCACTTGATGAGATACTCTGAAATTGATCGATTCCGTAGCTGTCGAGTTCTTGTTTCCGTGACCGCGTCAGGTTCCAATATGATTTTTCCTTCCCCATCAATTTCTAGCAATATTGTTTGAACTGGAAGATTTTCGCCTATAACCTTCTTTAAGCATGAAACATGGAAAATTAGATGCACTCGTGAAGAAGCAGGAAGCTCCAATTTGTATGCCATAGTACCAATATTTTGCAACACCTTGTATGGACCATAGTACTTTGGCGATAATTTATTATCCTTCTTAGCTTGCTTGAGGGACATTTTTTTGTATGGTTGTAGTCGTAAAAATACCCAGTATCCTACATCAAAAATTCTCTCGCTGCGATGTTGATCTGCCTGTTGTTTCATTCGATTTTGTGCCAAATGTAGGTTGTCCTTTAAGAGTTGGAGAACTTCTTGTTGATGCTCGATGTGATCTTCCACTGCTTGAACCTTCGAATTTTTTCTTAAATATGATGTGATGGATGGTGGATGATATCCATAAAGTGCCATAAATGGGGCCATTTTTGCTGCAGTATGGAAGGAAGTGTTATACCACCATTCAGCTAGAGGTAACCACTTGACCCATTGTGTTTGTTTATCAGATACAAAACAACGAATATATCCTTCCAAATATTTATTTACTATCTCGGTTTGACCATTGGATTGAGGATGATAAGATGAGCTATGAGCTAATTGAGTACCCAAACAAGAAAATAACTCCGTCCAAAAATTTCCAGTAAAAATGGGATCTCTGTCGCTCACAATAACCCTTGGGTTTCCATGTAGATGTTGAATTGTGTTCATAAATGTAGTAGCAACTGTACTTGCTTTAAATGGATGAGATAATGCACAAAAGTGTGCATACTTGGTAGGTCTATCAACTACCACCATGATGACACTCTTTCCTTCGGACTTAGGTAAACCAGTGATAAAATCCATTGAAATCTCCTCCCAACATTGACTTGGAATGGATAAAGGTTGTAGAAGACTTGGGGTCTTAATTGTCTCAACTTTATTCTGCTGGCAAACCAAACATTCCACCACAAACTTTTGAATATTAGATTTAAGGCCATCCCAAAAAAATTCTTTCTTCACCCCGTGGTAAGTTTTTAAAAATTACGAGTGTCCTCCTAAAGGAGAAGTGTGCAATTCCAAAAGAATCTTTTGTTTTAGTTGGGAATTCTTACAAAGATATAAGCGATCTTTCTACCATAGGGAATCATTTTTCCAACTAAATGTATGAGATGTACTAGGATCTTGCTGCAAATTTTGAATGAGTGTCCACGCTTCTTCGTCCTTCTTCCATTCATCTCTTGCTTCAATTATCCAATCTGGTTGGATAATAGAAATGACAAAAAGAAATGCTTCCACCTCTTCATTCTTTCTTGAGAGTGCATATGCAACAACATTTAGCTTCCCTTTTTTGTATATTATTTCAAAGTCATAACCCAACATCTTTGTGACCCATTTTTGTTGCTCTTTTGAAGATAGTCTTTGTTCCAAAAAGTGTTTAAGACTATCATGATCAGTTTTTACCTTGAAGTGTCTTCCCATTAGGTAAGTTCTCCATTTATTTAGTGCATGCAGTATTGCTAACATTTCCTTCTCATAAGTAGGTTTCTGTAAATACTTTCTTTGATTGGATGACTTTCAAAACCAATGGGTCTTCCTTCTTGCACTAAAACAACATCAATTCCATTTCCTGAGGCATCACATTCCACAATAAAGGTTTTTGTGAAGTCTGGCGTAGCTAAGACTGGTGCTAGGCACATTGCTTATTTAAGATTTTCAAAGGCCTTAGTTGCTTCAGGAGTCCATGAAAATGCATCTTTCTTCATTAATGTTGTTAGAGGTGCTGCTATTCTCCCATAATTCTTAACATATTTTCGATAATACCCTGTTAACCCAAGAAATCCTCGCAACTTCTTTATGGTTGTGGGGACTTTCCATTCCTTAATGGCTTTAATTTTGTTAGGGTCTACCTTAACACCCTTGTGAGATACAATATGACCCATATATTCCACCTCTTGTACTCCAAAGAAACATTTGGATGTGTTTGCATATAATTGTTTCTCCTGCAATAATTTGAGCACCTTGTCAAAATGTTGAACATGATCCTTCCAAGACCTGTTGTAGATTAGTATATCATCAAAAAATACTAGCACAAATTTTCTAAGGAAGGGTTTGAAAATGGAATTCATCAACCCTTGAAATGTAGAAGGTGAATTGGTAAGGCCAAAAGGCATTACCAAAAATTCATAATGACCCTCTTGAGTTCGAAATGCTATTTTCAGAATATCTTCTGTCTTCATTCTAATTTGATGATACCTTGAACGAAGATCCAATTTGGTAAAATCAATTGCTCCATGTAATTCATCAATCACAGGAATGGGAAATTTATCTTTAATGGTGAGCTTATTGAGCTCTCTATAATATAGACACATGCACCATGATCCATCCTTCTTGTGTACCAATACTATAGGAGTAGAGAAAGAAATTTGACTAGGTTGAATTATACCCCCCTCTAACATTTCTGCAATCATACGTTCAATTTCGCTCTTTTGGACATAAGGATATCTATAAGACCTGATGTTTGGAGGAAAAATTCCTGGAATCAAATGAATAACATGATCATGATCACGAATAGGTGGGAGTCCTTTTGGAGTTTCAAAAATGTTGGAATGATTGTCCAAGAATTTTTGGAGATCTACAAAAATAGATGATTTTGATGTTGGAACTTCTAGTGAGCATAACTGTGCAATTATTCCTCGTTGTTCTTTATTTATAAGCTTTGTCATGACATTAGAGCTTATTATCTTTCTTGGCTTCCCTACAATACCCCGTAATTCAACTTCCTTTCCTTCTGAAAAAAATTTCAAGAAAAGTTCTTGAAAATTAAAATCTACCATCCCCAAAGATTGTAACTATTATACTCCTAGTAAAACATCAACACCTCCCATAGGAATGGAAAGCATTGGACTATTCAATACATATTCCCCCATGGTTAGCTTGATATTATGGAATTTTCCAGAGCAATTTATAGTTCCTCCATTTGCAACCATCACTTAACATTCTGGTGCTGGGTATAGGAAACAATTCAATTCCTTGGCTACCTTACAATGAATAAAATTATGGGTACTACCTGAATCAATCAACACTATTACCTTTTTCTTCTTGATATGTCCTTCTATCTTGAGAGTTTGACGAGTGGTAATTCCTGCCAATGCATTACACGATATGGTCGGACTCATTTCTTCCTCTTCTTGGGTTGGTTCTTGGTGTATATCCTCTTCTTGTTCATTTTCTTCTTCCTCTTCACAATCTATGTAAAATAATTTATTCTCAGCACACTTATGACCTTTAGTGTATTTTCTATCACAACTGTAGCAAAGCCCTTTTGCTCTTTTTCTTCCAATTTTTGTGGTGTCAACCTTGTAGGTTGTGGAAATCTAGGCGTAGCAACACTTCCTTCTTTATAGAATTGAGTGGTAGGCTTCCTTGTCCCCATAATTTTACATTCAACTTTTCTTGCCAACCTGAATGCCTTCTCCAATGAATCAGGTTCCAAAACACGAACTTCATGTTGGATGTTATCCTTTAGAGTACCTAAGAAGAGATCAATCCTGTGTTCCTCTGGAATATTAGTTACCCTTATATTCAATTTTGGAAGTCCTCAATGTGCTGCCCCACTAAACCCTTTTGTTTGAGATTTATCAATTGGCTAAAGAAGGTGTTGCTCTTTGTATCCTCATAATGTGCTATCATTTCCTCCGTAAAAATTGACCAAGTGACAATATTTTTACGGGAGCAAAGCCATCGATACCATACAAATGTATTTTGTTCTAAATTTAAAGTTGCAATGCGTACCTTTTGTGTGTTTTGCACATTATGGAGATCAAAATATTGCTCCATCTGTAGTATCCATGTTACAGGATCCTTTCCATCAACCTTCCTCATATCCATTTTTGGAATATGGTGGTTCTTCCCGCCAACATTAGATTTTATGAAATCATGATTAGCATTTATTTTGTTCTCATCATGAGTTTCCTCTACTATATTTTCACCATTAGGAAACATTTCTTGTGTCAAATTTGTCAAATCTTCCATGTTTGCTTTTAGATCATTTTTCATGTTTTCCATTTTAGACTCCATGCCAGCTTCCATGCCATCTATCTTAGATTCCATGCAATCTATCTTAGATTCCATTCCATTCTTAAAACCATCCATCTTACACTAGAAAATTTGGTGGAATTTCTGACGGCCAATTCGTCGCTATTCCGACACATAGTCGTTGCAAGAGCGACAGTTCGAGGATGGGAAAAATGTGGTTTGCCATGCCGTCGCAATTCCGACGCACTTAAAAAAGTGTCGCACTACCGACACTTTTTCCGTCGCTTCCAAACAAGCGTCGCTCTTCCGACGTTTCCCAAACCATCGCGCTTCCAACGTTTGTAAACTGTCACACTTCCGACGAAATGTGGTTCAACGTTTTGAACGTCGCTCTTCCGACGTTTGTAAACTGTCGCAATTCCGACAAAATGTGGTCCGACGTTTTGAGCGTTTCTCTTTCGATGTTTGTAAACAGTCACAATTCCAACGCAATGTGGTCCGACATTTTGGACGTCGCTCTTCCGACGTTTGTAAACTGTCGCAATTCTGACGAAATGTGGTCCGATGTTTTGAACGTCGCTCTTCCGACGTTTGTAAACTGTTGCAATTCCGACAAAATGTGGTCCGACATTTTTATAGTGTCGCTCTTCCGACGTTTTTAAGCTGTCGCAATTCCAACGCTTACAAGGCGTCGGTATACCGACAACGGGTTCAATTTAAAAAAAAAAAATGAAACTTTAAAACAGGACAGTAAATCTCCAATATTTGTTATGAATTGTGGGCGTTCCAATGACCGTGAAATATTAATATAATAAACCACCCCGCAGCACTTCGACTATAAACAATCATTTTTTTTTTCACAAGAGAAAAAACGTTGTTTTGAATATATTATATGAAGTAAAACAGTCCATGAAGTCATTACATTTTCACATCTGAAGATTGGAACCCAAATATCCATCCAGAAAAGTGGAAGTCCCACCCTAGACAATGATAGAAAAATACCCCATGTCACATACAGGGACATGATATAAAACCCAGTAACGGTCCACATGGAGATTATCGACAAATCTGAGAAAGCATCCAAATATGCTTGAGGCATCTATAAGAAAGTGAAATAGCAGTATGTAGAATAGTAAAGCAACAGATAGAGTACCGACGTCCATTGTTCCAAATACAGATTAAAGTACCCAAAATCCTGCAACAGAGAAAAACGCTAATCATGTGAGGAGTGTTATATGTCCAAAATATAAAAAGACCATCAGACCATATCAATAAACCAGCAACATAGACCAGCATCGCTAGTTTTGAAGGCAGAGTGATAAAAATTAATCATTTTTTTTCACAAGAGAAAAAACACTGTTTTGAATATATTATATGAAGTAAAACAGTCCATGAAGTCATTACATTTTCACATCTGAAGATTGGAACCCAAATATCCATCCAGAAAAGTGGAAGTCCCACCCCAGACAATGATAGAAAATACCCCATGTCACATACAGGGACATGATATAAAACCCAGTAACGGTCCACATGGAGATTATCGACAATCTGAGAAAGCATCCAAATATGCCCGAGGCATCTATAAGAAAGTGAAATGGCAGTATGTAGAATAGTAAAGCAACAGATAGAGTACCGACGTCCATTGTTCCAAATACAAATTAAAGTACCCAAAATCCTTGAACAGAGAAAAACGCTAATCATGTGAGGAGTGTGATATGTCCAAAATATAAAAATACCATCAGACCATATCAATAAACCAGCATCGCTAGTTTTGAAGGCAGATTGATAACCTGTCAACACATAAAATAGTATCATAAAGCGGATACAGGAAATGTGCAGAGACATGTACTGTTGATATACGCTTCACACAAAAAGCATCCATGATAGAGCAAACAGGGCAAATTTTTTTTTTTCCAATCGTTATGAACATAATTCGACCGTGAAATATTAATATAATAAACCACCCCGCAGCGCTTCGACTATAAACAATCATATAAACATGGCTCTGTATTTCAAAAAACAGAGTTAAAATAGAAACAGGGCAACATCTTTTTTCTAAGTAAAGTTAATCTATTAACAGTGGGAATAAAATTACACCAAAGTAAAAAACATTGACCAGACTCATGGCAAATTTGTCATCAAAAAATCAAAAAATTAAGAAGACTACCCTCATACGGGGAAACCAATCTTGAACGTTTACAAAATTCAAAAATATTACAGAGGTCCAGCACAGTAATATAATCTAAAATCAGCCCAATTAAGTGGGCCGCGAAGCAAGAAAAACAAATTAACCAAACTACTCCTCTGGCTCCTCGACAATTCGGCACCATCCTTCGGAAGGTCCAGGATCGCTAGGTGCTACCTCCACAGTCATGCCACCTCTCCCCTCCTGAAGACCCGAATGCTGGCCGGATTTTTCTGAGCTCAGACCCGCCGGACGGGTGCATTGTTCTTCCATTTGGGCCTCCTCACAGAAAACCACAGTAATTGAAGCTGTGATTCGTGGGCGGTTCAGAGAGAAATTAAAGGAAAAAAGCACAGTGCGCGTCGTGGGAGAAGGTGAAGCACTGGGGAAATGAGGAGCAGGGGACCCCATACGGTGGCCAGATCCTAGAACCCGACCCCACCCACTTCTAGTATCTGAAAAGCGACTTGCGTGATAATCACTGGACTGGGAAGACGACTCGGTTGAGGGGCTGGAGGGAGCACGCAGGGGTTGACCTCTAGTGCTCCCCTTGCAGCAACGCATCCTTTGATGCAGGCGAGGCATGGGTGCAGTCTCAGGCGCAGTGGGCACAAGAGGAGACAGAGAAGCAGAATTCCATGAAACAGAGGAAGACAAACAAGGAACAAACCGAGAGAAATGCAGATATGCAGCAAGGTCTAAGTAGCAGTTTAGCTGGCCACTTCTCCTTCTCGTCACAGTGAGCAGGAAATATAACCCAACAACTAACTTGTCTGAAAAACCATAGCAAAATGCCATTTTATCAACCTGACTGCAATGCAATCGGAGGACGCCCGTCATAATTAATCTCTGATCATTAATGAGAGTCGAAGGCCGGATCATATTGGAGCATGTGGAATCGCTAACAGGAGTGGAGGTCCAATCTTGAACAGTGTCAAAACTTAATGCGATTTGATGTGAAAACCTTGGAACTTAATTGAACAACGTTAAAACTTAATGCGATTGATATGAAATCACCACATCCATGTCCCATCGCCTTAAACGCCATCGAATGCACCCGCATCAGGGAACAGGGTAACATTTGATTGAGGACACATGGCAGAAATTGATTGGAGCGGATCTTTGTTTGGGCCGCTCACGCAGTGGAAATACGGACCCGAAAAATATTAGGGCGAATTTGATAAGAAATTCGTGTCACAACTCTCCCTCCGTACGCCAGCCCAACTTCGGACCCGAGAAATATTAGGGCGGAATTCAATTGGTTTTCGTGTCACAATATTGGCCGACGTCAGCAGGCTATTTTGGAACGCGAATTTGGTTTGAATTATGGTTTATTTCCGTTTGAAGTCCGCGGGCTCGACTTAAGAAAAAATTTGTTTGATCCCATCTTATAAAATTTGTGTTGGTTTACTTTGATAATACACATATTTATAATAAATCATGGGAATACCACACTAAACATGTGTAAAAGTTATATAAATTATTGAGAACAATCATTTTTATGTAAAAATATCCAAATGTGCTTTTGGGAAATAAGAATTCGAGTATTTGGTTCATATTGTTTTAAAGGAAGGAGTTAAGTTGGAGCCTCAAAAGATGCAAGCTATTACAAAATGACCTATTCCTAAGAAAATAAAGGTTCTTAGAAGATTTGTTAGACTTAAATGATATTATTGATAATTTGTTAAGAATTATGCATGCATTTCAAGTCCACTCACATATCTCTTGAAGAAAATATCATTTATATGGAATGATGAGGCTACTTTGGCATTCTCTCTTTTAATGGATGCCATGTCTTCTACAGCAACATCGGTTGCACCTACTTTTGGTAAAACATTCATAGTAGAGTGTGAGGCACTAGGACAAGGAATTTACGTAACATTAACACAATAAGGGATATCATTGGCTTTTAAAAGCAAGGAATTCAAAGAAAATATTTGTTGAAATCTACGTATGAAAAATAAATGTAAGCAATATTACATGCAATAAAAAATGGGGATAGTATATCATTGGGAGGTACTTTAAAGTCAATATACACCATGATAGCATAAATTATTTTTTGAAGCTATGATTTTCATTAGAAGATTAACAAAAATGAGGAGAAAAAATGCAAAGTTTTAATTTTGAGATAATCTGCAAAAAGGGTAAGGAAAATTTAGTACATGATGCTCTTTCGAAAATAGAAGAGGCCTCAAATTTATATCCAATTACATTTTCTATTCCTAGGTGGCTAGAAGAAGCTTTCCATAATGGAAAAATGACAATAGTACTAAACAAAAACTAAAATTTATAAAGGATGGGATGAACTCTATGGAGCATTGGGAGTGAAAAAGAGATATACTTTGGTGCAAATGTAGAATATTTTTATGCACGCAAGCATATTTGAATAAACAAATATTAAGGGAGTCCCATGTCTCTCTGATGGTAGGACGCGGGGTTCCTTAAAACATCTCAAAGGATCAAAAAATATATTTTTGGAAGGAATGAAGAAAGATATTCAAAATTTTGTAAGAGAAGGTCGGGTTTGCATAATAAATAAAAGAGAGATAGTAAAATCTCTAGGGTTACTTCAACCATTCCACATACATATTCAAAGACTAGAAGATATATCAATAGACTTTATTACAGGGTTACTGAAATATAAAGGTAAGTATTACATTTTTGTGGTCATTTATATAGACAAATTTTGTAAATTTTTTTTGTAGAGCTCAAAGTACATAAACAACAAGCCAAGTGGCAGAAGTGTCTGTGAAAGAAATTCATAGTCTTCATGGTTTTCCTAAAGTAATAGTAACAAGAAACTTTTGGAAATAATTATTTAATATGAGTGGAGAAACACTAGCTTCCATGAGTTCTACATATCAAACACAATCAAATGGTCAAACAAAAATTGTTAACAAATGTTTTTAAGGTTATCTACAATGTTACTCTTTAGAAAATCAATCTTAATGGATGAAGTGGGTTCGTCAAGGAAGAATGGTAATATGATACTACCTATCACACATCTACTAAAATTTCCCCATTTAAGGCCTTTTATGGATATCCAACTCCTAGTATCTCATACTTTTTGCAAGATAAGTCCAAAGTATAGGAAACAGAGTCACATATGGAAAATACTAAATAAACTTTGAAAATTATTATGGAAAACCTTCAAATGACATGAAACATGATAAAACAACAAGGGGAACAACATTGAAGTGAAAGATAATTTGAGGAGGGTAATTGGGTATTTTTTAGATTATAGCATTATAAGCGATCTTCATTCAAGAAAAAGAAGAATAAAGAATTAGCTCAAAAATGTTATGGCCCTAAATAATTATTCATAGGATTGCACAAGTGGTATAGAAGTTATATTTTTCTTCTTCTTGCATTCATAAGGTTTTTCATGTATCTTGCCTAAAAAAGGTTTTGGGAAAAAATATGCCAATGTAAATAGAACTTCCAAAATTAGATGAAGAATGAAAGTTGATTCTTGAACCACAAAAAGTTATAAATAAACATTCTGTATCTCTTTGACATATAACCATTATGAAGTACCTAATCAAGTGGAAGAATACTCCTCTAGAAGAAGGTACATGGTAAAATGATCAATTCGTGATGAA
Source organism: Pinus albicaulis (assembly GCA_034641835.2). Classification (NCBI taxonomy): domain Eukaryota; kingdom Viridiplantae; phylum Streptophyta; class Pinopsida; order Pinales; family Pinaceae; genus Pinus; species Pinus albicaulis. The sequence goes on from CM076575.1 coordinate 391,736,456, forward strand.
ATACCCACGGCTAAAGGGTTCGTTTGAAGTTTTGACAAAGGTTTTGTTATATGTTTTATATAACGCGCGACATAATAGTTTTATTGTTTGTTAAGGTCCCACACAGTGATCAAATTTGAAGGGCAGGTCCGAATTTCAATTAGAAGGGCATATATCTATGTCGCCCTTCCATAATGAAAAGCTTTAAAAAAAAACTTTTTAATTGACCACAATAAATTATTTTTACATTTCATTTTCAGAAAGACAAAACCATCAATCTTTATATTAATAAAAGACTGTTACATATACAACAATGAAGAAGGCTCCATCTTTCATTGCTTAAATATCTCATTGGCAATGTCAAAATAAGTCTTGAAGACACTATTATAAGAATTTGGATACATACCACCAGGATATAGGAGATTCTTATGTGTCAGATTGTGTAATGCAATTTTGACTTTGTCTCACAAGGAGCAGCAGCATGGAGGTCTGGATTTTTCTTATATAACTTTTTTATTATTATTTGAAACATTGTTTATAGATATGAAGACAACAATGAAATTATGAACATGGTGGACAATTAGTCAAGCTCATGATGCCAAACCATGATGATGTAAGTTTGGAATTTAACATTTTTACATGTTAAAGACAAATAGTCAAAATCATTGACAACTTAGTATGCCATAATTAATAATCATTCCATGTTCACTTTTGTTAATAGGTTTATGTCACATGATGATCTCTCTTCTCTGGCATTTACTTGTATTGAAGATCACTATTCTAGGAATAAGGAGTTATTTTCTCCAAAAATAACCCTAGCCAAACATTGACAATGCATCATGGATATCTTTTTATGCTTCATAAGTACATATGTTCTACTTATAAATCATGTCTTGGAAGAGGTTGTTTTGCTGGAAATTATTCACCAGTTGGTTTCATACCAAAGTATTTTTCTCATTTTCGGCATCCAATACATGAAAAAGATAATGGTTTAAAACAACATAAATATTTGAAATTTTGCAAGAATTGTCTGGCACACTTTGAATATGAATTTTGAAGTCAAGTGCATGATGATGTATAGTATCAAGTGTCATTTTGAATACAAAATGTTTCACAAGAAACTTCTCAACATGCTACCCTGCAGTAAGGATTAAATGACAATATTGCATCAACTATTTCCATAATAAAAGTGCACCTCGGCCATAAGACTAAACAACTACAAATGTTGTATATCTAACAAGACCACACAATCAAATGTATTCCACAAGGCCAATACTGTATGAAAAATGAAAAGGAGTTTGCAACCAAAAATACCTTAGGCAACTAATTCAATTAGATACACCAAACCATCGGCAAAAAGGAAAACCAGCCTACTCAAAAGGCAAGCGTTTACCTCCTTTGACAAAATTTTGAGTTCCGAAACAAGGGCCTTTATTGTCTTGTCAATGCCCCTAGTAATTTGAATGGGGTTTGCACCTGTTGCAACAACCTAAACAAAAAGGTTTCATTTCAAATTATTTTCCACAAATTTAAGATACAACCATTGTCAGTTTTGTATTTCCTAACAAGCTCATAAATTTTGAGAAAAGAACCAAAAATTTTTAATACCTGATAGCAATTTTTTCACTCAAAAACTATCTTAGACTCAATAAGACCAACCCAAAACTAAAAAACCAAACACCATAAGACCCTACAAAAATGAATAGATGATCTTAATCCAGTACTATCAACAAAAAGTTACCTTTACACCCTCACTTATTAAACCCTGTGCTGTTGAATTTTAACTTCAACTGCTGCAGCAGAAGGACGGATGCAGCAGCAACATTTTGTTTTGGAGGTTGCTTGCATGCCATCCAGAAATTTAATTCAGCATTTAAAATTCCTGCAAGTTTTTTTTGTAGACGGCCGCAGCCATATTTCTGTACAGGATTGTATTTAAACACAACAACCAGCATTAACGCAATTCACCAACCAGAAATTAAACAAACAGAAATTTACCCCCTAGTTTTGTAAATTCAAAAGGAGGACACGTGGAGCATTAATATTGGATCACATGAAATTGAAGGGAATCTGAAAACCTGAAAACTGGACCCGAATTTTTTATAAGGCACATTGGATTGAGAATTCGCGTTACAAATTAGGCAGACGTCAGCATCCCATTTTGGAACGCGAATTTGGTTTAAAATTCAATCTATTCAGACTTTTGAAGTTCGACGGAAAGGGTTCTTTAATGTTTTGATAGTTTAATTTTATGTATGCTTTAATATATACATATGTTTTAAACATATGTTATATATATATCATATGCGAAATAAAAGGTGGGCCATAGAATTTAGTTTTAATTTTATTTTTTTTAAAAGAGGGTTTATTATAATATGTTTTATATGTTACGGCATATAAAAATAAAAAGGACAAAAAGCTTGGTAGTTTTTTTTATAGACAGTACGTAAATTTTTTATTACACAGCAGTGTGTAAAAAGTGAAAGCCTGAGTGTAACTTTTTAAGTGTGTATGCACAACAGTGCGAAAGTGAAAAACACAACAGAGTGTTTTAGAGACAGAGTATGTTTGTTTTGAACAGACAGTGAGTTGGTTTTATGCACTGCGTTTTGTAGCAGTCATAATTTTGTAATCCCTCTTAGTGAGGAAGAAGTGTAATAGTTTTTTTTGAGTTATTGAAGGGAATAGAAGTTTGTTTTCAAAGTATTGAAACTCTGTCTCCTGTCAAAGAAATTTTTATTTTCTGTGTGTTAGAGGAAGGGAGATTTATTCTCCATTCATTGTTATGGAATTTTTCAATATTCCAACATGTGCAAGAACAACAGATGTTGTGGTTCCATCCCCAGCTAAATCATTTGTCTTTGTCGCAGCTTGCCTTACCAACTTGGCCCCAATATTTTCAACTGGGTCCTCTAATTCAACCAATAAAAAAGGCCAAAACCATAGCATTGAGATACATTTCATTACACTATCAATAACAATAAAATTTGACTCAACCATAACCCTTTCCTTTTATTGTTGTGATAAGCTTTATGCATTACTCTAATGTGGCTAGTCTATAGGCCAAGTAGACCAATGGGTAACAAATATGTTTCCTTTCACCTTTGAGTTTTCAAATTATGCCTACCAAATCTAAGACATTTAAGAGGGGGAACTAATACAACGTTAAAAAGAAAACCAGAGCACACATCTACAAATTACCTCCTTAGCTACTGTCACACCATCATTAACTATTTCGGAGAACCATGCTTGCTCTCCAAGACAACATTTTTCCCTTCGCCCCAAGGGTGACTCCAACAAGATCAGCAAGTTTGTTCACACCGCCTGCAAGACAAATTGACAATGATTTCAGTAAGTGTGCAATTGAATGCCAGACCATATGCCAAAACAAACCTCCATGAAAAATTAAAATAACACATTAAAATGGAATATAAGTGGACAAGGAAAGATCCACCGTAGTGAAGTTTCACGTGCAAGTGACCTTCCTTTAAACATAATTTTTTCTCTGACCTGCAATTTTTTTGTCACTGAGCCATCCTTGTTGAAGTACAACTCCTTTTCCATAGCTCTTGTATTAACTACCTTCTCTCTGTCGCGTAATCTCGGAGTCCCTCTTCTGCTTGAGCGATTAAAGGAAATGGGTGAAAAAACTGAAAGAGAAGACAATTGTCTGCCATAATTATCAAACATTGCACCCAACTTCTTCCCCTTTCCATTGTTACCCAATGAGGTATTTGTGGCAATTTTTGTCATACTTCCCAAAGAAGAGGCCATCTTCTCTTATCCTGAATATAGAATTACAAGATCTTCATATTAGTATGAACCTTAAAAAACATGACTCCCATTGCTAAAAACCACTTTTAAGTTGTAACAGGCAAACTAAACAACTATCGCAACTTTTGGCAACATCTGGAGCATTAAGAGAGAAACAACCAAAGAGAAATACAACCACAATCCTCATTTTAATGAGACCGGACTATATATTTGCATTAAGATAATAGAAAGAAATCACGACTATATTAAGACCAGCACAAAACAATCTTTAACCAGTGTCTCTCGCGGCCTTCAGGTTGCCATGCTAGAGGTTGCATATTTTTAATTTAAATTCTTGACCTCTCGTGCCCATATATGAATGCATCCAATGGGATATCTACATCAAATGCTCCTTTATATCCCCAAAAACAAATTCCCTACTACAAGAGCACCGGTATTGATGGATCACCCCACACCATCCCACCCACTAGAAACGGTGAAAAAGGAAACCCGAGAAAACTTCTGAAATATCTCAAGATGACTATATGGGTGGTTCTTATGAATCAACCAACCATTCGGAACATGCTCATCAATCCAAACCATGAGTATTATGTGACAATATTCAAGCAGGCACTGAATCGGATTTCTGAAGCTATGTTAGAGAAACCCTAAACTCTCATTGAAAATAGGTGAAATGTGGCACCACTCAGAGATTGACATGTGCCAATTGGTACAAGTGGTAGAAAATTGGCATGCTCAAACAACGAGGTGATGCAAGAATGACATGAGGGAGAAAATATCAGAAAATCCCCAAATCTGGAGAACTAAAGCTCAACACCAACCTGAGATTGACAACTTTACATGATGTAACCTATGAAATTGTAAATGGAGAAATCATAGTAACAATAAAGTAACCTATGTAACAATAAAGTCGGATTCATCCTGGGAGTGGTAATGGGAGAAATCATAGTGAACAACAGGAAACATGCAGAGTTTCTTACAATCAAATAGATGAAAAACACATACAAAAAACCTAGATAATAATCATGAACAAGCTTAATATTGAATTATGAACTGTAAAGGAACTTACAAAATGTGACATTACGAACATGGTCAAGCGCACAAGAAAAAATATCCTGGACATGACCCTGGTTGACAAGTTGTATTACTCATGATGCAAGAGGATTTGTACTTGCACTGCCAAGTCAATCAAAATCCATCATTATCTATACAATAAATACAAGTAATTGATGTAGTATTTTTTACTCTAAGATGCATTATTATGATAATGTTAGAACATATGTTGAAAATGTCAAAACATACCTGAATAAGCTCCTCTTCGTTTCAAGAACAATTTATTGGAGTCGCATGAACTTGGAACAAGCCTCCCACGATCTGAAAGAGTAGCAACTAAGTCAACGGTGACTTTGCTAGATCAAGGGAGGTTTTCTCCAAGATTAAATTGCTCCAATAAATTATTCTCTACTAAACAGGGCCAACCACGTGAAGGTGGAAGCTCTTATGGCCCCTCCCCCCCCCCCTCACATCACTCTCAATTCCCCAATACCCAATCTATATTTCATTTTTTACTTTCATGAGCATAAAAAAAATTCAATAACTAATAAAAAAACAATTCAACAAAAAGTATGCAAGGAAACATTGCAATTAATGCTTGACATAAAAATAGTATGATAAATGAGTTTTTATATAACGCAAAAAATGATCCAAGTATGGTAACGTTTGTCTTATAATAATACAATATTTTACATTATCGAATTTTCTTTTTCTTCTTCCTATTTCTAAAGCTCCTAATTACATCATCAATATCATCATGCTCTGCTCCTGTTTCGTGCCTTTCGACCCGCACTGCTGACCTAGTTGCGTAGTCACGATGTCTGGTCTCATCCAGTGGCGGGGCATCGCCTACAAAAACAGATAATATTAAATTTTAATTGTCAGTTTTTAAATATCATTGAACTAGTTCGGTAATATTAATAAAAAAAATTGCAATGAGATTATTTACCTGGTGCACCAGTTGTCGCCGCTGACCTAGTTTTTGTTGTCACGATGTCTGGTCTCATCCAGTGACGGGGCATCGCCTACAAAAACAGATAATATTAAATTTTAATTGTCAGTTTTTAAATGTCATTGAACTAGTTCAGTAATATTAATAAAAAAAATTGCAATGAGATTATTTACCTGGTGCACCAGTTGTCGCCGCTGACCTAGTTGCATAGTCACGATGTCTGGTCTCATCCAGTGACGGGGCATCGCCTACAAAAAAAGATAATATTAAATTTTATTTGTCAGTTTTTAAATATCATTGAACTAGTTCGGTAACATTAATAAAAAAAATTGCAATGAGATTATTTACCTGGTGCACCAGTTGTCGCCGTTGGGACTGTTGCCCTGTCTTCCTTTCTGGTGGTAAGATCCTCAAGGGAAACATTCTCTGTCATTTAAACAAAAAACGTTATAAGGACGACCATCAAGGTATAATTAGAAAAAATTATAAGTAGAAATTAATTACCGTCACACCCTCACTAATAGTAGCATTGTCAGCCTGGTCCCCACTACAATGATCAGGTTGCACGTGAGGATCATCTACATCTGGCTCTAAAACTGGGTTATTTGCCTCGTCGGTAGTGTTGCTCCCCTGATTTAAACAAAGTTGTTAGACATTAAATTTATGGACGAAAACAAACATATTGAAAGGTTAATGTTTTACCTTATCAAGCATTCTGGATCTTGGGACCTGCCCCAAGCTTCTGCGACGTTCAACTACGGCTTGATAGCCGAAATGGAAAGCGATATTTTTATCTTCCTCTGTAGTTTTTGTTCCGAAGTCATCACCCTAAATTACATATGATTGTGTATTTTTAATCATATTTGATAGGATTACAAAAACGTTGGAAGGCGATACAATTAATTATAAGATGTTTAGCTACTTAATTACAATTCTTGCAGCTAATTTCAAGTAGCCACCCTGGCCGAGCTTGTGATGGCCCTTTTTCTCTATCCTAGCTTTGGTTGCCTTTGAGGTGTCGGGCAACCTAGCATCAAAAGATTGAAGTCAGATATGACGTAGCACACTTTTATTTTAGACATAAAGAAAATTAAAGCTATTGAATTAAAGTTGTAATTTACCTTGCGGGTCCAGTTGGCATTTTCCTTCTTTCTTTGCCCTTTTCTCTTTTCCGTCATGGATGAGTGCTCTCCACTCACTCTCTGGAACTGCGAGAGGACGCTCATATCTAGGGTTAAATTGCAATTGCGTCCTATAGGTGTCCCTGGTATATTTCAAATATTTGTCGGCTACCCAAGCCACCGTTGTTCTGTCAAATGTGCCGACCCCAAAAAGGGCTTCTAGATAATCTAGAAGTTCTTTTTTCAGGTTGGAATTCTGGGAATTCCACCCTGTACGTATGGTTGGGCCAAAAATTACCAATGCATGGCTCTCCAGAATCCTGTAGAACTCATTGTTTCCTACACAGAATAAAACCAAAAGAAAAAGAATATATTATCATTAATTTAAAAATAAAAATCATGATAAATATGTTTTAGATAAAGTACATGAAATAGTTAAAATATTAAAATTTACCTGGGAGTTGTACATGCTTTATAGGGACACCTTCATCGTTCACCAAAAACGTGCCATTAATGGTCCCTATGGAGCTGACACGTGTAGCTCCAGGAAACGTAATAATGTAGTTGGCCATATCAGCCTCATCATTGCCAACACGTTCAGCGGTTGGCTGGGTGTCTGCTTGGGCAGGGTGTGTTTCTTGGCTGGCACCTAAAGGAGTAGAAGGTGTACGAGAGGGTTGTTGGGAAATATCTTGCCCTTGTGTCCCACTACCACCAACACCAGGTTCAGCAAGTGCCAGAAAACGCTACATACAAAAGAAATTTTTGTTAGTTTAGTCAATGTAAAAATTAAAAATCAAACTATCACAATTCATCTCATGCAGAAAAAAAAAATATCCTTTTGACTTTTTATTATTACCTGATATCTATTGAGCTGCCTCATAAGATGTTGTATTCTCTCTTCTGTTTCAGGTGTTTGAGGCGCGTCTATCAAAGCATTAAATTCCGACCTTGCATCTCGTGCCTTTTTTTGCAACAAGAACACTGGAGATAGGGATGAAGAAGCTCTTCCTCAAAGAGGGAATCATCAGGCGTACCATGGCTAGGTGTCTGCATATTTGAACAAAATTAATATTATTTCAATTATGTAAATAACTAAAATACCTGAAGATAGAGCAATGCTGGCACTTTACATGTTCTTCCGTTGGCCTCTTTCAGCGATCATCCCGTCTCGGGGTTGTTCCTGCACTGCTCTGATCAGTCTGCCACATTGCAATAAAATTATAAATGTAAAAACTTGAAAATAATATCTAACTTGAAAACACAAAATGAAAACTGAAATAATTTCTAATAAGACACCGGAAGACAGAGTTAGAGTTTCAAATATGCCTTGCATTGAATTAAGTCCTGGAAACATGTCATTGCACATTAAGGCACCCAAACAAGAGACGAGTTGACAATGAAGACCTTATTGAATATATTGTTGGAGCAACTTCTAGTAAACTTGTTGTGAAGACCTTGAGGACATTTTTGAAGCAACATTGTTGAAGCTGATGGTATAGCATTGTTGGAGACGATCTTGAAGGGCCTTGAAGTGAAGCTTTTGGAGCAACTATTGAAAAATCCTTAGAGCATTTAAGTAAGGCACTTTCTATCTTCCATCACCTTTTTCCTTTCAATATCCTTTAAACAATTTTTTTGATATTTAATGTTTGAAATCACATTATAATTCCTTGATTATATGTGTTTGGGGACTTTCCCTTTGAAATTACCCAAAAATACCCTGGCAATTTTATCTTCAGGATGCATGTCTGACCCTATTGTTCAATATTTTTATTGATAGTAGTAAACATAGAGAGTTAGGGGGCTCTTGACTTGGTTTGGTTGGGCCATTAGATCCCTAACATCTACTAGGGAGAACCCCCCTTGGGTTGGAGGAGAGCTAGCCCGAAGTGAAAAGAGGTTGGTGAGGTGACAATGGGGCTATTGAATTACACATGGTATCACACTTTAGCTTTAGGACTTTATCTTGAGAAGTGCGAGATTTTGCTATATCAATTCTCAAATTGTTTACAACACTATTGTTAAGAACTAATAAGAAGTGATGTTGAGGGGGTTTTGGGTATAAGAAACAATACCATTTAAAAACTAGGGTTCTCAGTCCTTGGCATTCCTTCACCTGGGCCTAGGGGCACACTAGAATAATTTCACAATAAACCATGCAAACTTAAAAGTAACTTAACAGATCCATAAAGTAATAATAATCATAATTCCTAATTTCCTATTGTACGATATGATGAAAATTATTCAAACATGAAGCAATGAAGACATGCAATGTCTGAATTTCAAGATTGATGAACCAATACAAGAAGTTAGAAACTACAACTTTGATTCAATACTCTTTGTCCTAACTCCAGGAAGGAATCTAGTTTGTAGTACAGAACATGCATCGTGTATTATCAATTCTTAATTGACAACAACTAAAGGTCATCTACCTCATCAATTCCTTCCCATTTTGTGTTTTTTATGTTATATTCCTTATAAAAGTGTCAAATTTCTCTCAAAGTAAGCAACCACTGAATAAAATAAAAAATAGTTGAGATATGATTGAGAAATGGTCATTTATTTCTTGAAAGGATCTTCACGATTTCTTTGGTTGTTTTTCATCTCAAGAAAAAAGAAATGACCTAAGAAACTATCGTGATGTAATATAAGAAACAACACGGTGCAATGGCCATTTTCAAAGCCAAATGATGTTCATTGAGGACATGGCCTTTATTTGGTTCCTGTTTCATAGGAGTTTCGGGTAGAAATGGAACTTTGTTGTACCATTTCCAGTAGTAAAAAGGAAAACCTTCTTTTTCCATGGGAAATAATTTACCTTTCCTTTTTCAAGATAATCTAAATCACAAAAAATATGAACTATACTGCACACATTCTTGGATAATGTGAAAGTGGAAAAGGAATACCCTACACAAGTGATGCACATATGTACATTTGAACACTAATAGATTTTTGTAGTTGAAATGCAATGCTTGTTTTCATTTAAATGTAGGGTTTTTAAAGCAGGGAGAAATAATGGCTGCCAAATTAATAAGCATTTCTTTGGAAAAAAATTAAATCTTGTATTGGGTGATGAAGATAATAGAGGGTATTGAATCTTGATTCTTGACATCTAGAGAGAACCCTACAGCCTAACACAATCCAATGGAATTTACCAAAAAAACCCAAATAGAGTCAACCCTACTATAGGAGGAAGGGCCTGCAGTAATAACTTACCATTTTGCAAGAGCTGAGGGCGAACGCTGAGGGCGAATGTTGTTCTGCAAGAGCTCAGGGCGAATGCTGAGGGCGAATGCTAAGGGCGAATGCTGTTCTGCAAGAGCTGAGGGCGAATGCTGAGGGAGAATGCTGTTCTGCAAGAGCTGAGGGCAAATGCTGAGGGCGAATGATGTTCTGCAAGAGCTGAGGGCGAATGCTGAGGGAAAATGCTGTTCTGTAAGAGCTGAGGGCGAATGATGAGGGCGAACACTAATAGATTTTTGTAGTTGAAATGCAATGCTTGTTTTCATTTAAATGTAGGGTTTTTAAAGCAGGGAGAAATAATGGCTACCAAATTAATAAGCGTTTCTTTGGGAAAAATTTAAATCTTTTATTGGGTGATGAAGATAATAGAGGGTATTGAATCTTGATTCTTTACATCTAGAGAGAACCCTACAGCCTAATACAATCCAATGGAATTGACTAAAAAAACCCAAATAGAGTCAACCCTACTATAGGAGGAAGGGCCTGCAGTAAGAAATTACAATTTTGAAAGAGCTGAGGGCGAATGCTATTCTGCAAGAGCCGAGGGCGAACGCTGAGGGCGAATGCAAGGCGAATGCTGTTCTGCAAGAGCTCAGGGCGAGTGCTGAGGGCGAATGCTGTTCTGCAAGAGCTCAGGGCGAATGCTATTATGCAAGAGCTGAGGGCGAATGCTGAGGGTGAATGTTGTTCTGCAAGAGACGAGGGCGAATGCTGAGGGAAAATGCTGTTCTGCAAGAGCTGAGGGCGAATGCTGTTCTGCAAGAGCGGAGGGCGAACGCACGCGTGATATCAGACGTTAATGTTGCTATTGTGACGGATATAAGTTTCGTATTTTTAATAAAATAATTTTTATGTAGCGCGCATATAAGTTTCATATTTTTATGTAGCACACATATAAGTGTCTTTATACCGATGGCGGAAAAAGCATCGCTATTGCGACGGATGCCTCCAAACGTCGCAATTGCGACACTTAGACATTGTGTCGCACTTGCGACGTTTGGAGGCAGCTGTCGCAATAGCGACGCTTTGGGGCATAGTGTCACAATTGCGACGTCTTCCTCCAAACGTTGCAATTGCGACACTTTGTATAAGTGTCGGTATTGCGACACTTTTCTATAAACGTCGGTATAGCGACGGTTTTGGGCGGGATTGAAAAAAATTGGGGAAATTTCCGACATTTGGTCAAAAGCGTCGGAACCAAGTGTCGGAATTTCCCCCAAATGTAGTAGTGTTAGATTCCACGCCTTTCTTCAAACCATCCATCTTAGTTTCCATGCCTTTCTTCAAAACTTCCATGTCATTTTTTGTTGATCTTTGAGAGAGCGAAATTTGTTGCACTTGCTCTTGTAATTTTGATATGTCATGTTGCCATTCTTCATCTTCATGAGTCATAGTAGAGCTTTCTAAAGACTTAATGGGTGTTGAATTATTTTTAGGGGCCATTTTAGAATCCAATACTGATATCTATTCTACAATATGCCCTTGGTGTTGGAAATATTGTCATTGATGGCAAAGATGTGGCAAAGGAATTGGCATCTAAATGTAGCAGAGAAGAACAGAGAAAGAATGCATCTACAGTTTGAGCTACAAAGAGAAGTATCCGTCAAGGAGCAGGGACAAGGATAGTTGAGTCCCTGAGGACAACTATGAATCGTTATCCGTAAACATCATAAACCCTGTGGCAAGGATTCGAAATTAAAGGTTTAGTATATAAATTGAAGAAATTAATGGAATAAATGAGCGGATTCTTGAAGGCAGCAAAGAGGTAGCAGAGGCAGGAAAAGAGAAGTTAGTGTTTGAAGGAAGGATTGTTATATGCGTCTGTGTCGAATTAAATTAATTGCGTCTGATACACTATGAAAAAAATGAGTCGTTGGTAATTATGGAACCAAGCAATATTTGTTAATTTATTGCACATAAAGGGTAGAGTTCATATATATACGTAGACGGAACCTGGAGTACGGAGCGGGAACTTGATTGGACGGTTGATCACTGTTTAAAAACCGCGAGTGGATTTGCAAAAGTGGATTGCTCATATCGCACTGCTTTTGCGGGACAAGCGGTATTTTCTGGTTGAGGAGCGATGCCATAGAGTGCTTGACACACGTCCCTGTACGTCTTCACAAAACCACTTTTCACTGTGCACCGTCGCGCGTTATAATTCGACCCAGGATGTCCAGCGATATTGCTATGCGCTGTTGATCTCAAGGGAAGCCATCGGACGGTGGTCATTTGATAAAGTTGTGCGGAAATTAACACAGGTACGGTGGGCCATCGCTCATTAACGTTCGGCATCGGAGGTCAAGCGATATGCATATACACAGTTGATCTGGAAGCTTGCTAATCTAACGATGATCGGACGCTAGACTTGCGCGAAATTTACTTATGGTACCATGCACATATTTGATTGGCTGTTGACTATATTTGTGGACCCGGGGTTAAAAGTTTACTATATTATTTGAAAGCGTTAAAATGCGAAGGGTTAACTTTAATCCTAAAGTTCTGTTCAAATTGTAAATATATTTATTTATCAATTTCTTCAAATTGATAAATAAATTAAAAATAAATCAAAGAGGTACATAAGGGTGCTAAAGGTAATACCGTTCAAGAATACCATTCGTAATTGAATGGTTTTGACCCATGCTTTTAATAAAGGTGAAAACTATATAAGGTGATGCGAATTATGAAGAACGGGGTGTGCATGCGAAAGAGTTGATAATAAACGAATCTCTTTAGAGATATCTATATGAATAAAATCTGATATATCTGAATCTATTGCGCACCTGTGAATATAAAGATTGATCAAATCAGATGATGATTAATTCCTGGTTCAATCGACTAAAGAAATCATGAAGAACGTATAAGGGTTGTGAATGAATACTTCACTCTGAAGTATATCTGTATGGAATGGGAAACAGATTGCTGAATTAAGGATGCACCTCTGAAGAAATTGAATAAATCTGGTAGATTGCAAGGTATGTCGTGTGAAAATTGATGAAACATGATCCATGGTAGTGCTGAGGGTCGAAGCCTTCAGTGAGGGGGTTGTAGCTCCCTTCCAGTGGTAGATGGTAAACGAGAGCAGGGGGTTGTAGCTCCCTTCCAGGAAAGGTTGGTAAACGAGTGTAGGGGGTTGTAGCTCCCTTCCAGGAAAGGCTGGTAAACGAGAGAAGGTCGTAGCCTTCTGCAGGTGGGTGCCTGTGTGCTGGTATAAGTCTGCCCCAGCATAAAATTGTAAAATGTTTTCTGTATAATGAATATTGAAGACTGAGATTACAGCAGCGGTGGTTTTCTCCCGAATTGGGTTTCCACCTTAAATCATGGTGTTCATATGTGTTGTTTATGTTTGATGGTTTGTTCTGTTATTTCTGTTCATGCGTAATGCCTGTCTGATGCAATGCTCTAAGTAAATACATAATAAGATATTAGCACATACATGTTGGATGCAGTACTGTAACATATGGTTTTAAAAGAAAGAAAAAGAAAATTTGTTCAGCCCAAAATACTGATTCACCCCCCCCCCCCCCTCAGTATTTTTCCAACACTTGGAATCAATTCAACTTGATTCTTCAAACAAGACTTATGCAATTCGGAAAAAAAATACACACCTTTTACTTGGTTTGGAGGAGCTCGATATTGAAATTGAATTGTCTCTATAATTGCGGATCCTCAATATCTGAAATTCTTCCCTGTAGTATCCCTCTGAAGCTTCTTTAAAATTCCATAGGTATGAATCGATTTGGATTCTTCAAGGCAAAGTTATGTCCAATCTCCCACAATGACCCAATTTTGGACTGGTTCAGTAGAGCTAATTTGTACGACTTGCCACGTGTCACTGTTTCCTCTTTTGGCTCTAAAATTGATAGACCAGAAACTATAGTCCATTCACTTACGACCACTTTTTACAGAATTCCAATTCGATGCTCAGAGAGAGAGCTATGAATATTTTCCCACAATCACCTCTTTTAGATGACATTTAGAAGCCTAAAAAATCCATAACTTCCACAGATCATATCTCCGAAAATATTGTGAACCAATATCTGAATTTTTTTGACAATGTTCCTCAGGATTGTGGCTTCGCACTCTAAAAATTTCAGCTTCTGAACCTTTGTATAAAAAAATTTATTATGAAACTACCACGATGACCTTTTTAGGTTAAATTCAGGAGCCTGCAAAATGACCTAACTTGCACAGATCATATCTCTGAAAATATTGCGAACCAAGCTCTGAAATGTTTTGATGATGTTCCTTAGGATATTGGCTTCGCACTCTAAGAATTTTAGATTCTGAACTTCCGTAGAAAAAATTTTATAGCAAAAATTCCACGCTGACCTGTTTGGAGCAGCGAAACCCTAGAATCTAAAAGCTCTGATACCAAATGTTGTGAAACCAGCTCCAAAAAGAGAAGAAAAGAGATATCAACGCCTTATAAATAAGCCACTTCGAGGGGGAAACCTCCAATACATTACATGAATGAACAATTCTTGGATGATTCAAATTACATAACCTCCTTTCTATATATAGGAGTCCATGGGGCCACAATTTAATCCTAGTGGGGCCACAATGTAATCCTAGCCGACCTAACAATAATAATTTAAGGGCACAATAATAACAATATGGGGGTTACAAGGGTACAATAATAACAATAAGGGGGTTACACTAACAACAATAAGGGACTATACTAGTAATATAGGAACTTAAAAATGGGGAATTTATCTTTAATAGTGAGCTTATTGAGCTCCCTATAATCCATACACATGCGCCATGATCCATCCTTCTTGTGCACCAATACTACTAGAGTAGAAAATAACTTTGACTAGGTTGAATTATATGAGCCTTTAGCATTTCTGTAATCATATGTTCAATTTCGCTCTTTTGGACATAACGATATCTGTAAGGCCTGATGATTGGAGGAACACTTCCTGGAATAAAATGAATAGCATGATCATGATCATGAATAGGTGGGAGTCCTTTGGGAGTTTCAAACACCTTGGAATGATTGTCCAAGAATTTTCAGAGATCTGGAGAAATAGCTGATTTTGATGTTGGAACTTCTAGTGAGCATAATTGTGCAATGATGCTCATTTTTATTTCTTCAGAAGATTTGTCATGAAATTAGAGCTTATTATCTTTCCCAGCTTCCTTGCGATACCCCGTAATTCAACTTCCTTTCCTTCAGAAAAAAATTTCAAGAAAATTTCTTGAAAATTAAAAGCTATTGTTCCCAAAGATTGTAACCACTGTACTCCTAGTACAACATCAACACCACCCATTGGAATGTAAAGCATTGGACTATTCAATATATATTCCCCCATGGTTAGCTTGATATTATGGAACTTTCCAGAGAAATTTATAGTTACTCCATTTTCCACCATCACTTGACACTCTGGCACTGGGTATATGAAGCAATTCAATTCCTTGGCTACCTTACAATGAATAAAATTATGGGTACTACCCGAATCAATAAGCACTATTACATTTTTTCTTCTTGATATGTCCTTCTATCTTGAGAGTTTGAGGAATGGTAATTCCTGCCAATGCATTACAGGATATGGTCAGATTCATTTCTTCTTCCTCTAGGGTTGGTCCCTAGTGTATATCCTCTTCTTTTGAAGTTTCATGTTCCTTTTCTTCCTCCTCTTCACAATCTATGTAAAATAATTTCTTCCCAACACACTTATTACCTTTAGTGTATTTTATATCACAACTATATAAAAGCCTTTTTTATCCTTTTTCTTCCAACTTTTGTGGTGTCAACCTTTTAGGTTGTGGAAGTCTAGGAGTAGCAACACTTCCATATTTATAGTTGTGAGTGCTAGGCTTCCTTGTCGCCATAATTTTTCTTTCAATTTTTCTTGCCAACCTGAATGCCTTCTCCAATGTATCAGGTTCCCAAAGGCGAACCTCATGTTGGATGTTATCCTTTAGAGTATCTATGAAGACATCAATCCTATGTTCCTCTGGAATATTATTTACCCTTATATTCAATTTTTGAAAGTCCTCAATGTGCTCCATCATTGAACCATTTTGTTTGAGATTTATCAATTGGCTAAAGAAGGCGTTTCTCTTTGTATCCTCATAATGTGCTATCATTTCCTTCGTAAAAATTGACCAAGTGACCAGTGGTTTACGAGAAAAAATCCATCGATACCATACAAACTGATTTTTTTTCTAAATATAAAGTTGTAATGCGTACCTTTTGTGCGTTTTGCGTATTATGGAGCTCAAATTATTGCTCCATTTGTAGTATCCAAGTTATCAGATCCTTGCCATAAAAATTCCTCATATCTATCTTTGGAATATGGTGGGTCTTAAATCCAACATTAGAGTCTATGAAATCATGATTAACATTTCTTTTGTTCTGATCATGAGTTTACTCTACTAATTTTTCTCCATTAGGAAGCTTTTCTTGTAGCAACTTTGCCAAACCTTCGTTCAAACCTTCCATTTATTTTTTCAAATATTCCATGTTTCCTTCTATACCATCCATCTTGTCTTCCATGCCATTATTTAAACCATCCATCTTAGCTTCCACTCCTTTATTCGAATCATCCATCTTAGCTTCCACGTCTTTTTTCAAACCATCCATCTTAGCTTCCATGCCTTTCTTCAAACTATCCATCTTAGCTTCCACACCTTTCTTCAAACCATCCATCTTAGCTTCTATTTAATTTTTTGTTACTCTTTACAAGAGCGAAATTTGTTTCACTTGTTCTTGTAATTTTGATATATCATGTTGCACTTATTCCTCTTCATGAGTCATAGTAGAGCCTTCTAAGGGCTTAATGGGTATTTAATTACTTTTAGGGGCCATTTTAGAACCCAATACTAATATCTATGCTTCAATATGCCTTGGAATCCATTCAAACTGATTTTTCAAACAATACTTATGCAATTTTAAAAAACATACACACCTTTTTCTTGCTTTTGAGGAGCTCGATATTGAATCTGATGTATCTCTATGATTTCATATCCCAAGATTTTATCTTCAGTCCTTTATTAGCCCTCTGAATCTTCTTTCTAATGCCACAGGTCTGACCTGATTTGGATTCTTCAAGGCAATGTTATGCCCAATCTCCCACAATGGCCTAATTATGGACTGGTTCAGTAGATTAAACTTATACAACATGCCACGTGTCATTGTTTCCTCCTTTGGATTTGAAATAGATACACATGAAACTATAGTTCGTGTTATTTTGGCCACATTTTATAGAATTCCAATCCAATGCTCAGAGAGAGAGTTATGACAATTTTCTCGAGGTCACCTCTTTGAGATGAAATTCGGGAGCCTGCAAAATCCCTAACTTCCACAGATCATATCTTCGAAAATATTGTGAACCAAGATCTGAAAGTTTTACATGAAGTTCCTTAGTATTTCTTCGCAAATGGTTTTTTTTTATAGCATCTGAACCTTCATAAAAAAATAGTTAATGGGAAAATTCCACGATGACCTGTTTGAAGTAGCGAAACCCTAGAATCCAAAGCTCTAATACCAAATTTTATGAAACCAACTCCCAAAATAGAAGAAAAGAGAGATCAACGCCTTATAAATCAACCACTTCTAGGGGGAAACCTCCTTTACATTACATAAATGAACAATTATTGGATGACACAAATGACAAAACCTCCTTTCTATATATAGGAGTCCATGGGGTCATAATATAATCATAGTTGTCCTAACAATAATAATGTAAGGGCACAAAAATAACAATAGTGGGCTATTATGGGGCACAATAATAACAATATGGGGACTACATGGGTACAACAATAACAATAAGGGGGATACACTAACAACAATAAGGGACTACACTAGTAATATAGGGCCATAACAAATTATGCCTTGTATATTGCTGAGAAAAATATGAAAATTTAACCTTGACCTCTACTCCAAATACCCACAGCAACCCAGAAAATATTGGGCTAATTCCAATTGACCTAGGTGTTAGAGTCCTATAATAATAGGATTCATAATTTTGAATTGACTTTAATTAGTCTTGTAATATGTACATACTCTGCTTTCTGCAAATTGTTTTCCCATATTAGAAAAATAAAAAAAATGTAAAGAGGGTAAAAGTCCTAAAAGAAAAGTCAAAGGACTTGAAAGAAAAAGGATAAAAAAGAACAAAAAAAAGGACCCAAAAAAAAAGAGATAAAAATAAAACATGAAAGTGATGCAAATCCAAATACCACTACTATTTACTTTTACTGTAAAATAAAGATTATATGCAGCTTGTTTAAAAATTCCATAGTCCATGATAAGTCAAAAAGCTTAATCTTAACTTTTTCATGCTTTAAATTTCATGTTGATAGATAGAGAATAAAGATCTAGCCAAACAATTTAATCTTGGAAGATCAGTAGTTAGGTAGAGAATAATAAGGAGCTCAACAATTTAATCTGAGCCCTTGGAATAAATAAGGATAGAATTAGTTAGTTTGATGTTTTAAAAGAAAAAATGAATAAGGGTTTGCAAGCTCAAATGCAACCATGTAAATGAAGAAAAAATGTTAGGATAGCAGATGGGTAGGTAAAAGCAGTTTTCACAATCATGGAGATCAGAAAATTGGTTATTTCATTTACTAACTTCCACACAAAATCATTCCAATTGTAAAAATACCCCTCCCCTTCATTTTTCCTTTTTCCCATTATCATTCATTTTCCTTGTAAAAGCCCCTTTTCCTAAGTTAAAACACATTGTTTCCTTTGGAAAAGTAAAAATGCCCTTTACTAATTCCCCTTTTATTCAAAAATATTCAAAAAACCCAAAAATACTTTACCCAAAGTCTAAAATGGCTAAAAACTATGTATCGGGAGTCATAATGAATAAATCTACCCCTGACATCAATTTTTACACTATACTTAGTGTATTTTGACATACCGCAGTTACATTTCATTATTAACCTCTAACCTAATGTATTAGCTCTCGTTATAAACCTTTTAATCCCGTATTAAATTAAATCCTTTATATATATATATATATATATATCCCAACCCATATTTTTATTTTCACCTATGTTTTAAATCCCCACATGTTATATAATCCCGCATCCCATAGGTTAAATTATTAAACCCCGCTTATATATACTGGACCCACTATATATTCCTTGCCGGTTATAATACTACACTTACCCACATTCCATAGGTTATATGTAAAAAACCCTGACCAATACATATTAACCCAATCGCATAGTCTAAATGGTGGGCCCCACACCATCTGAACTTATGACTCCATCGCATCATCTCAGCCTTCTGATCTTCACTTACCAAATCCGATGACTATTAAACCCTATCGCGCGTTTCATTGCCCGAAAGATAATATAACCCAAACCTTGTGAAAAACGCAGTTTTCGGGCTCTTCCTCCCTTCTACATGGTGTCTTTCTATTCGATTGCACCAATCAAAATAATACCACCAACCACCCTTCGAGCTTGCAAAAACCACTGAGCGGTTTTCCTCCCGGCGCGCAAACCGCCCTATCAATTCAAATACACCTGCACATTCAATGCATTCACAGTTGAATAAAAATGATTATAAACCGCCCAAATGCACCTTTTCATACTTTCTGTTACTGTTTTCACGCAGAAGAAGCATTGTAGACCGAAACAATTGATGCCGACTCCATTTTAAAGCCAAATTGAAACAAAATTTACCAATTTCGCTGCTACAATCATCGTAGAAGTCGTCCAAAACTCTATAAAGACCAGCAGAGCCTCACGAAACCTTCTGCAAACTCATAAACCCTCTTGCAAAGCAAAACTTCAGTTTTCCTAGGTATTCTTCAAAAGAACATACCTATTCATCAATCTAAAGAAGTAATACAATTAATCGAATCATTTAGGAGCCTTAAGAAGACCAAGAAAATCCATGTTACTTCCAAGAATCATTTTCTACATATCCTAAGATTTTTTTTTCACAGATTCTGAGTTTCAAAACTATTTAAAGATCAAAGGTTGAGTAATTGAAGAAGTTTAAGCCATCTGTAGAGCTGAGAAACCCTTCTGTGACCTTAAAAACCTTTCCTACAATCCTCAGACATCCTTTTTACATAAAATTGATGTCTTGAGTTTGTTTTTTATCACAGAGAGTGCACTACAGACCCTAAATATCTATTTTCAGAATTATGAAATCCTAAACAATTGTTTTAAAGCACAATGATTGTAAATTTTCTCAAGTAAACCTTTTCAAACCATAGGATAAACCCCTGTTTCATCCTCAATCCTTTTGCAAACTGTTATAACTTTCAAGGGTGCTCCTACAGGCCTAAATCAATTTTTCTAATCAAAAGATCAATAAGGTGGTTAATCAAGAAAAGTAATGGCTTCCAAAAACATTATAGCTGTTAATCCTCTACAACCCCCTGTTGTAGATGTAGAGCACATTCCACTAGCTGACACAGACTTCAAGATTAATGATACAGTCACAGAATTTAACCTTCTTGAGCTCCACTGCTGGAGCCAAGAAAAATCCATAGAACAGGCTGATAATGTTTTTACTTGGGAGTCAAATTTGCCAAAATATGTTGTTCCTCAAACATTTCAATGTCTAGAAGTGATTAGACTCTTCCAATATTGCTATTTCCCAGATCAAAGAGCCATAGTAAGCTCTAAAAAAGAAGTTTTGTTTACTATCACAGCTGAGTCTATCAACCATATGCTACAAATACAGCCTGGGCCAAATGAAGTTCCTTTGTCCATTGAAGCCCTCACTCAATTATACTTGGATTTGGACTTCCCCAAGAGGTTCCATATTTTCCATACCTTCATCCTTTCTTATGTAGAAATTCCCAAGCTAAATCCTCCATACTCTTCTGAAAAATTTTCTGAAAGGACAAGACATATCATTTCTATGCTGTCTATTATTCTTGGTTATTTTACAGATGAACATGTTGATGTAGCAGTGCTAGGATTTTTGTCCACTTTCACAGCTGGTCAACCTCTTGCTACCATTTTTAACTTTTCCCAATATCTTACTAACAATATCCATGAACAATTAGTCAAAATGTCTTCTGAAGGTGTTTTCAAGTATTCCTCATTTTTATTTCATATGTTCTTATACTTTCAGTCTGAGAAGTTTGATATAAACCTTTAGAAGCTTGATGTAGAAGGAAATCCACAACCAGTCATCTTTTGGAATCCATTGATTATGAAAGACTCTAATGAGTTCACCTACACAGATTTTACAAATTCTTTCATTCATCCCATGGTCAATTTTCTGAACAGCAGCAGGCAGCCTAGAATTAATGAATAAATTAAGAAGGTTTTGTAGTTATCTGAGCATAATAGGAGAGGTGATTGGTACTTGTACCAAAATCATATTGAAATAATAATTTATGGATCAATTATTATCCCTTATAAACTGCCCAAATACCTCCCTATGTGGTTATTTTCCCTTGAGTACATAAGACAGATTCTTAATTCAGATGCTATTAATTTCTTGGCAGCAAAGAAAAAGACACTGTTCAAGTTGAAAAACCAGGTTGGCTCATTCATTTGTAACAATAGAGATGCAAGTCCTGAAGCTGAAATTTCTTTGCAAGAGTTCAAGTTCATTCCCAGTTTCCTATGGTATTATGATCCCCTTGGAGTAATAAGTAAAATGAGAGTTAAGTGTAAACTCACTCCTTATATACATGAAAAGAAACCAGAGATTGAGAAATTATCCAACCAGTTTGAATGGTTGGAGAATACCTTGGTAGAGGCAGATAAGCAAAGTGATACTAGTCAAACTTTGCAGACTCCAGCCCAAGAAGACATAAATGCAAAAATAAACATAGAGGAAGGATCATATACAACAGAGACAACTACTAGGACAAAATTCAAATTGAGATACAATAAAAATCCAAAGTTAAATCTTGTCAAGGAAGAAGAAGAAACAATAGAGGTGATTGATACCGAAATAAATGCAAATGAAACTGCACCTACTACAATGGTTGAAGAAGAATAACTTAAAAGTCTTGAAGATGCAAAGAAACTTGCTCAAATAAATGCTAAAAATGAAGAACAAAAATCCAACAAATCAAATGAGCAATTGAAGAAATTAGAGAAGGAACTAACAATGAAAGAACCAATGGCACATGTCAAGCAACAACTTTGGTCTAATATCATTGAAGCAGTCAATGATATTTGGCCATCCATACAGGTTATATATGAATAGAAAGATTTAGCAAAATTAGCAAGAGAGGCTATTCAAAATATCAAAGAAGAGCTTGGTAAAAAACCTGAAGAAGCCCTTGAAATCATCAAGTTTCTAAATTCTAAGAACATGCAAGAGCTAGAAGATATTGGAATTAATGACAGAACAAAAACCATCCTAGAAGTTAGGAAGGTAATCTCTAAGAATAATTTGATGATACAGTTAGAAGCGAAATGCCAGAACATGGAGGTTGCTATTACAAGGTTTATGATCAAGTTTGATGTTCTAAGGCAAAAAGGCCTTCCCAATCCTCTAGTAATTAATGACAGATTAATGAAGCATGATGACTATGATAAAAATATAAGAGAGTTTGCTAGGGAGAAAGTGAACAATTTAGCCTTGCAAGGTATTCCAACAGGGAAGGTACTATACAAAAACTTTGAGAATCTGTTTTACCTACAGCATGAGATGAAACACATATTTGTGAACAAGCCAACATTCTCAAAGTACATTGAAGCTGATGAGAATTTTAGGAGGATGATGATGATAAAATTACTAGAGGCAGAATTCTGGGAAAAATTGACTGATTTACTGTGAAATCAGGTTGCAGTAAGCACATAGCAGTGAAAGATAAAATAGAGCATCCGATTTCTACATTTACAGTTACAATTTTGCAGTGAAAGAGTATCAGTGAAAGAATATCAGTTCAAAGTTAAATTTTAAAATTCAAATCAAAGATTTCAAAGCAGAGATAAAATGCCATCGTAAAAGACACCTCATTGTCCAGCTGCAGCCTTCGTTGAAAAACAAAGAGAGAAAGCAGTAACAAAATGAAGACAACAAATATTTATTTCAATAAAAATAGTGACACCTAGAATCAGTTAGAGAGATGTCACTATCTTCTTGCATGAAGATATTTATTTTCCATAAATAATTCCTAAGTTTGTTCTAGGATATTTTGTATAAATACTTCTCTTTTGGAAGTATTGAGGGTGGATGAAATGCTAAATATTTCTATAGTTGTACTATTATGAAACTAAGGATTATTGTACCAATTTCAAGTCAGCAGACTAGATTAAGGAAATAAAGCATCATATTACAGGATTCATGTGTTGGGCCACTACAGTGAAGTATTTTCACTTGTTTCTTTGTCAATTTCTTATGTTTTTCATCAATACTTGTATGTTGTTCTAAATCTAAATGATAAATTAGGAATGTTATTTCAGAATATGTTAAAAGCACTTTGTCTTGGACTGAATATCATTTATATATTTTCCACCGATATCTAGACTAAGGAACCCTTAGTTGCTCCCTAGTTTCGATTTACCTCTGTCTTTTCACTCATTATCCAGTTTTAAGAACCCTTAATTGCTCTTTTAACCCGATTGAAACCATTTTCACCATCAACCTTTAAGATCTGAAGTAACTCAACTATCTTGCCCTGTAAACATTTTCCCTTTAGACTTTGATCCTGATCTGACTGCTTGACACACTGACTCCATTAGCCCAATGGAATACAAACCTACATCTATCCATCTGAGTAAGTGATTTCACCACCAAATCAAATCAAAATGCAAAACCAATTTACCCTACATAACTAGCCTAAAATCAACTAAAATCAACAAAGATAAATCATATAGAGAGAGCCCTCTCTGAGCATTAGGAAGGCTAGATCCTGAGGCTTAAAAGTAGGTTTGTGGTTACCTCTAATATTTTTTAAACACAAAATAAAAAATCTCACAACTATTAAGAATTATTGGAGTGATAACATACTGGCGACCATACTGGGGAACTAACCAATCCTCAATTTTTAAAATTAATCTTAAAGGAAATATTTTCACCTATCTTTTCACCTTAAGATTGTTTTAAACAATTGTGAGTATATTTTCATAAAAAATTGTAATTCTGGCTTCCAGAAGAGTCTACTATACCAGGTCTAATCCAGATCCAAAACCTGCTATCATAGTAGATAATCCTGATAGAATTGTAAATAAAAACAAAAGAGTAGAGAGTTTAAGAAATAAAACTCCATTGATCAAAGCAAATTCCCTCTCAAAACGGTTATCAAGTTTGCAAGACATTAAATTTGATCTAGCTTTTGAACAAACTTTGTTTAGAACTAAATAAGAAAGTGACATACATAATACTATTATAGATCCTGATTTCATTTCATTCATTGAAACTAAGAAGGAAACTGTTTCAGTTGATTCTGATCAATTTTTTTTTGAAGTATATGATAAAATTGATGATTTAGCTGCAACTTTGATTAAGGAAACTAATGAAGCTTATTTACAACATTCAGTTGAATTGATTGCTTTGTCTGCTTATACACCTAAGCCTTATATCAGTTATTTAGATCCTAGTGTTACACAGTAATTTGTCACCGTCCCTACCATTCCCCGTCCCGCACAATGGAGGACCCATTATGTGACCAATAAGCAGTGTCATGCCTTGCAAATACCATCATTGCATCCCTTTCCATGAGGACAACATTCCTTCTGTTGATCATTTCCTGAACAGACCCCTAAAAACACTTGTTTTTGCATTGGCGCTGGTAGCCCGTTATGTACTCGCGCCAATGGGGGAAAATTAACACTGAGCCCGCGCCAATTGGCGCTCTGTCCCAGTGTTGCACCCGCGCCACTCTGTTTATGGAAAGTTTTTTAAAAAAAGAGGCGAAGTTTCGATTACAACAACTTCGTGGATGAGTCATCATGAGTGGTTTCGCCTGAATAACCACGGCCTTCCTCCTTTGGCCTCTTGTTTCCACCTTATGGGGAACCTCCCAAAGGATAAGGCCTCCCTTCCACTATTGTAGGGATCCCAACCTCTTCCTCTCCTCTATAAATATAGCCTTCATCCATTGATGAAGGGGCTGAAGGGCTGAAAGTCTTGAAGTGCTGAAGCTTTGCATCTCCCTATTCCCAAGCGCCTTTGTGCTGTAAAGAATCCCTTCTTTCCCTTAAGGCCCATTCAAGCGAGGAGACCATTGTTACGAGACTCTGGAGAGGTTTCCCTTTCCTTAGCGAGCTTTGCGAGACGTGGACGACCGGAGACCCGTTCGAAGGAAGCTGCGACGTCAGAACTTAGTTGTAACTTCTATTCGTTTATTACTTAATAGATGACTATGATTATGGTTCCACTCCATTTTCCATCATGTTAATGCGAGTTATATCTTTTCTGACCGATGTTTAGTTACGTATGCTGGTTCCTATGCTTGTATCTGTTCGTTTCTTCTATGTGCAGGTGTTCATCCGCGGAGATCGTGGAAGGATTGTGATCTGCCAGGGCTGAAGGACGGGGACATCTCTTCTTCGGATCATAGCGTTGGAATCCAGGTAGGCTTCTATTCCAAGTCTTTCATTCGTAACTAGGAGCTTGCGTCATAGCATTGTTTGTTTGTTGCTAGACCCCTGCTGGGCTAGTAGGGATCGCCTCTGTCCGCAGAGGGGATTTACCTCCTCAACACCTAGTCATTTAGAATCTGTAGGTTCATCCTTGTTTACTACCACCTCATCTATTATTTCCACCACACTCCCTTCCATAGATTCATTTATTCCCAAACTTCCACTTCAACCTAGAATTTTATTTCCATCTCCCACCACTGCCAGTTCCTCCCATAGCATTTCTACTGCTTTTTCTAGTACCTCATCCTCATTTCCAAGTATTTCTTCTAGCACTGCTGCTACGTTTCCTAGTACTTAAATCAACATCCCAACTACATCTTCTAATATCCCAAGCTCATCTGCAAGTACTTCCACCTCATCACCTAGTACAGGTAACTTACCTCCTAGCCCAGCTAGAATCCTAGCCATGGCTAATAGATATGCTCCTTTGGTCTTACCAGGGTAGTTACATAAAATGCCCAGGATTATCAAAGAAAAATCCCTCAATTTGATGGAACCACTCACTACACTTCACAACAACTTGTAAACAAAATGACAGATTATTTTGAACTCCATGAAATTGATGAATCTAATGTTCAAATTAGACTATTTGCCCAAACTCTAGCTGGGGAAGTTAAAAAGTGGTTTAAAGCTTTACCTACCAATCACATTGCTGACTTAGAAGCCTTCCATAGGATGTTTATTAGTAGATGGGAGAAAAAGAATAATCCACTACAAATTTTGTCGGAATATGAACACATAAAAAGAGGACCTAATGAAACAATTCAAGACTATTGCACTAGATTCAATAGTATCTATAATTCTATTCCAACAAACATTAAACCTCCACCAGATTTAGCTTTAATCAAATTTCTTGATGGATTTGATATGGATATGTCATACCAGTTAAGGGAAAGGAACCCAGAAACACTAGAACAAATGCAAAACATAACAGTTAGTGTAGAAGCCAATTTGTTAGCCAATAAAGCAAGAATAAGAAATGAAAGAAGGGTAACAATAAAAGAGAAAACATCTACATCAGGTAGAAAAATAGATAGTTTATCAAAATCCATGGAGAAAATGATGGATAGACTAGAAAGTATGGAAAGGAAGTCACAGTGGGATAATTCACAACACTGGAAAATCTCCTCAGGAAAATCACCAACACTGGAAAATCTAGAGAATCAGCATCTGACCAAACAATAAGGCCACCTTTCCAAGAGAACTATGCTGAAAGTTCTCATCAAAACGAAGATGATGAAGACACATAGATAAATCTAATGGGAATTAATGATGATAACGCCATTTTTCTTACACAAGAAGAATAGGAGTTATATGAATTACAACAACTACAATTAGAATCTTGTGAGTCTTTTGATTACAAACAAGGTTATGAGTTTGCAATTAATGAAGTTCATAAGCAATATAACCTTAGAAGAAAAAATAATGTAGAGCCCTCTACTAAGAAATCTGCCCAAACCCAAACAAAGAAAACAGTAGAGGCTCCAACCACTAAAGTTCTGCAAATCCTCCCTAGGGAAACCCAACAAAACTCTAGTTCAAAACAAAAAAAATTGGATCCTAATCATAAAATTTCAAGTCCCAAAATTCCACCTAGTCCTAAAATTGTTGACATAACAGATGCTATTGTTCAAACATCAACAGATCCTCAAAAATATGCTGCTATTAAAACAATAAGTTCTGCTAAAACAACAATTTCATATTCAAAATCATCTGTTGCTGATCCAAAATCAGCTGATCCTAAAACAACCACTGATAAAACAGTTGCTGAAACATAAAAACCTGCCAAAACTTCCACTGCATCTCAAATTGTCCCTAAAAAGAAAATTAAAAGCAGTAAAACAGTGGAAACAAAAATAAAAAATGAAAAACCAGCTATAGAAAAAGAAGATAAACCCACTCAAACTACAGTTACAAAGGAAGAAATAATTCAGTTAGGAAAATCAGAAGCACCATTTAACATCCAAGCTGAAATTTCCAAACTGAAGATACCAATTCCTTTGACAGAATTGGTAAAACATGACCTATACAAATCACACATCATTGAAACTTTAAATATGAATGATGGAGAAGATTCAGTTAATTTGAATGATGACCAACCTGAACTAATTTTTGTTCCTGATGTAAATGGGGAACACCAAGAAGGAGGATTTCCTCCTTATTACATTAGTTTAACCGTTCATGATCAGATTTTACATAATGCAATGTTAGATTCAGGGATTTCACACAATTTGATGCCAAAAGAAATAATGGAAACCTTGAATTTAGACATAACAAGACCATACAAAGATCTCTTCTCATTCGATTACAACAAAGTTAAATGTCTATGATTAATCAAAGATTTATGTGTCACTTTAGTTCAATACCCTGGAAAAAGCATAGCCATGGATATTGTAGTAGCTGACATCCCTCCTAAGTATGGAATGTTGTTATCTCGCTCATGGGGAGCTAAACTGCAGGGATCTCTACAACTTGACATGTCTTATGCAACAATATCAGTTTTTGGTCAACCCAAGAAAATTTACAAAAAGACATTGATGAAGTACATGGTAAGTAGTGTAGAAAGACCTCGAAATTATCCCATTTATTCTACACCTATTGATATGGACTCTTTCATTTTAAGTAATTATGATTCTGGCATAGAGAACAAAACTGAATTAAAACAAAAAGAGAAATACCCAGATAGTGAAAACATTTTTCATGAATCGATGTGGCATTTAGACTTTGATATATCAGTTAAAAAATTAGGAGCAGGAGTAGGAGTTTGGATACATAACATGGAACATAACCATTCTAAAGGTCATTCTTTCAAATTGAATTTTAAATGTACCAACAACATGGCAGAGTGTGAAGCCTTGATTTTATGACTGCATATTATTATAAATTTAGGAGGAAAAAGAGTTTCTAACATGGGAGACTCCGATTTAATTGTAAAACAAGTTAGAGGAGAATATTCTGTATATAATCCAAGATTAAGCCAATATAGAGAAACAATTTTAGATTTGATCAAATAATTGCTTGAATGTGACTTTGCTGTAATTCCTAGAAAACAAAATATACAGGCACACAATTTAGCAACTTTTTATAGTACCTGTAATCTTCCTTTTCAACCTAATCATCAATATACAACAAAAGTTAAACACATGCCTACAATACCAGAAAATCTAAAATATTGGAAAATATTTTCATAGGATAAACAAGTTTATCATTTCATGAATGTTGAAGGAGAATTTCAGAATTGTAACATAGACACTGATTGTATAGTAGATCAAACCATAGATAGTGAGATTGATATAAATGATGTAGATGTAAATAACTTATATTTCACTAAACCCACTAAATTTACACAAGTAGAAATAGATAATTTAGAAAAGGTAGAAATAGAAGAATTAGAAGATGATGATTCTGACATTTTAAACCTTAAGAACAACTTTTTACCTAAGGGATTAGCCCCTTTAGAAGATATTTTTGATTCTAATGATGTTGCAAGAAAACCAAAGATGGAACCATTAAGATATGATATAGAAGAAGTAAACACAGGAACATAATTGAAGGCCAAGATGATAAAAATTTCAAGAGCCTTACCTCTAGAAGAAAAAGTAAAATACATAGCTCTGTTTAAGGAATTTCAGGATGTATTTGCATGGAATTATGAGGACTTAAAATCTTATGACACTAGCATAATACAACACAAAATACCCATAAAATAATATCAAAAACCTTTCAAATAGAAGCTCAGAAGAATCAATACAATTTTATTGCTTTCAATTGAAAAAGAGGTTCAGAGAATGTATGAATCCCATATCATTGCACCAATCAGATATTCTGATTGGGTTTCAAACTTAGTTCCCACTAGGAAAAAGGTTGGGGAAATCAGACTTTGTGTTGACTTCAACAATTTAAACAAAGTGTCCTTAAAAGATAATTACCCTCTTTTAAAGATGGATCACATTTTACAGAGGGTGGTTGGTTCATCCAAGATTTCATTGCTTGATGGATTCTCTGGATATAACCTGATTTTAGTTCAGAAAGAAGACCAAGCCAAGACTGCATTTACTACTCCATGGGGTACTTTCATGTATGTGAAAATGCCTTTTGGGTTAATAAATGCAGGAGTTACTTTCAGAGAGATATGGACATAGCTTTTGCTAAAGAAATTCATATTTTCTTGTGATTTATCTAGATGATATTACT
This sequence comes from Pinus albicaulis, assembly GCA_034641835.2. Taxonomy (NCBI): domain Eukaryota; kingdom Viridiplantae; phylum Streptophyta; class Pinopsida; order Pinales; family Pinaceae; genus Pinus; species Pinus albicaulis. Next base: position 391,766,312 of record CM076575.1, read on the forward strand.
ATATTTTCAAATACTAACAATGAACATCTAGATCATCTCAGACAAGTGTTTATCAAATGCAGGAAATTTGGCATTTCTTTAAATCCTAAAAAGACTCTATTTGGACTTGAAGGAGGTAAATTGTTAGGACATATCATATCTAAAGAGGGAATTAGGATATACCCAACTAGAATAGAGGCCATTCTGAACATTATTCATCCTAGGAATATTAAAGAATTGTAGGCTTTCTTAGGTAAAATCAATTTTCTCAGAAGATTCATTTCAAACTTAGTAGAATTAATTAGAGAGTTAAATAATATGTTGAAAAAAGACTCAGCACTTAAATGGATAGTGGAGGCCAAAAAATCATTCAAATCAATCAAACAGGCCCTCACAAGAACACCAGTCCTAATACATCCTAATTTCAAAAAGGATTTCATTATTTTTTCTTTTGCTTCAGAACATACTATTGTAGCAGTCTTACTGCAGAAAAATGATCAGGGCTATGAACAACCCATTGCTTTTTTTAGCAAGTCACTTAGAGATGCTACTCTGAAATATAACATCATGGAAAAGCATGCACTAGCATTAGTGAAAGCTATCAAATAGTTTAAAGTATATATCTTGCATTCACATATCATAGCTTATGTTCCAAATTCAGTAGTGAAGGACATTCTAACTCAAAATGGGCCTGATGGTAAAAGAGGCAAGTGGATTGCCACCATTTTGGAATATGACATGGAATTTAAGCCCACCAAACTCATTAAAGGTCAAGGTTTAGCCAAAATCATGGTTGAATCAAACCACAATGCCTTAGACATTAATTTTATTTCCCAATTAGATGATCAAGAAGAGATGACGACTCTAGAGATCAGTGAAGCCTTTTCAGACTCACCATGGTATGCAGATATTATATTTGTATTACTTAATTTACAAGCTCCTTCTGGATTGTCAAGAACTAAAGCTAGATTTTTAAAGTTAAAGGCAATGGAATTTTGTATCATAGATACTGCACTATTTTGGAAAGATCATGGCAGCATTTTATTGAATTGTTTGCTCAAAGATGAAGCTGATAAAGTTATGGAAGAATTTCATGCAGGTGACTGTGGAGGACACCTTACTGGAAGACTACTGCAGATAAAATCTTAAGAGCTGGTTTTTACTAGCCTACACTCTTTGCAGATGTGAAAAAGTATGTGACCTCCTGTCACAAGTGTCAAATCTTTGAAGGGAAGAAAAAGTTGCTAACTTTACCCCTTAAACCCATATCTACAGAGATGCCTTTTCAAAAATGGGGTCTTGACTTCATTGGTGAAATTCACCCTCCATCCTCAACCCAACACAAATGGATTTTGACAACCATAGACTATTTTACCAAGTGGATAGAAGCCATTCCTTCGAGGCAAGCCACTGATACTATCATAATCTCATTGTTAGAACACAACATATTGTCAAGATTTGGATGTCCCCAAAATCTCATTATCGGATAATGCAGCTGCTTTCAAGTCTAAAAAGATGATTGAATTCTATAATAAATACCACATTACCCTTGGCCATTCCACTACTTATTACTCCCAAGGTAATGGTCTTGATGAATCCTCCAATAAAAGCCTTGTGAATATCATCAAGAAACTACTAGAGGACAATAAGAAAACCTGGAATAAAAGGTTAGTTAATGCCTTATGGGCAGATAGACTTACCACAAATAAATCTATTGGTACATCCCCTTACCAGCTTGTTTATGGGATGGATGTTGTTTATCCATCCTCTTTAGGAGTACCAGTGATGAATATGATCCAATAATTGCAGGTTGAAACTAATGATATCCAGAGAAGGATAAATCAAACCATACACTTGTAGCAATCCAGGGAAGATGTCTATGTCAAGTCTCAAGTTTTTCAAGAGAAGATTAAAAAGATATTTGACAGGAAGACTAAGGAAGATTATTTTTACATAGGTGACAAAGTTCTAAAGTGGGATTCCAGGAGAGAAGAGAAAGGTGAGCATGGGAAATTCGATTTCTTATGGAAAGGCCCTTATGTCATTTATGGTTACAGAGGTAACAATGCTTTGTTTTTGAAGGATTTGGATAGATTAGATCTGCCAGGTGGACCTATCATTACTATTCCCCAGAATAACAATAGTTCACTTTACTTTACTCATTGTACATAACATTGCAGATTTTAGATTGGATTGGATATTTTTCTAGTAAAGTTGAAGCCCGGAGAGAAGGCCGTAAGCTTTGATGGATAAAATATCATAAGTATGAATAATGCAGAGCTCAGAAAATAGTTTCAAGGCCAACACAGTCAAATTCAAAGGCCACTAGTCTCAAAGTTCTTGACATTTCACTAGGAAATGCCATCCCCATGTGGAACCACTGTTAGAGTCCTATAATAATAGGATTCATAATTTTGAATTGAATTGATTAGTCTTGTAATTTTTACATACTCTGCTTTCTGCAAATTGTTTTCCCATATTAGAAAAATAAAAAAAATATAAAGAGGGTAAAAGTCCTAAAAGAAAAATCAAAGGACTTGAAAGAAAAAGGATAAAAAAGAATAGAAAAATGGATTCCAAAAAAAGAGAGATAAAAATAAAACATGAAAGTGATGCAAATCCAAATTCCACTACTATTTACTTTTACTGCAAAATAAAGATTATGTGCAGCTTGTTTAAAAATTCCATAGTTCATGATAAGTCAAAAAGCTTAATCTTAACTTTTTCATGATTTAAATTTCATGTTGATAGATAGAGAATAAAGATCTAGCCAAACAGTTTAAACTTGGTAGATCAGTATTTAGGTAGAGAATAATAAGGAGCTCAACAGTTTAATCTAAGCCCTTGGAATAAATAAGGATAGAATTAGTTAGTTTGCTGTTTTAAAAGAAAAAATGAATAAGGGTTTGCAAGCTCAAATGCACCCATGTAAATGAAGAAAAAATGTTAGGATAGAAGATGGGTAGGTAAAAGTAGTTTTCACAAGCATGGAGATCAGAAAATTGGTTATTTCATTTACTAACTTCCACACAAAATCACTCCCCTTGTAAAAATACCCCCCCCCTTCATTTTTCCTTTTTCCCATTATCATTCATTTTCCTTTTAAAAGCCCCTTTTCCTAAGTTAAAACACATTGTTTCCTTTGGAAAAGTAAAAATTCCCTTTACTAATTCCCCTTTTATTCAAAAATATTCAAAAAACCCAAAAATACTTTACCCTAAGTCTAAAATGGTTAAAAACTATGTATCGGGACTCACAATGAAGAAATCTACCCCCGACATCAGTTTTTACACTATACTTAGTGTATTTTGACATACCACAGTTACATTTCACTATTAACATCTAATATAATGTATTAGCTCCCGTTATAAACCTTTTTAGCTCTCGTATTAAAGTAAATCCTTTATATATATATATATCCCAACCCATATTTTTATTTTAACCTATGTTTTAAATCCCCACATGTTATATAATCCCGCATCCCATAGGTTAAATTATTAAACCCCACTTATATATACTAGACCCACTATATATTCCCCGCTGGTTATAATACTACACTTACCCACATCCCATAGGTTATATGTAAAAAACCCCGACCAATACATATTAACCTAATCGTATAGTCTAAACGCCAGGTCCCACGCCATCTGAACTTACGACTCCATCGCATCATCTCAGCCTTCTGATTTTCACTTACCAAATCCGACGGCTATTAAACCCTATCGCGTGTTTCATTTCCTGAAAGATAATACAACCCAAACCTTGCAAAAAGCGTAGTTTTTAGGCTCTTCCTCCCTTCTACGTGGCGTCTTTCTATTTGATCGCACCAATAAAAATAATACCACCAACAACCCTTCGAGCTTGCGAAAACCACTGAGCGGTTTTCCTCCCAGCGTGAAAACCGCCCTATCAATTCAAATACACCCGCGCTTTCAATGCATTCACTGTTGAATGAAAATGATTATAAACCGCTCAAATGCACCTTTTCATCCTTTATGTTATCGTTTTCACACAGAAGAAGAATTGTAGACTGAAACAATTGCTGTCGACTCTGTTTTAAAGCCAAATTGAAACAAAATTTACCAATTTCGTTGCTACAATCATCGCAGAAGTCGTCAAAAACTCTATAAAGACCAGCAGAGCCTCCGGAAACCTTCTGCAAACTCATAAGCCCTCCTGCAAAGCAAAAATTTAGTTTTCCCATGTATTATTCAAAAGAATAGACCTATTCATCGATCTAAATAAGTAATACAGTTAATCAAATCATTTAGGAGCCTTAAGCAGACCAAGAAAATCCCTGTTACTTCCAAGAATCCTTTTCTATATACCCTAAGCTTTATTTTTCATAGATTCTGAGTTTAAAAATTGTTTAAAGATCACAGATTGAATATCTGAAGAAGTTTAAGCCATCTACAGACCTGAGAAATCCTTCTGTGACCTTCAAACCCTTTCCTACAGTCCTCATACATCCTTTTTACATAAAATTGATGTCTTGAGTTTGTTTTTTATCACAGAGAGTGCTCTACAAACCCTAAATATCCATTTGCAGAATTCATAAATCCTAAAAAACTGTTTTAAAGCACAGAGATTGTAAATTTTATCAAGTAAACCTTTGGAGACCATAGGATAAATCTATGTTTCATCCTCAATCCTTCTGCAAACTGTTATAACTTTCAAAGGTGCTCCTACAGGCCTAAATCAATTTTTCTGCATCAAAAGAGTAATAAATTGATTAATCAAGCAAAGTAATGGCTTCCAAAAACATTATAACTGTCAATCCTCTACAAACCCCTGTTGTAGATGTAGAGCACATTCCACTAGCTGACACAGACTTCAAGATTACTGATATAGTCACATAATTTAACCTTCTTGAGCTCCACTGCTGGAGCCAAGAAAAATCCATAGACTAGGCTGATGATGTTTTTACTTGGGAGTCAAATTTTCTAAAATATGTTGTTCCTCAGACATTTCAATGTCTATAAGTGATTAGAATTTGCCAATATTTCTATTTCCCATATCAGAGAGCCATATTAAACTATGAAAAAGAAGTTTTGTTTACTATCATAGCCAAGTCTATCAACCATATGCTACAAATACAACCTGGGCCAAATGAAGTTCCTTTGTCCATTGACGCCCTCACTCAGTTATACTTGGATCTAGACTTCCCCAAGAGGTTCCATATTTTCCAGACCTTCATGCCTTCTTATGTAGAAATTCCCAAGATAAATCTTCCATACTCTTCTGCAAAATTTTCTGAAAGGACAAGACATATCATTTCTATGATGTCTGTTATTCTTGGTTATTTTACAGATGAACATGCTGATGTAGCAGTGCTAGGATTTTTGTTCACTTTCACACCTGGTCAGCCTCCTGCTACCATTTTTAACTTTGCCGAATATCTTGCTTACAATATCCATGAGAAATTAGTCTAAATTCCTTCTGAAGGTGTTTTCAAGTATTCCTCTTTTTTATTTCATATGTTCTTATACTTTTAGTCTAAGAAGTTTGATATAAACCTTCAGAACAGTCATCTTTTGAAGTTCCTTGATTAGGAAATACTCCAATGAGTTCACCTACACAGATTTTACAGATTCTTTCATTCATCCCATGGTCAATTTGCTGAACAACAGTAGACAACCCAGAATTAGTGAAGAAATTAAGAAGGTTTTCAGTTATCTGAGCATAATAGGACATGTGATTGGTACTTGTACCAAATCATACTGAAATAAGAGTTTATGGATCAAGTCTTATCCCTTATAAACTACCCAAATACCTCCCTATGAGGTTATTTTCCCTTGAGTACATAAGAAAAATTCTTAATTCAGATGCTATTGATTTCTTAGCAGCAAAGAAAAAGACATAGTTTAGGTTGAAAAACCAGGCTGGCCCATTCATTTGTAACAATAGAGATGCAGGGCCTGAAGCTAAAAAACAATTGCAAGAGTTCAAGTTCAGTCCCAGTTTCCTATGGTATTATGATCCCTTTGGATTAATAAGTAAAATGAGAGTTAAGTGTAAACTCACTCCTCATATACATTAAAAGAAACCAGAGATTGAGAAATTCTCAAACCAGTCTGAATGGTTGGAGAATACCTTGGTAGAGGCAGATAAGCAAAGTGATACTAGTCAAACTCTGCAGAATCCAGCCCAAGAAAACAGAAATTAAAAAAGAAACAGAGAGGAAGGATCATATACAGCAGAGACAACTACTGAGACAAAATTAAAATTGAGATACAGTAAAAAGCCAAAGTTAAATCTTGTCAGGGAAGAAGCAGAAACAATAGAGGTGATTGATACCGAAATAACAACAAAGGAAAATGCACCTACTACAATGGTTGAAGAAGAAAAGCTTAAAAGTATTTAAGATGCAAAGAAACTTGCTCAAATAAATGCTAAGAATGAAGAACAAAAAGCCAACAGATTAAATGAGCAATTGAAGAAATTAGAGAAGGAACTAACACCGAAAGAACTAATGGCACATGTCAAGCAACAACTTTGGTCCAATATCATTGAAGCAATTAATGATATTTGGCCTTCCATACATGTTATATATGAATAGAAATATTTAGCAAAATCAGCAAGAGAGGCTATTCAAAAGATCAAAGAAGAGCTGGTAAAAAACTTGAAGAAGCCCTTGAAATCATCAAGTTTCTAAATTCTAAGAACAAGCAAGAGCTAGAAGAGATTGGAATTAATGACAGAACAAAAACCATCCTAGAAGTTAGGAAGGTAATCTCTAAGAAGAATTTGATGATACAGTTAGAAGAGAAATTCCAGAACATGGAGGTTTCTATTACAAGGTTTATGATCAAGTTTGATGTTCTAAGGCAAAAATGTCTTCCCAATCCTCTAGTAATTAATGACAGATTAATGAAGCAGGATGACTACGATAAAAAGATAAGAAAGTTTTCCAGGGAGAAAGTGAACAATTCAGCCTTGCAAGGTATTCCAACAGGAAAGGTACTATACAAAAACTTTGAGAATCTATTTTACCTACAGTATGAGGTGAAACACATATTTGTGAACAAGCCAACATTCTCAAAGTACACTGAAGCTGATGAGAATTTTAGGAGGATGATGAAGATAAAATTACCATAGGCGGAATTCTGGGAAAAATGACTGATTTACTGTGAAATCAAGTTGCAGTAAGTACAGAGCAGTGAAAGATAAAATAGAGCATGCTTTTTTTACATTTACAGTTACAATTTTGCAGTGAAAGAGTATTAGTGAAAGAGTATCAGGTGAAAGAATATCAGTTAAAAGCCAAAGTTTAAAAGTCAAATCAAATATTTCAAAGCAGAGATAAGCTGCCAACGTGAAAGACACCTCAGTTTCCAGCTGTAGCCTTCGTTGAACAACAAAGAGAGAAAGCAGTAACAAAATGAAGACAACAAATATTTATTTCAATAAAAACAATGACAGATAGCATTAGTTAGAAAGCTATCACTATCTTCTTGCATGAAGATATTTAATTTCCATAAATAATTCCTAAGTTTATTTTAGGATATTTTGTAGGAGTTTTTGTATAAATACTTTTCATTTGGAAGTATTTAGGGTGGATGAAATGCTGAATATTTCTATAGTTGTAATATTCTGAAACTAAGGGTTATTGTACCAATTTCAAGTCAGCAGACTGGATTAAGGAAATAAAGCATCATATTATAGGATTCATGTGTTGGGCCACTACAGTGAAGTATTTTCACTTGTTTCTTTGTCAATTTATTATGTTTTTCATCAATACTTGTATGTTGTTCTAAATCTAAATGATAAATCAAGAATGTTATTTCAGAATATTTTAAAAGCACTCTGTCTTGGACTGAATATCATTCATATTTTTTCCACTAATATCTAGACTAAGGAACCCTTAATTTCTCCCTAGTTTCGATTGACCTCTGCATTTTCACTCATTATTCGGATTTAAGAACCCTTAATTTCTCTTTTACCCCGATTGAAACCATTTTCACCATCAGCCTTGAAGATCTGAAGTAACTCAGCTATCTTGCCCTGTAAACATTTTCCCTTTAGAATTTGATCCTGATATGACTGCTTGACACATTGAATCCATTAGCCCAATGGAATACATACCTACATATATCCATCTGAGTAAGTGATTTCACCACCAAATCAAATCAAAATCCAAAACCAATTTACCCTACATAACTAGCCTAAAATCAACAAAGATAAATCATATAGAGAGAGCCCTCTCTGAGCATTAGGAAGGCTAGATCCTAAGGCTTAAAATTAGGTTTTTGGTTACCTCTAATATTATTTAAACACAAAATAAAAAATCTCACAACTATTAAGAATTATTGGAGTGATAACACCAGGAAACCCAAAAAAGTGTGACTAGGAAAAGTTATTGTTGATGTTGGAGAAGAACTTAAGTTTCTAGCCTAAAAAATTCTCTAAAAGTTATATAAAATTAACCTAGATCTCCTTACATCAAACCCATAAAGACCCCAAAAAATAATTGGCTAATTCCAGCTGGTCCAGAGAACCCCAAAAAGTGTGAGTTGCCGAGTCTGGCTATATCTGTGCATTGTCAAAATTACCTTGCTCAAATATGCTCTGAATTACTGTCGAAAAGCCACCCAAATTCCACTAAAATTATCTTGAGAAATTTGGCTTTCTCTTTGGCCCAAATATCCTACAAATGTAGTTGCTCCTCACTCCTGCACAAGCCCTTGTTAGTGAGCTCTGTGCACTACAAAAATAAAGGGAATTTTCCCCTAGTGATATCCTCAATCTCAACCCTCCAAAATACCTCAAAACTTCGGTCTCAAATACAAAGAATGATTCTGCAAAAGTCTAGAATCGGAAACCATCTTTAATTAATCCAAATGGAAAGTGTGCCTTTCCTTTAGCACCCTAGCCACATGCAAGGCTGGATGGAAATCACTGCAATTGAATTTGTGGAAGCCCTGAAGTAGACTCCCCAACTTCCTCACTAGGGAGACACTTGAAGTTCTCCAAAATCAGGGATATTTTGACTTGAAACTCTTGTGCTAATCAAAATTTCTCCTCTTGTGTTCAACAACCTCGAAGATAGAGTTTGACCTCATGAAATAGATGGACAAAAATATGATCAAAAAATGAGTCCATCCTCCTTTTATAATTTCTCCCCATGCTTCTAGACTCTTTTTTTTTATATTATTTTATTAGTGGGGGGAATTTTCCACTTAGTGACTTTTGATGCCATTACTTTGCCACCTTTCTCCAATAAAATAATATTTTCCCCTTTTTAATTAATATTACCTAAATTGGACAAAGTTACCTAGTGATTCCCATGCTCAAAAAATTGGGTATTTTACACATTACAACAACAACAAGAAACTACTAAGGAATCAATCACGAGCCAACTTGAATCCCCTTGGCATCTACCTAGTTATACCTAGATACATACTTCTAAATTGACCATGATACCATGGGTAATACCAAGTAATATAATTACCATGGGTAGACACATGACACTTGCTAATTTGGACCAAATCAAAATTGGTTCAAAGATGTAGTCAAACTTAACTATTTTCACCCATTCGCTTTATGTGTTGCTCATTTCTACATAGTTCTCTTTTCTGCACCAGTTGTGTGCACACCTCCTTCTATAAAAAAATATGCACACCACTTCTCCATGTTATTTATGCTCCACCTTTATACACACAACTCACAAAAGTACCTCAAAAATTTGACATTTCTTCAACTATCTACTTGCAAAAATTGGCCCCAATAGGCCCCCAACAGTCACGTGTGGCTCGTCTCGAGCTACTTAGACTTTTTGTTATTCCATACTTCACTTATATACTCTTCCTTCACGTAACTCAACACTTATCGACTTTATGCACACCTATCCATCTATTGTTGTTGCTTCTTTTTGTGTCATGATCTCCTACAAAAGCTTACACTCCAATGCTTCTATAAATATTTGCATGTCACCTCTCAATGCATGCACTTCCACTGGAAATCCATTTGAAAGTGTTGGCTACATGCAGTGTCCCTATAATATATTTAAACCAATGTTGAACTTGGCTTCCTTGGTGAGACCCCTCCATCTAAAACTTCTCTCTTAGCTACCTTGCCTGCAATTAAGAGGCTATTAAAATTCTCCACAAACTACATAACTCCTAACATCTCATCTCCAAACATCTTTATTCCCAATCCTCCCTTCCTTACAACCGACTAAAATGTCTAGTGATACCTTATGCTATATGGCCCAAAAATTATAACTTTCTCCCCTCTCAGACTAACCCCATATCTGTTTGATAAAATGAATTAGCAGGATGTCTCCACTATGTTTTATAGGCATTATGATGCGTTATGGTATGATTCAAACCATATATCCTTAGATATAATTTGGTGTGGATAGTAATGGAACTGAGCTAAAGACTCATATGGCGTGCGATGAAACTGGAAGTCATCCCATCCAAAATTGTGACTGTCATATTCTCTCTTGCATAGATACCCTTGGTATGTTGACTCATCCATTGAAGTGTTGATAGTTTGACTAGCCATTCCTCCCGTAGGTGTGTCATCCTGCTGACATAATCCAAACTGTCACTTTCTTGTACTTTATCAACATCTTGCTCTGGGTTGCTACAATACCCAATCAACTCAACACATAGTTATTATATTTCCCATCCTTGGTCCATTCTTTGCTCAATGGTGGTCACCTACTGATCCGGGTCTGTCAGCTACTGTATTTACCCATGATATTTTACTTTTGTGATGTTGTTAGAATTTCATTTTAAAAGAGCATAAAAGAACACATATGCATGCTTAATAAAGAGGAAACAAAGCAACCATCAACAACATAAATACATGAGACATTGATAATGGAGTTCACCTAGTGTGGGCTACGTCTCTGGGCCCGGTGTCAAAATGGGGTAGGCCGCTTCATATAGTGCTGGAAATGGGAAGATGTATATGGATGATGTTCATACAAGGATGTGCCCTCAACATGAGTGGCTTGTCTCTCCACGAGACATTCCGCTACAGGAACTATCACTCACAATGGACCTCGTATCAACATGACATAATATCATATGAAGCAAAAACAAGATCCCACACATGCATCAAGCAAGGATCTATAAATCATAATACATCTCACAGAAAAAAGAGGCACATGATCAGACTACATATACCTCAACCACTAAAGCTGGCTAAAGAAGCGAATGCTCAACTACTGAATTTGGATGTGCCGTCGAACTCGTGGCATAGAGGTGCATAGAATCGACTGACCACACTTGAGAATTGGACACCATCACTCCAATATGGAAAATGGCCAAGAAAAGGGGAGCTCTGCTCTTGAAACAAACGTCTCCATTGAGCTCCTATCACCGAGAGGTGTAAAATCGACATAAATTTTGTCGAAAATGGACTCTAGCAAGTTTTGGGCCTCAAGGAATATTTTGATGCCCACAAGATTCCCTAAGATTTGGTTCTGTAGGGAATCTGCAAATCTGTTGCTCAGATGGCCATTCTGACTTTACCATCGCGTTCCCTGCAAAATTCTGGTTAAAATGACTATAAAATTCATATCATTCAGACAAAATGAAAATTACCTCCCCATGGAATCTTTGAGGAATCAAAGAATGTTCTCTGCAAAAGATTCACTGTCTCGAAAAGCATGCCAGCATGGTTCTGTTATAGCCTAAATCTACCTCAGGCTGAAAAATGCAGAATCAAGGGTAACATCAAAACACGCTCAGCCTTGTAGCTAGCCCTACAAGGACAAGAGAGGGTTCTCTTCGTGAAAGAATATTCAATGAAGTGCAACAATAATCTGATATTAGGCTAGGTAAAATGATGGAAAAAAGGTTTTAATAAAATGAATGAATTTCCGGGGATGTGTGGGACAAAAATGGGACAGATGAAACCGGGAATTAAATCAGGACAGGGTATTTCATGGGGCAAGATAGGCAGGAAACTTAGCAAATAAAGCTAAATAAGGATGGGATGGAAAGACTGTTGAGAAGCTGAAAAGGGCACAACAAATGGATCCTTTTCAAACAGAAGAAAAATACAGATGCATGAATGATTTCCCAAGGGAGAGCATATAAAATGGATTCTACCTTTCTATCTTGAAAGCATTCAAAAGGAAATGTTTACGGATGAATGGAACACATAAAAATTCACATATGAAACAAAGGAGAAAAACAAATGCTAAATCTCATACCACATGGATCCCACAAATCAGAGCCGCATCTCTTATTAATTCTTGTCAAACTGTACAATGAGCGCAAGATGTTTCTTCTACACTATTTCCCCTACTTTTTGAGTTATTGACTGCTTACAAATGATTTACAATTACAATAAATAGGCTCAAATGTGGGAACATAGATCCATGAAAAGGGAGCTGTTCTAACAGCTCAAAAACTGAAATACAATCATAGAAAAGAAATACAATGATCTACGCCTGAAAATAAGGGACAACATTGCATTTTACCACTTGGATATTTTGCTGTTAGGTTGTATGAAAGAAAATAGGTAATCTGATGAACAGATTTCCTATTTTGTTGCTGCTGTAACAATCTTTGTTTTATATAAGCTTTCGGCCCTTTGACTGTTTCCTTTGCTTTCCGTTTGGGTAAAACCGAATTTTTAATAAACATGCCTTTGGAAATAAAACCTTTGCCTTTAGTGAAGGGAAAAATAGTGAATAGGAAGGAAGGGAGAGGAGGCAGGACCCGCTTTACAATCGCAATCAGAGTGGACGGGCAGCGGGATACAATATAATAAAACGGCTTATATAACGGTGCCATCGCAATCGAAATCAGAGGAGGAAGCGGGGCAGAGTGATATATATGGAACTTGGCCGATGTGATTGGGGGCAAGCTTTATATAAATGAATTTAAAACCAAAATTCGATTTTAAACCAAGGGAAAGGCCCTTTATTATATACAGGTGGAAATACTATATGGTGGGACCGAGGGTCAATTGCAATCGCAATATCAGAGGGGAGGAGGAATGCAACATATGTGAAACACCGATGCGATTGGCCCGATTGAATTTGAGCCGTCGGATCAGCGGGAAGAGATCAATGGTGGGGAAATCAATCGGAGGTTTTCCGTCGGGAGAGTGGATCGGGAGATCGGAAGAAGAGTTGCGATCAGAGGAGTGTTGCGATTGAAATGTTCCGATTGGTGGAGGACCGTCGGATCGGAAGAAGAAGATCGATGATTGTGGGTTAATCGGGAGTGTTTCAATCGGGGGTCTGCAATCGGGAGGGATTTCAATTGGAGAATGTTGCGATCAATCAGATCGGGGACTGTTGCGATTGATCGGAGGAGGGGCTGCGATTGCGATGGGAAGCGGTGAGGTTTTATAATATAACACTTCAAACTTTATTATAAATTTTCCGAAGCATGGAGGGGAAGTGGTTTGGAACGGCGGGGACTTGGTATGAAACTCTTATTATAAAGTTTCTATGGCAATGGTGGGGAAGTGGTTACGTATTGTAATACAATGGGACTTTATAATGAAATCTTTAAATTTATTATAAAGTTTCAAAGGAGTATGGAGGGGAAGTGGTTATAAACTAAATCGCATATGTATTAAAATGACTTATAATGCGATTTTATAATCAGAAAGAGGAAAAAGGAATTTTATAAGGAAAATATAAAACTTTAAACATAAAGTTTTAAGGGAAAATTGGGAAATAGGGATTATTTGAGGATATAGGGGATTTTACTTCACTTAAGCATAAATTTCAATCCAGAAGTCAGTTTTGAGAGTGTAGTATACCGTTGGAAAGCTCTTTACGGGCT